>JAHWGI010000286.1:600000-1141932 GCA_029379305.1 Frankliniella fusca
GGAGGCGGCGCGCGAGGCGGAGGAGATGGCGCCCGTGCAGGAGCGCCTGTGGCAGGAGCAGGAGCGGCGCGCCAAGGAGGCGGAGCAGCAGATCCGCGAGATCGCGAGGCGCGCGCGCGAGGAGCACCGGCGCACGTCCGTCCTGGAGGACCCGCGGACGTCGCCCGCGCCCGCCGCCAGCCCGACGGCCTCGTCACCGCCCTCAGTGTAAGTAGCTGCCCCGGCCTGCCCGGCCCCCCGCGGGCGAGCAGGATGGGCGGCCTACCTCCCGGGCGCGAGGCGCGAGGCGCGAGCACGACTGACGCGCCGCTCGTTGTGTTGCTGTACAGGCCGCCGCCGCCGCCGCCCCCGCAGAGCCGTGAGGCGGTGATCCAGTGGTACCGCGGCCAGGAGGAGCCGCGGCGCGCGGGCCTGGACGCAACCGGCGCCCCGCAGCCCTGGTTCCACGGGCTCATCAGCCGGCAGGAGGCCGAGGCGCGGCTCAGCGCCAAGGGCCCCGGCGCCTTCCTCGTCCGCCTCTCGGAGCGCGTGTGGGGCTACGCCATCAGCTACCGGGACGCGGACGCGCCCGGCTCGGGCCCGCGCGGCCGCTGCAAGCACTACCTGGTCGACACCTCGGGCCCCGGCGGCGGCTACCAGTTCCTGGGCGCCAACCAGATCTGCCACAAGTCACTCGGTGGGTATATTTGGTTCATTTGACTTGAACCTATTCGTCTGTTTTGGGTGGGACGAAAGTAACATTTCCGTCGGTGTTTGCAGAGGACCTGGTGCGATACCACCGCGAGCAGCCCATCACGCTGGCCGGAGGCGAGCGCCTGATCGAAGCCTGCCGCCGCCCAGCGACGCCCCCGCCGTCAGCGCCAACCCCCACCCCCGCCGCCCCCTCCCCCTCCCCGCACCATTTCCCCCTAGCCCACCCTCCCCTGCCCGCGAGGCCGCTGCCCCCGCTCCCCGTCACTGCCCACAGGCCGGTGTACGCCGGCGGCGCCAGGCTCGGCCGGAACGGCCCGGAGTAGGTTGGGTCTCGGACCTGGGAGATGAACTTTTCTGACCCGGACCTGGCCTGAACTCGTCGCGTCGGACCGGCCGGACTGACTGATACAAGTGCGCCATGTAAGCTTCCCGCAGTAGGTGTTTGGACCCGTGATAAAGACTCCTGCTCTTCCTGCGTGGCTAGACTGTTGTGATTTTACATACCCTATAGTCGTTACAGTTTGATCAAGGACCTACTTCTGGCCTTGTGTAATTTTTTTTGTGCCCCTTTTCTTTAACTGTGAGTATATATTAAGAAGCTATGAGAAAAAAGTAGAGTTTGCAATGCGTATACCCTACAGGATTTGCATGATTGTGACATAAATATGACATGTTACCAAGATACACTGGAAAGCAGACATCATTCTTGATAGCCTGTGACATTTCTTGCACCTTTAAGCATTTCATTAATGTTCTCCTAGGTTTTAAAAGTAACAGTTTAAGCTTGCCATCAGTATGTTGTCATCAATTTCATTTTTTAGGAGTGGCCTCTTTAATTTGGCTATGGCTGTGGGCTGTAACCCTATGAAACAATTTTTGATAGCACAATTTTGGTTTAATAGATATGGTAGACCTTGTTTGTAAATAGTTGTAAGTCATGTGATATTTAGATATGAATGAAGAAGTTCGCCATGTGTGTGTTTAAGATCCTCAAATGTAATCTTTTCATGTTCTTTATCCAGCTGCTGGGAGGATAAAGTGACTGGTTTGATATTCATCCTCCTTTTTAATTTTTTAAAAATTGAAATCAAGAAAACTCTGAAAAGTCAGGAAGCTTCAATATTTGCAGAACTAAAATTTGTGCATGTATAATAATATTTGACACTCTTTAATGTTCATGGAGAAAATACTCTACTTTGAGGCATCTACTGTCATGCCGCATTGACTGATTGAAAAAGTTGATCACTATGAACTTATGCTGTCCATGTGATACAAATACAAATGATGTCGTAGATAACTCAAAATATTATTACTGTTGCAAATATTTGTAGTTGTGCTGCATTCAGGCACCTCAGAGCTGTAGTTCTAGCAGCTTTAGATTGTGATTTTTCTTTATCCATCATTAAATAGGGAAATGAATGTTTTTTTCTAGCTTTGAAGGATCAATTATTTTTAATAATTCGTATCATCTTATTCAGTATATGCCAACAGGTGTAATAAATTTATTGAAAAAAGTCTTATTGACAATAAAAAAGCTACAGTCCATTTGGTGGACAGTTACAGTTCATTTTCTATGAAAATAAATATTTATTATGTTAAGAGTAAAATTGTTATCCTTTCATGCCTGTGAAAATCAGGAAATGAGCATAACCTTTGTAGCTTTGACTCACAATCCACAACTTTTTTGAAGAAATACTGAAGTAAACTAAATTATACACATCACGAAATATGCAGTTCTCGCCGTCAGGAACATAGGATATTGAGATCTTCTCAAGCATCACATCACAATTGACTGTGGTGGCTAGACAAAAGGAAGGTTATTTCCTGTTGCCTTAGATGTCACTGATGGCGACCGGGAATGGGAACCCCTCTGAAACATGTAGGATACAGTGTCAAATGGAATTCTGAAATTAAAACATGAAGTTACAATAATAAATATGGCTGTCAACTAGGATAATATTTTACAAAGAAAGTGGGTTTATCACAGATGATCTAATTTTTCACAATTTAACTATTTTTCTACATTATAGAAAATACATGTCTCCCATGTGCAGTAACTGTAGGTCAAAAAATAGATATGGATACAGTTCGAAAGCATGGACGGAACAACCCTTTGTCGACCTTGCAGTAATTCATCGCGTCTTTTATGATACACAAATTTTCGAGGTAGCCAAGACTAGAGACGGAAATGGAAAAGTACAGCGACTACGGTACCGGGTACCAGGTGCCAGCTAACTACATGCCTGCAATAATCATCAGGTACTCGGTACTCCATAACAGCACTGCTGGTCATTTCATCTGCCTCGTCGGTGTATTTGCCCAGTATTTGATCTTGGTTGGATGCAAGTGCAGGAGCCCCTGCAATAGGCATAGCACCAAAGGCGGATGTGTTTTTTTCATTTTCTTTGACTAATCGTGGGATAGGGGTGTGGACCTTTTAAATATTTAGTAAAAAATTTCGGAACTGGAGAAAAAGAAGGCAGAAATGGGCGTAACATGCAAATTAATCATGCTTCTACCGTAAACCACAAACAAACCATGGAGTCAGGCTCCATGTACAAACAAACAATTACTGAGATGTAAACCCTTTTTGTTCATGTGCAGAGCACGGTAACAGTCCACCCTTCCACAATCCATGAATTCAACTCACCGGCGATAGGGAGTGATCCTCTCTGAGCGTGGCTCTGAGGCCGGCACCGTTGCCGTGCTGGCCGCCCCCGCCCCCGCCGAGGCTCGGCCCCGCGTTGGTCTTCCTCCTGCCTTTGCTCGGGCTGCCTGACGCTGAAACCACAATCAGCCACGCACAGGAGGAGATTAATTCATTGCAGGGATAGGGAGACACAAGTAAGCTCCCCAAAGGAACACCAGCGTCTCTCAGGCAGATCGTCGTCACGTAATGAAAATTGTTTTGGCCTTTTTCACACTTTCTCGCCAATACCTCATGAACGGTGTGAGGTATCTTGACAAGCGATGGTTCATCAGAGAGCTGAGAACGCACTTTTATTTCGTTACCTGATGACTCATAGTGACCAAATCCGAGGGGTCACTTCGAAAAATCATTGTACAGCCCCCAAAAAAATCATTTAAAAAATCAAAAAAAATCAAAAAAATCAAAATAAAATCAAGTAGAAAGTTGCATAAAAATCCGGAAAATTGAGAACAAATGAACCCAAAACTGAGAAAAATGGGAACAAAACAAGAAAAAACACATTTTTTAAAAAAGTATCATATTATTTAATTTTTATCTCGTGAAAAATCAAAAGAAAAATCAAAATCAAAAAATCAAAAAAATAAAAAATAAAATATAAAATCATTGTACAAGTTTTATACGAGTGACCCCTCGACCAAATCGGTCCTTGTACCCCAAAATAATTTTCGTTTTTCCGTCAAAGGAAATAACTCACCCCCAGGTACGTTAGGGAGGCAGAAGTCGTCCTCCGGTCGCGCCGCCCCGCCGGGTCCCGGAGGTTTCCAGCGGCCGCCGTGGACGCCGTGGACCCCGAGGTCCGTCCGTTCCGTCCGGTCCGGCTCCAGCAGCGAGGACCGCTCCAGGCGCTCCAGGCGCCGGGCCATGAGCAGCTGCCGCGGCGCGCCCACCACGGGGCCCAGGCCGCCCAGGCCCAGGGGGGCGTTGGGGGCGGCGCCGTGGGTGGGGCCCACACCCGCGCCCGGGCCCGCCCCCGGGCCCGCCCCCACCCCTGTGGCCGCCCCCGCGCCCGCCCCCGCGGCAGGGCCGCCGTGCCGCCCCGGCAACCGGGCGGGGGTGGGCGCCGCGGGCGCCGCGGAGCCGCCAGGCAGGGGGGAGCGCTTCATGGCCTCCGACCTGGAAAACGGAAGGGGAAGTTCTTCGCGATTATTATCACGGTCATTCGCTACACACGAAACCGAAGTGTACAAATATCGCCCTCCTGCAAGTGATTGATATCTGTAACACCCTGGTGGACCACTTCCATATGCACGTGGCATATTCTTGTAAGGCTGACGGTCATCTGCGCCGCGCCTACCTGGGGGTGTCTAGGGGCCGGTTGTAAATGACGACGCGCGCCGACCCACGCCGCCCGAACTGCCCGTCTGCGCCGCCCAGCTGGCGTGATCCCCGCCCGCCGAATATGCCCATCTGCGCCGCGCGTGATGTTGGTTGCCTAAATTGCGGGCGCCGTGCACCCTGCGACACCCGGCACTTGAGAGAGGGCCGGAGACGAGTCAAGTTCGCCCGCCGACCGAGCCGAGCCAACCGTGCCGACCGATCGACATCGAGCCGAGGCGTGGAGCAGAGCCGAGGCAAGAGGCAAGCCGAGCTCAGATTTAGAATCAGTTGGCCAGGGCGAGTGACAGGTGTGCGATAGGCGACAGTGAGCGAGTGTTCAGTTCATAGTGTTTGTTTTGTTAATGGCGAGAATCTCAACACTTACTCTAACGGAGACAATAAGGGGCGGTCAGTGCCTAATGAGGACCTTGCCCCGATTGGCGGAGCGTAGTGGCCGATGAGAGCATAATAACCTGGAGGTACGTAAACATTTTGTCATAACACCCCCCCCCCCCCCTCCCCCATAGAAACTTTATGTTCTTGTTCGTTAATGTGCGGAAACCCTCACCAACGGCTTATGACCTTATGATACACTTAGCGCCTTGCAGCAGCTGGGAAGGCAACTGAACTGACATGCCGGCGCAGATGACCACTTTTGTGAACGCGAGGGGATTAGTGCCCAGCCGGGGGACCTCGGCGAGTCATATACGCTTACAGACCGGCCCCGGCCCGGCGCAGATGGTCAGTTTTCGACGGCCGGCAGGTAGACGCGGCGCAGATGACCAATGCCCTGCTCTTCTAATCATGAAATGAAAATATTCCATTGCACATGGTACATTCTTCTAATCATGAAAATATTCCATTAATTGTTCCAAACCTATTCCACCTGTTACAAAAGTATGAAATAAATCTCCCCAATTCCATCCAAATATTCCAAATATTGAACGTCCAGTTTAGTAAGAAAAAAATATTTTCGACCTCAGGCGTCTCTTGGACCTCAGTCCTCAGGCCCCTTAAGATGAGGGAATTGCCATTTACACTTGCGAATCCCCCAGCCCTTACGATGTTGGCGCGACGCACCTGAGCGCGTTCATGTGCATGTGGCTGGAGGGGTTGAAGCTGAGGTTGTTGATGGACAGCAGCTGCGGCTCGCCGCCCAGCTGCAGCTGCAGCCAGGGTGCGGAGGCGACGGGCTCGAGCGTCTGCTGCTCCGCGTCCTGCTGCATGGGCAGGTGCGGCGCGGGCGGGGGCGGGGGCGGGGGCGCGGGTGGGGGCGCGGGCGCGGGCGCCGGCTGGAAGGCGTCCTGCGAGAGCAGGTTGTGCTGGCGGCGCGGGCTGGGCGTCTGGAAGGGCTGCGGCGGCGCCTGCTCCGGCTGCTCCGAGCTCCGCTCCCGCGGCTGCTGCTGCGGAGGCTCCAGCCGCGCCTCCAGCCGCGCCTCCAGCCTCGCCTCCAGCCGTGGCTCCAGAGTCACTGTATGCGGCCAAGTCAGTAGGGTGGTCCAGGAGCGCAAAGTATTCTACAGTATTGACGCTTGTTGTGGAAAAGTTTCGTTTCTACTTAAAAATGATACTTGAATTTTTTGGAATTTTTTGGACAAAATTTAGGGATCGCGCGAGGGCCTTGAAGTTAACCCAGCATTCTTATGGGCATTTATGCCTAAAACTAAAAACTAGCTGTGGACCCTGAAGTTGGTGCCGGGGAGCAAAAGTAAGTCCACAGCCGTAGTCTACGTAAAAACACGAGTCAGGGGATGTGCCGCACGCCTTGCTACGCCCTCTTATTCAAAAATACAATTTGTAAAATTTGGCTATATTTGTAAATTTTGGCAATTTTTTAAACAATTATGTCAGGGCTTAGGAAGGCGTGCGGCACATTCCCTGACTCGTGTTTTTACGTAGACTACGGCTGTGGACTTACTTTTGCTCCCCGGCACAGTCCACAGCCGTAGTCTACGTAAAAACACGAGTCAGGTGATTTGCCGCAAGCCTTGCTACGCCCTCTTATTCAAAAATACAATTTGTAAAATTTGGCTAAATTTGTAAATTTTGGCAATTTTTAAAACAATTATGTCACTTATGGACTTACTTTTGCTCCCCGGCACAAACTTCAGGGTCCACAGCCAGTTTTTAGTTTTAGGCATAAATGCCCATAAGAATGCTGGGTTAACTTCAAGGCCCTCACGCGACCCCTAAATTTTGTCCAAAAAATTCCAAAAAATTCAAGTATTATATTTAAGTAGAAACGAAACTTTTCACTACAAGAGTCAATATTACCGAACACTTTGCGCTCCTGGACCATGTTAGTCAAGAGCTCCGTCCGGTATCAGCGCCCTCGAGCTAGATCACCGGGTACACAACGCCCCTCTCTTTACCTGAATGGTGGGACTGGTCAGGGTCCTCGTAGTCGGCTATGTGGTGCTCGAGCAGCGACAGGGCGTCCTCGGCCGTGGCTGCGGGCCCTGCGGGCTCTGGGCGGCCCCGCGGCCCAGGCGCCAGCTCCTCCATGGGTACGTCCACCGGCGTGGACGCCTGCTCGCTGCGCCGCCACCGGCCCGGCGCCGCGTCCGGCACCGCCGAGAGCTGCTCCTGGAGATGATGGTGTTGCTGCTGCTGGGGCTGGGGGTGGTGGTGGTGGTGGTGCTGGGGGTGGTGCTGGAGGCTCGGCGCGCGACGCAGCTGTGTTGTGGTGAGCGTACCTGGCGATTGCAACAAATATCGATTCTCTCGATGTTCAAGTCAAACTCCTCTCCTGCTGCTATAACTTGTGAACACCTCTAAAATAATATTCACAGATGTTTACAAAATTTTACAAAATAATCACATTTTCCAGAAAAATTTCAGGAAATCTGAGGCGAAGGGGGACTGCAAATGAAGGGTACCTTTACCGGGGTCCTCCCCGCCGTGGCCGTCGTGGCCCGTGCTCCTGGCGCTGGCCAGGCTGGTGCCCGAGCCGTGCAGGCGCCTCAGCAGCGGGTTGCTCGAGTACTCCTGCTGCACCTTGGCGCGCAGCTCCGGGACGAAGCGGTCCGGGAAGCGGTCGTGGGTGAAGTAGGGGTGGCGCAGCAGCTGCTCGGCGGGCGGGCGGTGCGCGGGGTCGAGCCGCAGGCAGAGCGCGACGCAGTCCAGGGCGAGGCGCGGCCACGACGGGAAGAGGGCGGCCAGCGACCTGGCGCCCTCCTCCCCGCCGGGCCCCGCGCCCGGGCCCTGCGCCTGCCCCGGAGCCGCCACGGCCACGGGGACCGTCACGGGCAGCGAGGAGGCCACCCCCGCCCCCGGGCCCGCCCCCGGCACCGCCCCCGCCGCCCCCGACAGCGCGCCGCGCTTCAGGCCGCGCAGCATCGGGTTGCGGGCGGCCAGCTGCTGGTGGCGCGGGGACAGCTTGCCCAGGACCTTGATGATCTGGAAGAGCTGGTCGATGTCGGACTGGCCCGGGAACAGCGGGTCGCCGCTCAGCATCTCGGAGAACAGGCAGCCCACGGCCCACACGTCCACCGCCCTGCGGAAGAGAGGGGTCGTCGTCAGAGGAAGTGGTGGCGTGAGGCGACCGCTAAGTGTCATGGCCCAATGAAACTGGCATGTGCCTATCGATGTACTCACTTGCCGTACTTATTGTCCCCGACGAGGAGCTCGGGCGCGCGGTACCACCGCGTCGCCACGTAGTCCGTGTACGTCTTGCCGGGTGAGGCGAGCAGCCTCGCGAAGCCGAAGTCGCACAGCTTGACCACGCCGAGGCGGGACACGAGCACGTTCTCAGGCTTGACGTCGCGGTGCACGATCTGAGGGAGCACGGGCCCGGGATGTTTCAAGAGGACCGGTGTAACAGGGACAACCTACTCTACGGGATAGGTGCCCCCAGAGTAAACCATCCCTAGCGCAGAAGTACTCCCCCCCTTGGGTAGAGTACATTATCCCTAGGGCAGATGTACTCTACCATCTCGAGGGGGTATAGTACTTCTGCCCTAGGGATAATGTACTCGGGGAGAGTTCCTCGTCCCGAGAGTAAGTTGTCGCGTTGACACCTGCGCGACAGTCATAAAAATGTCACACTTGGATGACTTGAACAACTCACGTTGTTGGCGTGGCAGAACTCGACGGCGCGCAGCACCTGGAAGATGTGCTGCCGCGAAGTGTGGTTCCCGAGCCCCCCGGGCCGCTCCTCCAGTTCGTCCAGGACCGTGTGGTCCATGAGCTCGAAGACGAGGTAGAAGCGGCGCTTGCGTCGGAACACCTCCAGAAGACTCACCAGATTCTCGTGACGGAGTTTCTGAGGAAATATCGGAAACGCTTGAGGTTACATACACAGTAAAAAATTTTTGGAGAGATTTTACCGAAAAAGTCTTGCCATAGTTAGTGCCAATACTTTTACCCGTAAAATTACCATAGTCTGTAAAATTACAGAAACCTGTATTAAAAGTAAATCCTGTAAATGTATGGAAAAATAATTCTACACTTTACCCGGAAAAAAATTACAGACTTTTACTTGTAAAATCTGTGAAGAGAAGAATAACCTAAACAAATAAATTCTTCGACGGGTATATGCTTCCTGTCTAGTTCACCTGGAAACACCTTTGTCTTTCGGACGAAAGCGTCTTTTACTCTGGGTGGTATGGAACTCCGGGCCTTCCGAAAGAGAGTCAGATGCCTTATCCACTGCGCTATGACGCGCCTCGTGCGGGATCACGGCTCGTACTTCATCCCATTCTCTTGCCGACTCCAGAGACTTATCCCTCTACATCCATCGTTTCTCTGCAGTTTTTTTTTTATCTTTTATCTTACTATGAAACCGAATCTTATTTGCTACGTTATGTGATGACAAACATATGCGTTCAACATTGAAAAATATGTTACCGAACTCATTTTTCTGGAGAATTACAGAAATTTTCTGTACCGTACATTACAGACAGTCTGTAATTTTACTAAATTCTGTAAAATTTTCAGAAAAGTATTGTAATTTTACTACACAATCACCTGTAATGTTGACATACTCTGGAAAATTACATTACTTTTTCTGTACTGGATTACAGGTATAGCCTTGAAAATTTACCATCTTTTTTAACTGTGTAATTGCAGTTTACGGAGCACTTGTTGCGCTTCGCAGGGCCCCACCGGACCGGCCACGCACCTTGAGCATGCGGATCTCCCGGAGCGCCATCTTGCGCACCGTGAGGTCCTCCTCGGTCTCGATGAACTTCTTGACGGCGACGAGCTGGCCGCTCTCGCGGTGGCGGCAGCGCAGCACGAGTCCGTACGAGCCCTCGCCCACCACGCCCAGCGACTCGTAGCGCTCCATGGCATGCTGTCAGCTCGCGAGTCAGCGCGCGAGTCAGCGGCGACAGCGCGCGAGTCAGCGGGGGCGCCGGCGACCTGTGGGGGCAGGATGTGCAGAGGAGCCTAAAAGGTGAAGGTACGCTCCAGGCTGGAAGCGAGCGGGTTAAAAATACCCCGGGGCAGCCCACGCTCCGACCAGCGTCCTGCCCGCTCCACCGTGCTGCTGGTGGGGTGTGGGGTAGAGCAGGGCCAGACCGCGCTGTGCCAGTGACACACTGGGGTATGAGGGGGGGGGGGGGGGGTGACTGATAGGCGAGTAGGCGCGCACAGCTTGCCTTTGCCGCGTCCCGCCCGTCCCGTTCCGTCCGCGGCTAATGACGGATGATGTCCTCCTCGCGTGCCACCGCGTGCTCCTGCTCCCCTCAATGCCCCCCCTGCTCCTGCTCCCCTGCATGCCCCCCTGCTCCTGCTCGACCCCCCCCCCCCCCCCCGCGACGCACCTGCTGTGCTGCCGTGACAGCGCGACCCCTTCCCCTCCGATATAAACACGGGGAATAAACTGAAACAGAAAGCTTAAGCGTTCACGACGGGGGGTGGCTTGGCTCGGCGCCTCTATGTCGCTGATTTCAACTTGGCTCCGAAATGCGGCGGCGTCGCGAAACGCGAACATCGGCAAAACTCAAAACCTCGCACACCTCAATACATTCAGTACGAGGCGTATATCCCCCCCCCCCTTCCCCCTTTCCGTGATCTTAGACCGCAGCGTGACAAGCCGTCTAACCCATACTGGTCATGCCGCACTCAAAGCGTTGTAGCCCGCCTCACTCATCAACCCCCAGCCACGTCGCCACGAATTAACGATCCACGATCAGCGAGGGTGAAAGTCGAGGCCTCCGTTACCTTCTCAGCTCGGCGCGGAGGTCGTAAGGATTTTGGGTTTACTGCGGGGCGGGGGCGGAGCTGAGCTGCTCGCCTCGCCCAGCCCGGGCCCCGGGCCCCACCCGGCCGCGCGGGCCAGACGGGCATCACGATTGCAGCGCGACAGCGCGCGGCCGCGACACGCGACCTAAAAATCGACCCCTTTTCATTACTCGGCTCTGTGCAGCGGGGCGGGGGCGGGACCCCAGGCAGGCAGGCGGGCGGGGCGCTCGCTCCGTGCACGTGCAGCAGACGTGCGGAGGCGGAGCGGTCCGTGTGCGTGCCTGGGAGCACTTGCACCTGCTGGCGCGTGCTCCTCTGCCTCGCAATAACTTGGCCAGGACTCACTTTACCCGTTCCAGCTCCAGCTCCGAGCCCCTCGGTAGGGCCCAGTGCGATGGCGCGGGGCCGGGGCGGTTTACCCCTCGCTGCGGCGAGAAGGCGAGTCGCTTATGGCCTCGCATCGCGAAACTTTGCGGGCGCGGTAAATGAGCGCAAAAATGTATTCGCTTCAGTACCGGGACCGGGACTGCTTTTTCACGGACCCGACCTGCTCTGCGCAGATAACGAGCAGCATCGAGCGTTGACTCGGGGGGCGGCCAGCTCTTGTATTTCTGTGTACACTTATTTTGTATTTCCTGTACTTCTCCTGTAGTTTTTGGTGTTTTTCTTCTAGTTTTTGATAAATATTTTGATGAATTTCTCAGAGTTCTAATTTATTTCCTTGTATTTTTCGTGTATTTCTTGTATTATCTTGGAAATACACGTGTATTTTTGCGTGCACGATTTTTTCGAGTAGGCCGCCCCATGCATCCATGCATTGACTGATGATTATTCGCGCACTGAACACATTGTGTGGTTACTGCGTGCGCAGTGCGCACCCGGTGGGGAGAGTCGCCTCCCCGCTGCCGTCTGTGCCTTCAGGGAACCAGTGACGACGTGAACTGCGCCGCCCCCCACCCCGCCCCCCACCCCACCTCACACCGCTGCGCCGCCACCAGAAAACAAACCGTCATCGGGTCGTCATCCGATAACGCACATGAGCTGCACACAATATCCTTCCACCCCCTACACCGGAATCCTTTTATTATATCTGATGAATTGGTGACGCGAACGGGGGTGTCCGGGGCGCGGGGGTGCGCGGACCCCTCCAGGGGGTGCTCCGCGCCTCCGAAGTCGATTAGCGAACCTGCACCCCGTCCATACGCGCGCTTCGTTCCCCAGACACAGCTCGCGTTCAATGTAGCACATGCATCCCCCCCCCCCCTGTAATCAGGAAAAAATTCTATCCGCTCCGGCCACAATAATGTATAAAAAAAATGAATTCCATTTCAGTGCATTAAAATGTGAATGTATTCCATGTTCACCTAAAATTACAACGCTTGTTCGTCACCGCAACCGTGCGCAGCGCTCCGCACTGACGTGCTGTGTGTTATTGCATTATTTACTCCCCACTTGAGCCCATTATCGAATCGATCAGAGCTGGGCTGCCAGTTGATCCCGTCCATCCCCGCCCACCCCGTCAAGCAGCTCCGCCCCGTTGCGGTACTTATGGGATGGGGTGCGGTGCGGGCGTATAATGACCTGCCAACAGGCGGCTTATAGACAGGCAGGGCGAGACTATTCTCACCACACATCGCTGGCCGCCAAGGCCCACCCCTCTCCCTCCCTGGCCGGGCCAGGCGGGCCAGGCACCTGCCGACACACGCGGCTCCTGTGGGGCCCTTGTTCCAAAGTTACACCGCGGGGCGGGTTCGGGGTACAACACCCAAGAGTATTCGGCCAGAGGTTGGTGTTTCATGCAATGTGGACGTGGGAGAATCAAGGTCCGAAGAACAATCTGCGGCCCTGTTGCTCCTTTCCGAGAAACACGAAAATCGCGTCAAACAATGTACGCGACCACCCCACCACGCCCGCCCACCCCATCTGACGACCGGCTCCCCGCCTCACCCCGCCCCGCCCCGCCCCTCCCCACCGCGCCCAAAGTCAGGCGGACACGGACACACAACACGGCGTGCATCATTAAACAAGTTATTAGAGCCCGCTCCCGTTTTGGCTTGTGGCATTTCGTGCGACATGCCGCGCTGTCTTGCTCGCAGCCAGAACCTCTGCCTGCTCCCTGCTCCTCTCCCTGGCTCCCCTGCTCCCCCCTCCCCCTGCTCCCACCTCGTCGACCATGACCTCTGCCCTTCAGCCTGCAGCACTACACCCCTCCTCCCCCCCCCCAACGCCGGGTAAACCTCCCCTCTCCCCTCCCCCAGCTGTAAACAGAGCCCCCCCCCCCCCACCTTTTCCCTCGGTTTGGCGCGAGGCAGCAGATAAAGGTATGCGCGAAAGTCGATTCGCGAATTGAATGCGAACTCGGTCTACTTTTGATTTCGTCGAAAGCGGAGAAGGCGGGGCGGGGTAGGCCCTAGCCTGGGAGGGGGGTAAGGGGCGTGGCTCTTGGGCCGCAATGGCTTTGCAACTTTCTCCAAACGATGGGGAGGGGGGGGGGCGCTTGCGCGCTGGGTCTGGGGCTGCGGAGCACCGCGGTGTGGCAGTCCTGGTCTCTGGAACTGTTGGGCCGGGCCGGGCCGGGGCCGCCGGGGACTTCCCTCCTCCCTTTAGTTTGTGTACAGTATACGCAGGAGGGGGTCGGAAGTAGGAAGAAATCGGGGCTCTGTAAGAGGCTCCGCAAAATAAATGCCGGTGCTTTAATCGTGCAATTTCATATGCGTGCTGCACATATGATATTCGAATGGGGCTTCCCCTCATGGTGTATCCGGCGGCGCGCCGCTCGGTTGGGATCGGAAGTGGTGTGGGAGAGAACCACACCGCACCCCTGAGAGCTCCCAGCTTTACTGACTTCCGGTCCTGATCTCGGATTTTGTCTTAGAAGTTTTAAGATTTTTGTTTACATTTTGGAAACAAAACACTGATATTTGGCAACCAATCAGAACCGAAAGTCGAAAAGCTGGGAGCTCTCTGATGACACTTCTGCACTTCTCATCACTGCTTCTCTGCGTATCGTATCGACGTGAGACCGACATGCCCGCGCCCGCGCCCTTGTGACGGGAGGTCGGGTGACTCGGCGGCGGAGCTGTTTGCCCAATCTCAACATAAAACAGGAGAAGAAGAGTATTTTTCCCCGCCTCAATAGAAATGATGTACAAGTGCAGTTGTCTGCGGACAGATATTGATCTCGCGGCCAACCCAGCTCCCAGGAGGCAGGCAGGCGCTCGGCTCGGCACCTCTTGTCTTGACGGGAGCGGGATCGGGAGCCCCTGGCGGGTAGGCCGCGCGGCGCGCACCTGTGTCGTGCTGCGGCCTACCGCGGCCAGCGCGGCGCCTCCCCCCACCTGAGCCCTCCTCCCCTCTCAGCACCTGGCCTGGACTGGGCGGCTCTGCTCGAGGGGATGATATATGATCACTCATTCAAAATGTGTACAGTTATATTTTTTTTCACTTTATATTTTTTTAAATATTTTTTTTTATTTTTCATTATCTTGATGTGTAATTTTGAATTTTCTTTTGATTATTCGGGGAAAATTTCTGTCACTTGATAAATTTTGATCTTTTCCCTCCTATATTTCTGACCTTTTTCAATTTTTTTACTGACGGGGCGTATAAACAGGAAAACTTGAGTCCGCCTGGTCCTGGCCAAATGAACCCCACAGTGTACCTACCCATGTCAGAACGTCTAGCAGCTCCTCACTTTTCCGGCCGCCGCTCCCCTTTGTCGCGGCACTCCTTTCACGCCGGCGTGTGTGGAAGGTGACAAATATTCCATGAGCCCCGGGTGACGCGACACCGCCGAGCCCCGGCCCGGCCCGCCCCGGCCCGCCCCGCCCCATACCCGGCGCAAGAGGCCCGTGCGTGCGGGTTACTGACGCCATTGTCATCAATCTCACATGCGAAACCGCCTCCCTCCCCGTCTGTCGGAGCGGAGTTCCTCACGCGGACGGGGTGGGTGGCCGGCGCGGGCGTGGCCCTGCTCGCGAGCCGCACCAACACCACGCTGTACTACCACGGAGAGCGCCGCCGGGTTGAGTAGGTTGCGGCCGGCAAACGAGCTCAAAATTGCGCACCACTCGTGTAAAATGCCGTGCCTGAGTGCCGCCGGTATGCTCCGCCCCGCCCCGCCCTGCCAGCTTGCCTGCTGCGCACACGACGTCCGACCCGATGAGCGATAACGATACGAATGCAAATGAGCCACTGAACGCTGAACGCAGCGGCACGCCTCGCGCACCACGGTTTTCTTTCAAGCCAGGTGAGGTGAGGGGAGTAAAGGTGTACAAAAAAAAAAAAAAAAAAAAAAAAAAATTGGAAATAGTGAAGCGTTGTCGTTATGGGTGCACCCCACCCCCGCCCCGCCCCGCTGGGCCACTTATCGACTCGCTCGCGACCCCGCCTCTGCCGTGTTCCGTATTGTTCGGCGAGGTGGCCGCCCCACACGTACCGTACGCACCGGCGGGGCGGGGCGGGGCGGGCAGTGACCCCGCACGCCCTGCGGCCCCCCGGGGGGCGCGCGCGGCCAAGGAGGCCGGAGTCTCCTTCCGGGGCGGTTGGAGCCGCGGGGCGTTCGTTCGGTGCGTTCATAATTCTCTTCCGGGTCGAGACGGCGAGGTGCTTGACCCTCATCAGCGCCCTGCAGCGCTGACCTGGTTCCGCCCCCCTCGTGGTCAGCCCCGCCCCCGCGCACCCCCTGCTCGCTGCGGTCACGCGAGAGGAGTGTGTTCGTTATCCCTGCGCGGGCATGCCCCCAGATTCAGAGGATCGTTTTGTATTGCCGTCTCACTCGCTCCTAGTGGCCGAGGCCCATGCGTGTGACAAGGACGGAGATACGAAAGCGCTCTTCTGAATCTGACGGCTGATCGCGTCTCGGGAATGGCTGCGACGCGGACCCGCCCGTGAGTCCTTCGGCAGCGTGCCGACCGCAGGAGCTCGTACCCCCGCCCCGGGCCCCACCCGTCCGGCGGTTATTGGCTATCATTTGTCCACGCACGATATAGGAATGGGGCTCCCGATCAGCTTGAGGGTGAGGGGCGCGTCGCTCGCGTGCCCTTACCCCGGCCCCCACGTCCCCACCCCGCGCCCGGCCGGGCGGGCGGGTCACCGTGCATCCCCTGCCGTATGATTCAGAGGTAGAGGAGCGCTCTCGTACGATCCGCAACTATGGCGATGACCTATGTGGGGGGGGGGAGTTAGGATTGACAGAGGGCCCTTTTGAGTGCGACAAGGGCGGAGGCGCGAGAGCGATCTTCGGAATCAGACGGCTAGGTTGAGGTCAGTGGCGTGCACCTGAGCACTGCTGTAGTCGCACCACGGTGGAGGGAGTCGCACTCACGGTGCACTGCGCCGGACCGGGCCGGGGCGGGCGGGGCGGGGCGGGGCGGGGTAGTCCCGGGCGAAGGCGGACCCGCCCGCGGCCGCTTCCGCCGCGCAGGGGGATGTGCATGACAATAGGCCATCCGCCCGCTTCCTTTCGAATCGATCCCCCGCTCTCCCCCTACGTCCTACGTCCCCGTTACCCCTTCACCGCCCCTTTTTCTTGTGTTTCGCGCCGGAGTCTCCCCGCCCACTCGTGCACGTAGGTAACGACCATGTCGCTGCACTCGTAACGACATATGCCCGTTTCCATGGACGCGGAGAGACGAGTCGGGGACGGGAACTCGAGACGGGTCATGTTGTTGGAGAGTAGTCAAGTCAGACGGGCGATTCCGAAGATCGCTCTCACGTACCTCCGTCCTTGTCGCATCCATGCTGGTGCGCCATCTCGGGTAGGGCAGTGCCACGTGAGTGCGACAAGGACGGAGGCAGGGGAGCGATCTTCGTAATCAGACGGCTTTATTCAAGGGGCTACTCCTCCTACCTGTCGTCCAGGAGGCGCATAGCTGCTCGGACATGACCCTCGGCGCGGCGCGGCCCTGGGTCCGGTTCCGGTGACGCGGGCGGAGGCGGGGCCGCGTATCCCGTCGTGGTGCTCAGCGGCAGTGGTCAACTCCCCAGCATGGCAGCGCGAGCGCCGCGGAGAGGGACAGAAGCGGGATCTTGATGGCGGCGAGCAGGGCGGAGCGCGCGCAGGGGCGCAAGGTCCGACGGTGAGGTGCGGGTGCGGGTGCGGCGGGCGGCCCACCGGAGTGGCGAGCGAGGAACAGGCGGCCCCGTCTCGTGGGGCGGCCTCACGGTGCGCGACGCTGGGCCAGACTGTACGCGCGCCACCCAGCGCCCCGCCCCGCCCCGCCCCGCCCCGCGCCGCTACGCGCACACCACCCCCTGTCACGGCGCCGCCGCCCCTGGAGCGGTGGGGGTAGGGCCGCCGCCGGCGGAACAGGTACCGACCGGAGCTGGGACCGGTGCGGGAGCGGGGGTGGGGGCGAGGGAAATAGGAGTAGGAGTAGCGGCGGCAACCGGGGGCGGCGCGGCGAGGGGATGTTGGGGTAGGGGCTGGACTGGGCTGGGCTGGGCTGAGGGCCGACGTCCTAGACGCCCTACACAGCAAAAGCAGCCACCCTGCGGCGGGTCGCCCGGACCAGCTTCCAACATCGGTAAATTTTCTCTGGAGTGGTGGATTGTTCGTACTACGAAACTTGACGGTTATGCAAAGCCGAACCGCGCTCCACCTCACTCAGCCCCTTCCCGCCCCACCCCGCGTACCTTTCCTGACGCAGCGTACGTCGGCCAGCTGCGGGGCGGCGGGGCGGGGTGGGGCAGAGACGGCCCACACCAGGCGGAGATACAAATAGCCCTCGCCAGGGAAGGAAGGGGGGGGGGAGGGAGGGGGCAGTGGAAAGAAAGCCAGAATGCCAGCGAAGGAGGAGATGGAAATGAGATGGTGTCGGGGAGGAATGCGTTGGTGAGCGCTGGCGAAGCTAGGCGAGGCGTGGAGGGCCCCGTGCGGCCCGGCCCGGGCCGTACAGTGCTGCTCATTGATGGCATAGAGAGAGGCAGTGGCACTGGTCGCTCTGCTCGGCGCGGGCCGGGCCGCGGGGGGCCATCACGAGGCACCACAAACGGGGCGCAATCACTGCCGCAATGTGGCCTCGTGCGCGAGAGAGAGAGAGAGGGAGAGGGTCCGGCCGCCCGCCAGCCGGACAGGACAGCCTGCCGACTGAGTCGGAAGATCGCTCTCGTACCCCCGTCCTTTTCGCACTCATGGGGCCATGCCACCCCCAACATGGGGCACCGCCAATGAGTGCGACGAGGACTGGGGGAAGAGAGCGATCTTCTGAATCAGTCGGCTGCCTGCAGTCTCCTCCGCGAGAGGTTTATTTGCAAGAGCGAGGAACGAGAGGGTAATTTGTTTATTCGCCTCGTTTTTTTCTGTGGGTTTCTTTTGTATGTGGTAAACCGTGTAGAGCAGCGCCTCGCCTGCCTTCAGCGGGGCCGGGGCCAGGGCCGGTCCATAACGCGGGCTTATTGCCTTCGCCCCGCCCCGCCCCGCCCCGCCCCGCCCCGCCCCGCCCCGCCCCGCCCCGCAGTCCGAGAAGTGTGTGGGGCACAAGGGGCGCCTGTCAGCGCGGGCCGGGCAGGTCCGGTGGGGCCGTCCCGGTGGGGCCGGTGGGGCCCCCTTGGGGTTCGGGTGGCTAGCGCAGCAGGAGCCGCCATGCAACCGGCGCGGCGCGGCGCCGCTGCCGAGTCGGTCAGACTGTGAAAGGGGAGGGGGAGGGGTAAGGGCCGACGCACTAGAAGGGGAGAAGGGGTGGGGGCGGGGCAGGGTCAGGCGGGGCGGGGCGGGGCGGGGCTGGGAGGCCAACTGCTCTGCATCTTCCTCTCTCTCCCGCCCGCCGGCGCGCGCGCTAGTGCCAGTCCGCTGTGGTCCTCCACGCCTCCGCGACGTCAGCCCTGCCCGTGCCCGTGGCCCTCCCCGAAACCCCTCCCCCCCGAGGCCGGCGCGCGGCGCGCGGCGCTGCCCCGCGTCCCGCTGGGCTGGTGGCACTCGGATGGCATGTCGGCCGTCACCGGTGAGCCCGGCAGCGCCAGCTGAGAGGCGGATACCACGACCACCACCACCCGAGATGCGGTCGACGGCCGCAGCGGGGATCCGGGCGCCGACGGGACCGTGACCATGGCCTCCTTCCGCTGGATGAACATGCGCGTCGAGAAGCAGCCGCCGCCGCCGCCGCTGCGGGGTGCGCCAGCGAGCACCCACGGTGCCTCCGCCTCCGCAGTGGGCCTGCATCAGCTGGCGGTAAGTCAGGGCGAGGCGGGGCAGGGCGCTCTTGTCCGCACCCCAGGGGGTACTGGTACTGGTTTGGTACTGGTTGGTCTCGCCCGGCCCGGCCCGGCCCGGCCCGGCACGGGTCGCCGATGACGTCACCGCTGCTGGGGGCCCCGGGCCCGGGGCCCGGGGCCCGGGGCCCGGCTGGCGCGCGGCGGTCTGCGCGCGGCCCCCTTGTGCCTGCTCGACGCGCTTTAATTGAGCTCATGGAGAAGCGCGTTGAGGCGTGCATGGTGCGGCCGCTGCACCGCGCACCAGGCCGGCCCGCGTCCCTCGAGGCCCTCGACCCTAACCGCCCTAACCCACTGCTGCAGCAGCCGGGGCTTCTCTGGGGTCTACGGCTGGATAGTGCGTGTGGGCGAGGGGGGTGTCACTTCGAAAAATCATTGTACGGCCCCAAAAAAAATCATTTAGAAATTTGGAAAAAAAAATAACAGAAAGAAGAAAGATACAGAAAAATACGAAAAATCGAGAAAAGTGGACAACAAACGACACAAAACTGGAAAACAATCAGATATGATATGAGGTTAAAGATCAAAATTTATCGAATCGTGGCTGAAATTTTCCTTTAAAATGAAGATCAAAACAATTTTAAAAAATCAAAAAATAGTAAGTAAAAAAGAAAATATTGTACACATTTTGAGTGGTGATCCCCCCTCAGGTGTGGGTGTGGGTGGAGCGGTCCGTCTCCGGCCGGAGCGCCCGAGAGGTAGGCAGACCGCTGCGCACACCTGTTTAGCGGGACTGCCCTTTCCGGCCCGCAGGAGCCAGGAGCCCGCAGGGAACTGTGACTGGCGCTGTGTAATCAATAACAAGGGAATATAAATACGCCGCGGCGTGGCCGAACCGTTTCGCTTTCTGCTTCTATTCTGGCTTAGCGCTGCCCCCCCTAACCCCAACCTTGGTAATTGCCTGGCGGTGTGAAAGAGGTTCACATGGCAAGCAAATGAGCGGCGGGGCGGGCTTGCTCCGCGCCCGAGTTCTCACACTGCATCTTTGCTCCCTTGTCGCGCAGGCCTTAGAGACGCAGATGATGCCGGTGCCGCAGGTATGGGGTCCTTTCCCCACGGCAGTGCCGGCCAACTACTTCAAGGCCAGCCCCGTCCCCGCGCCGGGCGCGACCCCCAGCCCCGCCCCCGCCGGCCCGGGCCCGGGCCCGGCAACCCTCGGGGCGCTGTGGGGAGCTCTGGGCGACCTCGCCGACCAGATGCTGGACCTGAGCATCCTGGACAACATGGACACCGCCCTGGACTCCGGCAAGATCACGAGGCCGCCTCCGGACGCATACATGTGCCACCTGTGCTTCAATAAGGGGCACTACATCAAGGACTGCCCCCAGGTACGTCCTTGACTGGGCGGCAGAGGGGCAAGCCTACCCCGGGACGCGTCCGAAAACGTAGTTGCGAGTGAGATGCTGTAACCGAATCATATCTCCTTCTCGCTCTCACCAGCGCTTTCGTACGCGTTCCGGGTAGACTTGCACCCCCTCTTGAGAACTCTACTGGGCGGGGGTGGGTTGACTGAGAGAGGGTATTCCCTACGCCTGAGGAGAAGAGGGCCGCTGGGCGCCTCCTATCCCCGAGCGTAGGGAATACCTCGCGCGCTCGAGCTCAGCAGTTAAAGAGGGTTTTAGGGAGTGAAGATCCATGAAAGGCAGTGAGCCAGGGTTGCCAGCTGTATTACAATTGTACAACAATAGGCACAGATTCACCACGGTTGCAGGTGCGTCAGGTGATAGCCGAGTGCCGAGCTCCCAGGTAGTAGAGCTGCATTGAAACCGCATTTTATGTCCCATCTAAACCGCGCAAAAAATGCGCGTATGCGCATAAAATGCGCATAAATTGCATAAAAAGCGCGGTTTAGATGGGACATAAAATGCGGTTTCAATGCAGCTCTGCTACCTGGGCTGGTAGGTTGGTAGGATCAACTGTGCGCCCTGGCGATCGGCCTTGATGCACTTTATAACGTATAGAACCCTCTTTATCAGCAGTGCGCCGTTGTCGTAGTCTTCTATCCTCCTCACCTGAGGCGGTTGAAAGGGATTTTTTTTTCCCTGAATCATAACACACTTACTGAAATGAGGTTTCTTGCGAGACAGGCGCGGCCTAAAGGGGAAGGACTTACTCCGTACCAAGGCAAGAAAAGGTGTTTTGGGGAGTACAAATGTCCCAAGTGCAAGCGGAAGTGGATGTCGGGAAACAGCTGGGCAAATATGGGGCAGGAGTGTATAAAGTGTCATATAAATGTCTACCCCCACAAACAGGTGAGTCAGTGGCGGAATGTGAAACAATATTTTGAATTTTGAAAGAATAAAATACCGAACTTTAAATTAACTTTTCCTGCAGAGACCTCTGGAGGAACCTGATGGCTTGGATGTTTCAGACAGAAATAAAGCCCACCCCCAGCATCTCTGTGAGAAATGCAAAAGCCTTGGAGTTTACTGTCGGAAAGTGCAATGAATTTTGTATTTAGCGAAATAAGAATTGTTCCTACCACAACTAAAATTTTCACAGCTGGTGGCTCCCGTCATCAGAGATCAATGGTGGAGAGTCTGACCTATTTTGCACAGATGTTCAGTGGGTTCCAATATTTAAAGCCCAAGATGAAAAAAAATAGTTTCTTTATCCTGTAATTTATGCAAATACTTTTAATATGTGTGAGGAAAGAAAAAAGTCTGGATCAAATGGTGCTGTTTTCCAATTAGGACGCTATTTTACACTAAGTACAATAATTTCAGACCAAAGGTGGCTTCACATTTTTAATTTGGAGGACCTAAAAATATCAAGATAAATATAGTAACTAGATTAATCTTTATGGTAATTTACAATTTTATTTATATGTCCTTTTCTATATTTTGTAAATGTGCATTTCACTACAAGAGATATCGCAAACATTTGGAGACATTTCAAATAGATTTGGAATTAAACAATTCAAGGCAAAACCTCTTCATTTCCATTTTAGATATCTGTAAATGTTGAGAG
The DNA here is from genome assembly GCA_029379305.1 of Frankliniella fusca. NCBI lineage: Eukaryota > Metazoa > Arthropoda > Insecta > Thysanoptera > Thripidae > Frankliniella > Frankliniella fusca. The sequence continues at coordinate 622,091 of JAHWGI010000286.1, forward strand.
ACAAGTTGTACACGTACACGTTAATGTATAGATTATGAGCTATCTTTTTCTTTGTCATTGACAGACTTAGGGTGCAAAACTACTTGACCATCTTGGCAAGTAGTAAGCCTCATTTAATCTTTCCTTGTTTGGTAGTTCTACACTTATTTTCAACAAAAACAAAAATTGAAAATTCAATTATCAAAATCAAAAATTCAATTTTTTCAGGTACTACTTAAGTGCAATCCTTTCTTTTTTCCCCCTTTTTTAAAACTTTTCCTTGATATTTACAGTATTATTATGTAGAGAAGTGATTTGGTTAATAACAAAAGGGAAAAAAAAATTAAGAGAGCTAAACTCATGTGCAATCTATCCAAAAGAACCTTTTCACCCATTGCATTGCATGTAATGACTAGATATTGCTTAACATACTTCAACATCTTTAAGGAGATTTCTTGAAGTTACCATTCTCCATCTGATAAAATTATTACATCACTATCACTGTCTTCGTCACTGGAATCTTGCATCACAATGCCCGCATCCTCATAGGTAATAAGCTCAACAATTGCCCTGTAATATGAGAACATTTGAGATTTACATCCTTTCAACTAAAATAAAATTTTAGCGATTGTTAAAAGAAAAACCAGCATACCTCAGAAGAGTCGTGTGTGGGTCCTTTTTGTTCTCCCATGGTATCACGTCAGGATGACTTGCTCTGTATTCTAACAAGCGGTTCATGTGTTCACGTAGGTCCTAAAATATACAGTACAAGATCAGATCACAAAGTACTTCCTAGAAAGCAGAACACACTCAAAAATCATTTCTTACCATGACAATTGATGCTATTGATCTCTTGCATCTCATTTGAAAATATTTTCCGACAGCTATTTTCTCTACACCTTCCTCTACAAAAAATCTAAGGCTCTCTCCGAAAAATAGTATAGGAAGAGGATAGACCATTGTAGAGTCATGAAGAGTTATGTTTGCACTCTTTAATTTCATGTGATATACAAAGAAAGGGCTTGGAAAATGGCTTTCTTTGTCATTGACAGATTTAGGGTGCAAGACTACTCGACCATCTTGAGGAGTGGTAAGCTTCATTATATTCCTTCCTTGTTTGGTAGTTCTACACTTACTTTAAACAAAAACAAAAAAAATGTAACTTAAATTAAGTTTAAGACTGAGAAGATAAATGAATAAGCAAACATGTGAGAGTGTACATACTGCAAATATGCAACATTAGGATATAATCCAGCGCATATAATTGCCTTGACAAGACTTGCATTGTTAGAGTTGACATTAGAAGCATAATCCATAGGGTTACTAGATTTCAAGAATTTCATATCATACAAGTAGTGCACAAACTGTTTCTTCAAGTCTCTAAAAACAAAAGTAAAAAGCTGTAGAGAAAGTTCTCAAACTTTCACATAAATCAGTATGAAGCACTATTTTGAAACAGTAACTTCACTTTACACTAACCGTAGCATTGTCAATGTGTTCTGAGACAAAAAGTTCTCCCAACAAAAGGAGCCACCTCTTCCTCTTTTACACTCTTCCTCCCAACGAATCAGAACATCTCCAATAAGAAGGAGGTCACTTTTCCGTCCTTCAGATAGTTCTAGTCTTATGCGGTCAACTTCTTTTTCTTTTCCCTGAAACAAAATTATTGATTTTATAATGCAGAGCAGACCAAAAATTCTACTTTAGTGTCATCGCAGAATTTTTCAAGTGATGCTTACAAGAGGAATCATGAAAGCATCTTTAAAACTTAGACTTGCTGCAACAGAGCATACAGGGTCAACACAACTGAATAAAGCTCCCATGAGAAGCATCTTGCCTGTGTTAGGATCTACTGGCAATTTGCCAACATGGTAACCAAGTGGGGTGAGATTTTCATCAGAGTCTAACACATCCATTAATGTTAGTAACTAGAAAAAATAAAAATAAATAAGAGCATAATTCAATGATATAAAGCAATTTTACCCAGAACAACATGAACCATACTTCTAAAGAATGATCAACGGCCATAGGATCTGGGGGGTTCATAACGCGATTGAGGAACGGGCGGACTGCTCCCAACTGCAGCATCTTGGCTCTAATTATGACTTCATCCAGACGAGATCTCAACATCTCTGGTAATTGATAGTTCTGAAGAGTCATTTCTCTTGCTCTTGAATAAAGATGATAGCAGATACCTGGCTGCACCCTAAACATAACGAGATTAAAAAACATTAAATGTATTCAGGAAAATTGATCATAGCAATGTAAAACATTAGCAAAGAAAAGAATAAATTGGTATTTACCTGCCAGCTCGTCCTCGTCTCTGCTTGGCATTAGCAAGGGAAACCCATTCAGGTTGAAGAGTTTGGATATTATTTTGTGTGTCATAGTTCTTCATTTTTATTTTTCCACAGTCCACAACATACACAACATCATCTATTGTAATAGACGTTTCAGCTATATTAGTAGCAATTATAATCTTCCTAGTTCCTGAACAAATACAGCACACAAAAATAGAGTGAGATACATGACAATGAAGGTAGCTTCAAAGAGGACAATGGGGATTTCTTCCTCAAAGTAAACCCCCCATAATCTATGGAAGAGATTTGCAGCTTCACTACATACCGTGAGGTGGGCGCTCAAAAACAGATCTTTGCACAGTAGTAGGCATGAGAGAGTGAAGAGGGATGATTCTAAATCTTGCTGAAAGGTTAAAAGAGGAAAATTATTTGTAGTAATATTCATCATAAAATTTGGGTACAATTTGCAATTCTACAAGTAAGACTTCTCATTACACAGCATTAATGATGTACAAAAGTAACTTACAAGATTTGAAGTAATCAATAGAAGTCAAAGCAGTATTAAGTTTAGATATCTGTTCCCAGCCAGGTAAGAAGACAAGAATAGCTCCATCAGGTCTATTTTTACATATGTGTTCAATAAGTCTGGACATCAAATCATAATTAATTTCTTCCGATGCAGGATTTCCCAATGCTTCAATAGTATTCCTGGAATACTTTCTACTTCTTTCTAATGACCTTTAGGAATAAAGTTACAACATTTAAACTACTTATGACACAGAAAATAAATCAAAATGGAACTAATTTTACCTGAGGTAAGGTCCCATTATCTCTTCAAATTCTTTCCTTTCTTCTTTTTTTAAACTCCTTTTATTGAAAGGAAATCTAAAACTAAAGAGATTTTTATTTACAGTCAATTATTAGTCAGTTGGTGTATAATAGAATGCAAATGGTATATATTTACTTGAGCATTTCAATCACATCTTCAAGGTACAGTTCTTCTACAGGAAATGTGAAACCAGGAATGTTGATCGATGGACAGTTGTTGAAATATTTGGAAAAATGGTCAGCGTTCAAGGTTGCACTCATAAGTATTATTTTGAGGTCTGGACGCTGTATTGGATTTGTTAGATTAGATAAATACATTTGATTCTTTTTTTACCTCTGCCTACAATACAATACAATTTCAACTTTACCTTAGGAAGAATATCTCTTAGCAAAGTGATAACAAAATCTGAAACTGTATCACGCTCATGAATTTCATCCAGGATTATATGAGAAGTATCAGCCAGAGAAGGATCAGATTGCATCCATTCTAAAAGAATTCCTGTAGTGCAGTATAAAATTGATCCCTGCTTTGGTGCAACAGCTCTAAAGCAAAGATGAGGATGTTAGCTTCCAAAAGTAAAAATGAGATAGTTGAAAGATAGAAGATTTGTACTCACTTCTCCAACCGAATCTGGTATCCAACTGATAGAGAACCAATCTTCTCATCTCTCTCAGATGCCACTCGCTCAGCAACAGATGTTGCGCTTATGCGACGAGGCTGCGTACATAGTATGCGGCACAAAGAACCATCTCCTCGGAGGATGTAATCATCAAGAATAAACTGAGCAACCTGAGTAGTTTTACCACAGCCTAAAAATTAACAATTTATTAATTAATCAAAATTCAAAGATGCACAGTGCATCCCGCTTAAGCCGTGGTCCGCATAAACCGTTTTCCCGCTTAAACCGTTGCAAAACGAAATTCCCGAGTCAATTCCCTAGTGAGGACACCCTGGCTCTTAAACCGTGTCCCGCTTAAACTGTTGCGATTTTCGGAAAGTCGACCGCAACGGTTTAAGCGGATTGCACTGTAATTTTATTTTTCTATTGCAAATCAATTGAGTTATTTGTGCAGTGCATACCAGTTTCGCCACTGACAACAACAACTTGATTTTCATGAATCAGACGTAAAATTGTGTCCTGCATTTTGAATGAGGGTAGCTTCTTCCTCCCTTCATACATACTGATATATGCTTTGCTATTTTTTTTCTTATCAAGAAGTAAATCTTTCAATTTCTTATCTACAGAGGGATTGCGTTCCAGAGCCTAAAAAGAAGAGAAAAAATTAATGAAATAATAAGATGCTGGAAAATTAGACTGAGCAATTAAAATTTGAACCATAATAGGTGAGAAACTAACTATCTGCCTCTGGAGTAATCTTTCAATCTTGCTATCAATCGATTCTGTCAAACTTCTCAAAAAATTTCTTTTGAAGTGACTATCCTTAAGGTGATTGTACTTGGCAGCAATTGAAACATCATCTGAGCTGTGGACTCTCTTGATAGTATCAGGCTTTCGCTGAGTCCCAGCATCAGAGCAGCCTCTATTAAAACATAAAATTTCTTTAGGCAAGGGAATTGCAAAGGGTCTCCCAGAACTAGAAAAATTTCTTACGGTTCTGTTTTGATAAATGAACTGGTGGAGGATGTGGACGAGGAGGCTAAATGCTGGGGCAAGTTCAGCAACATAGACCGAATCTGCTGCTCTCTTTTGGGATCAAGTGCAATAGTTACTCCCTATGAAAATAAAGAGATAGTGATTACTTCAATCTCCAATATCTGATTTCTTTATCCAGATGTAAAACTCACTCCTTCCATTTTAGATTCTCGCTTTTTTTTCCCACCTCCACCCTCTGCCTGCTGCTTTTCCTTTGATAGCTTTGCATAATATAGGCCTGAAAATTAGACATTAAAATCAATGTAATGATTGTCAAGAACACTACGAAAGATAGGTTTCATACAAAGTTATTGTGTGATACAAAGGCAAAAATATCGTTACCAATTTGTTTTCCCTTCAAATGAGGTGGATGCTTATTATGACCTCCACGAGTCTGTCTTGGCCCATCATCTCTACCAGAATAACTGCCTCCTCCTTTTCGTCCACCTCTCCCTCCACCACTTCCACTACGTTTCATTCTCCAATCTTGGCTGGTACTAGGCCCATCTTCAGAATATGACTGTGAGTGATTACCTAAAATTCAAAAGTTGAATTAGAAAAAGAGTCAATAAAAATATTAGGTGAAAACTTCCAAAACAAAGTCTTATGCTTACCACGATGAGATTTTCTGTTACGAAAGTTTGTGAATTTCCTACTTTGGTGACCAGCACTGGACTGTTGACTACTACTGGAGGCAATACTTCTACAATACAAACACTATATTATAGACAACATTTATCGACTTTTTAAGCGAAGAAAGATATCTGTCAAACCATTTGTGTAAGTAACTTCAAGATCTTATGGTTCTGTCAAACATCGAAGCAAACCACAAAAAAACTTTCAAATTTTAATGTGACTAAGGGTAACTCACTCTTTCAATCCCCTGTTACGACGAAAGAATTCCTCTTCCTCTCTTCGAAAGCGATCATCCATTGCGGAAACAATTTTATATTTAAATACATTAAAGTCCTCCCGATTCTTGGGAGGTTAGTTCCACTTACTTTTTTCATACCAGTAACCGTGATTCTCCCAATTCTCCCCTTTGCCCTAAAGATTAGCGCGAGGTTTTCGAAAAAAGCACTGGGGAGAACTGAAAGAATCTGTGTAATTGTTATGAAAAACTGCTCGTGTGGAGTTGCCAGTCGAGCCAGTGCTGTATTTTGTATTTTTTACTCGTTCTTTACACACCTCAAAATGAAAGTCAAAGTGGAGAGAACGAGTATTGTGCTCAAAAATGACTTTTGGGGGGGGGGGGGGTATCGTACATCTAAGAGATAAACCAATATGGTATCATGTTAAAGAGCAGAATTCAGTCGCTAGAACGTGAATGAAGCTTTTTTTCGACTTACAATGAAAACTTGTGAGAAAATCAAACTGAAAGAAACTGGGTTTGAGCATGTTTTGCGAAATTAACCCCCTTTCAACTCTTTATATCATCAGAACAAGAACGTTCAGAAAGAGCTCAATATTACAAAACTGACAACAGGTTTTCAGTTAGCAAAAAAGGTGGATGGTTTTTTATTAGTCACAATGTAAAATTTAGGGAAATCTTACTCAAAAGAAGCACCCACGCACGTCAAAGTCGAGGATATGTTCATTTTTACCGGGCCGAAAAAAAATATCTGAAATATTGAGTGCAAGTGCAACTTATTTTATCATATAAGGCAGCAACAATGAACTAATTTTCATTTCATGTAATTAGGCCACAATTATGTTATAATAGGAGATTTCTGTCTTTAAAAGGAGGGTTATGGACTGAACAGAAAGCTGGCCATCGGTCGTCCGTCTATGGTCGGTAAGAGGTAGGCCTACCAGTGTTGTACCGGGAGCCGGTTCGGAACACTGCTTGCGCGATTGTCGAAAGGCGGTAGTGGAGGCTTTCTATAGTCTACCTGAGCTAACACTCTGCGGTCGAGGTACAGACGGCACTACGGCACTACCCGGCCCGACGGCCCGACCCGCGCCTACCTTGCCCGTGCCCGCGCCGAAAGGCATTCCCCCGCTTGCGAGCGCACGATAGCCTACCTCCCAGGCTACACGGCCGGCCGGCCGCCAGCGGCATATGGGTGGAGAGCGGTTTTCCGCTCGTATCTCGCGTGCCTTCGGGTTTAGAATGGTAGTGTAAGCGGGACACTTTTAAGTGAATGACCTGATATTTTTGTTTTGACGAACCGATTACTGTCCACCGAGGTTTTGCGAAAAATTAAAACTTTACTTTCCAAAACACATTCATATTCCTGTGATTGGTAAAGAACGAGTCTGTTCCCTTTGATACCAATTTATTGATGTCTTTCCTTCTTGTTTATTTTTTTCCCTGTGAGAAATATCGCCAAAAAGCACAACAAAGTAGCCCGAAACAGCCCAATAAGTGCCTGTTCTGGTCAAGGGTGTATGTACCACTTTGAAAAATCGCGTACGAGTATTAAAATCAGTCACGATTATGGTGGTTATTAATGATTATTTGAGTTTATCTTCAACATATTTACTGATTATTGGCCAGTAATCTCGCAACTTTTGGTCAAATTTATTAATATTTCTCCATAATTGTCAAAATTTGTCAATATTTGGAAACTTTACATGATTATGATCAAGTGATTATCAATAATCATCTAGAGGGGTGTACGAGGATTATGGAAGTGGTAGACCCTTGGTTCTGGGCAACCCTGGTATGGTTTGAGATGGTGCGTTCGAAGGCCGCACCAACAACGCCAAACAGATGACCAGCGATTGGTTTGGATTAATTCGTTATAGTTGACATATCAGAAAACGAAATAAAACTTACATGTTTGTCTCACTTCTTTTCAAATTGACGGGACATGTACACTACCCCCTACCCACTACTTACCCTACCCACCCTATCTACCTTCGGAACTGGTCAGGACAGCCCCCAGATTTCTTTACGATGAAAAGGTCCATCCGTTGACAGTCTCTGTCCTTCCCTTTAGAAGACTGATTCGTTATGAGAATGTGAGGCCGTACCTAGCGAAAGTTTTCAGTTATGAGTCCTTCGCGCTCAGTTCGTTAAGTGGAGAAAACACAGAAACGATGAAACGATCGTCGGGTAAACAGAGAGGGTGGGGGGGTGGGGGGACGAGGGGCGGCCAACCCGAAAAAAACGTGTACACAGAAATACCTGTGTATTTCTAGAAATACACTAAAAATACCAGGAAATACTCTACAATACACAGAAATACATAGAAATACTCAACAAAAATACGAGAAAAATACATTAGAAATACAAGAAATACAAGGCAAGTGTACACAGAAATACATGAGTTGGCCGCCCCTTGGGAGACCACGGGACGGGGAGGCATCGCAGAGCACTCCAAGACGAACAACCCCCATTATGCTCGGCAGGTTTCGCCCACCCTCGGCCGGGCCGGGCCGGGCCGGGCCTGTCTCTCTCCGGGTTCACGCCCGTCGCGGCGCATCCGTCTCGTTTACTGCACTTAATGCCGTTCCCGACGAACGTGGCGTAAATCCGCGTCGCGCGTCGCGCCCCCGCCGGGGCCGTAGCGGTTCCGGCCCCGGCCCCGCCCGCCCTATACCCCGCCCCGCCCCGGCCGTTTGAATAGGAGAAGTCGGTGATTAAGGCCCGTGACGCCAAACGATTCGCTCCATCACGGTCAAGCGCTTGAAGAGCTTGAAGCGCTGAAGCCCGGGTGCGAGATAGGTCGGCCCTGCTCCGCCCTGAGCCCCCTCCCCCCTTCTCCACCTCCGCCCCCAGCCCTCAGCCATTTTCTCCACACTTTCCCCAGCCAGCAGCAGCAGCTGCTCATCGGATTAAATTTAGCAAAGAGCCCCCCGCTGTGAATCCGAAGGACACCAAACCGGGCTTGACACCCCATTACGGGCGAATGGAACGCTGTCGGTAATTTAATTTACGAGTTGTTACTTGGTAGGCGCGCACTGGCGGGGCGGGGCGGGGCCCCCCGACACCGCGGCAAGGGTGCGAGGTTGGTCGAAGTCGCTGCCAATGAGCGTCAGAGGCTTTTAGCGCGGCGACTTCAGCAGCAACGAGAGCGGAGGAAATAACCGGCCAGCCCATTCTCGGCTTCGCCTATGAGCAGTGAAGTGAGCCAGATCCACGTGGTAAAAAGGCTGACCTTTGATACTCCTCTGTTAAACGACGCCATCTTAATATATATATATATATATATATATATATATATATATATATATATATATATATATATATATATATATATATATATATATATATATATATATATATATATATATTTTTTAAAATATTTTAAAAAAATTAAAGCCTAGTCGGCAGGCGCCGATACCGCCCGCTTCGCACAGGTGTGTCGTGAGCAGTGTTTGCCTACATGTCAGGCAAAAATGACCCCACCCTACCATACGTCCCCATTCCACGCACCCCACACATTGCCATTGCCGTGTTGAACTGGCCCAGCTTCGAGGCGATCGAGAAGCTACTCATCTGGTGGCTCGCTCTGCTGGCCATCACCTCAACCAAAGACTGACTCACACGTCTGTTGTGCCTCTCCCTTCCCCCACCCCTCTCTCCCCCACAGTCCCCCCGGGCCCGGTCGTGCCAGCCGGCGAGCTGCCAGCGGCTGCCAGCAAGTGTAATGTCTTAATCTCACGGTTGCGTCAGTTGGAAGAGGGGGGGGGGGGGACTGGCTTGGGCCAGGTGAGGCTGGAGGCCCGCTGGAGAGGGGGGAGGGAGGGGTTGTGGGGGGCTCTTGGCACCTGGAGCAGGGACGTCCGTGAGGCAGAGCTGTTCTGTTCCAGTCCTGCTCGCTCGTGTCCTGGAAATGGTTTAGCTCCACGGAGGGATAGTGCCGGAATTATTTCGCGCCTAAGTTCGTAATGAACTGCTGCCGTTATAACGCAAGTTGAAGAACAACTGGTGGTGCCAGTGGGCAATACACAGCAGAGGCGGCAGACTATTACCTGCGAAATACACCTGGCCGTTCTTTTTTCTTTAATGATTGCCTGGGGTATGTTGAATATAGATTTGAAATGTTTTCATCCCTTGGAAATGCTCCACGGGGTGGGCCCGGAGAACACTAGAGGCAGCCGGGCGTCCGGCCTCCAGCCTGGAGAACACGAGCTCTGCGTTACGGGCACCTGCCGCAGCAGCCATGTCCGGCCAGAGTTCATCCCCCCACCTCTCCCAGCCTCTTCTCTCCAGCAGAGATGTCGACGTGGAGATAGGAGGCTTGAGGATCCAGTGGAACGCAGGCGTCGCAGGCCAGGCCAGGCTGGAGGTGGAGCTGGAGCTGGAGGAGGCTCGGGCTGGAGCGGCGACTGCGGTCGGTTTCCCCTGGGACCGCTGGAACCCCCAGCAGGGCCTTTCGAGACCCCTGGGGACTCTGGAGGCCCTGGAGTCTGCCTGCGGTGCCCCTGACTCTGGAGCCGCCTGGACTAGAATCTCTTGGAGCCTACTAGGTGCGTCGGCCAGAGGCTCATTGGGATAACACGGCAGGGAATATACCCTAGCAGGTGTGGACTCTGGAGGTATTGGAGCTGGAGTCTGCGGTGCTCCTGGCCCTGGAGCCCCCTGGAGCCCCCCTGGAGCGCCTGCCGACGAGGTGAGTCGGCCAGAGACTCGTTAGGAGAACACGGCAGATACCCTCGCGGGTGGGGACAATGGGGACGGCTGGCGGCAGACCGCAGGTCGCGGACCGGCCGGGCCGGCGCGACGCGGGAGGGGCTTAAAGTTGGCTGCTGTTGGTCCGCCGCCCCGAACCTATTGTGGCGGTGCTGGGGCGGGGGCCGGGGCCGGGCCGGGGCCGGCGCGCTATCTCTGGAGCACCTCCCACTACTGACTACTGATTAGCATATTAGCGCGGCGGAACTCCCCGCTCGGTCGGGCCGAATGGATTGAGCCAGAACAATGTTGGCAGCGATGGGGCACATTCAGAGAGAATCACAGGTCATTGGCGCGGGCCGGGCCGGGCCGGGCCGGGGAGGCGCAGAGGGCCCCTGCTCCTGCTGCTGGGAAGGGCGAGTGAGAGAGATAGATAAAGGCTCGGTAGCGACAGCCTCAGGATGACCCTCCCCTCCACTGTATCTCTATTGCAGTCACCCAAACTCTACATTACAAGACTTGTTCGGGTGAGGGGTGAGGGCTCGGCCACACACCAACGCCACAGCTAGAAAATGTATCTCTAAAGTGGATTGCTCCCACTGAGATGACATTTTATTTCCCTCTTGGTTCTCAACTCGGAGCCGCTGGAAATATTTCCCAATATTTCCTCCTCTCCCGGCCCCGGCCTGCACTCGCTGTTTAACTTGCTTGCCCGCCGCGCCTGCCACCACCACCGGGACCACTGTCTCCTCGCGGGGAAGCTCGGTGCGGCACGGCAGTGACACGGCTCAGCTCCGCCGGTCTGGAGATGGAAAATGCGGTATCGCGGGATGAAATCTCCTTTTTCGCTTTTCGTGAAAATGGCGCTGCCATTCGTCAGGTGGGCGTGGCTGAGAGGCCCGGTCCGGTCAGGCCCGTGCGACGTGCGATGGATTGCGTTCATTGCGCGGCCGCCATCGCGATGCCATTACGGCGGGTGCCAGCGCGATACTGAGCGAGCCCCGGCGGCCCCGGCGGCCCCGGCCAGCGCGCGCACCGTAATCAGAGGCGTCTGTAACTGCCACACACGTACAAGAGGAGAATAAAAATACCATCTCAACCGAGGGGTCGTTCACTATATATTTCGAGCCTATATCGACTTTTTAAATTTTTCTGGTGTTTCATCGCGAATATCCTGTTGATTTTTCTGTTGTTTTCTTCTTAAATTCTTGAACTGTTTTTTTCTTGATTCTTTTCCTGATTTTTTTTCTGATTTTGTCGTGATTTTTTTAAGGGTGTCTACACGCCGCGTAAGTATAAAATTTAGACGCACCCCCCTTCTCTCTCTCTCTCTCTCTCTCTCTCTCTCTCTCTCTCTCTCTCCCTATCTCCCTCAAGTTTTACTATGAAGAAATACGATTTCATTTGGCGAAAACGCACACGTGTTTACCGCTCGTTCCCCGATCGGCACCTCAGCGGGAGTGCTGGTTGGGCCCTGCTGTTAGTCCCTGTAGTTAGGCCTCCATGGTCCGCCCTGTCGGCCCTAACGAGACGGCTATTAACGAACTTTATCGGTTTCGGAATAACTTTTCTCTCCCCGTTTTCTCTCGCATTACAGCGTAATCGGTCGTGCGCGCCGAGTGTGTGTGTGTGTGTGTGTGTGTGTGTGTGTGTGTGTGTGTGTGTGTGTGCGTGTGAGAGAGAGTGTTGTGAGCGCACTCGCGTGAGTGAGAGAGAGAGAGAGAGAGAGAGAGAGAGAGAGAGAGAGAGAGAGAGAGAGAGAGAGAGAGAGAGAGAGAGCGTGAAAAGGGGTGGTGTTGGATTCGGCGGCAGCGCACAGAGCCCTGACGTCGGATAGGGGTGCCTTGAAGAAGGCTACCTTTGGTTTTATACTTGCAGAGTACATAATTATTATGTCGTGTCTCGCACAGCCTTGGCAGTGTCGGTCGAGCCGTGCGGAGCGGCGCGGTATCGAGAGGTACGCAGTACGCACGAGTCCTCATTTTGTCGGCCCGTTCCCCCCGTGTGGCAACTAGGGTGGTCCAGGAGCGCAAAGTGTTCGGTAATATTGACGCTTGTTGTGGAAAAGTTTCGTTTCTACTTAAAAATAATACTTGAATTTTTTGGATTTTTTTGGACAAAATTTAGGGGGCGCGCGAGTGCCTTGAAGTTAACCCAGCATTCTTATGGGCATTTATGCCTAAAGCTAAAACCTGGCTGTGAACCCCGAAGTTTGTGCAGGGGAGCAAAAGTAAGTCCACAGCCGTAGTCTACGTAAAAACACGAGTCCGGGGATGTGCCGCACGCCTTCTTACGCCCTGTCATAATTGTTCAAAAAATTGTCAAAATTTACAAATTTAGCCAAATTTTACAAATTTTATTTTTGAATGAGAGGGCTTAGCAAGGCTGAAATCTGGAACCACCCTGCAGGGTGAGGGTGAGGTGGGCGGCGCCGCACGGTGAACTGCTGTGATGAAGTCACTGCCTGCTGCCCGGCCCGGCCCCGCGACCAGGTAGCCTCGCGGCCGCCATCGCGTTAGGAGCGATAAAAACCATACACACCCCCGCAGGGCCGCAGGGGGCAGCAGGAGCAGGCGGGCGGGGGCTGCCGCAGGACCCGCAGGCCGCCACACGGCTGGATCAAGGGGGTTGAAGGGGAGGAGTCTGTTGCATAATTCATACCTTGGCGGGGCGGGGCGGGGCGGGGCGGGGCGGGGCGGGGCGGGGCGGGGCGGGGCGGGACGCTTTCGTCGCGTGCGGCCGGGCGATGCGATCGAGTGATGGAGCGCTGCCGCGCGAGGCGAGCGACTGTTCCGCGCGCGAATCAAAACAGTAAAACAGTCAATTTGGAGCGATTTAGGTCTCCATTACTGCCGGCCGGGCCGGGCAGGCCGGCTTATCCCTCGGCAGGGCCTTATCAGCCCCTCCTGCTGCCCAGCCGTCTCATGCAGTCCGTCATTATTTGCCAAGGCCGGCTGCCCGCTGCTTGGCGCGGCGCGGGGCGGGGTGGGGCGGAGCGCGTGTGTAGGCCGTGCGGTGGTGAGTGGCAAATTCAAACTCGAGGCAGGTGGCTAATAATTGGTCGTGTCCAAACATGAGGCCAGGAGCGCTAGGTCGGGCAGGACCGCGATAAGGTGACCACGTGACCACTGACCACACCTCCGAAGGCCCGGCCCGGTTCGGCGAGGTCCGGCGCACACCCAGGGAGACTTTCCTCTTCCTGTGGGTAAGTATACTGCGCCATAGATGTGCGGGTGCGGGTGCACCTTTCGGGTGCGACGCCTAGGCGGGGCCCGGGGCGGGGGCGGTTGCGGGGAGTAGGGCGCTGGCGCCCAGGCTGGAGCTGGAGGGTCATCAAGGAGGTCACGCTCTCCAAACGAGCGAAGCGTTACTACATTTTCCTCCCCCCACTCCACTCCCGCGTTATTCTCACCGCGACGGAGCAGAGCAGCCGCTGGAGTAAATAACAGAGTAAAATGACTTTTATGTTTGCCGTTTCGCAAAATTTAAGATAGGTCCGGTCCACACGCGCAGGCGCGGGCGGGGGAGGGAGCGAGGGAGGGAGGAGATGGAGGGTATGAATTCGCCGGCTCGCAAGGGCACTCGTTCCGCCCAAAGTGAGTTTCCCGCAGTGAAATATTAGAAATGGGACGTTTCGCGTGAAACTTGACCGCCCGGCTATTTGTTTTTGTCCGCGGAGTGGAGATTGGAGTTGGCTCTGTGTGTGTGTGTGTGCGTGTGTGTGTGTCTATGTCTGTCTGTCTGTCTGTCTGTCTGTCTGTCTGTCTGTCTGTCTGTCTGTCTGTCTGTCTGTCTGTCTGTCTGTCTGTCTGTCTGTCTGTCTGTCTGTCTGTCTGTCTGTGCATGAAAGAGCGCTCCAACACGGTGCGCGACCTCATGACCTACCCCCGCTCCTACGTCCTTCCCCCTGTAGCTTTTCCTGTGTGACGCGCGCGGTGTTGGTGGCGGCGGCGGCAGCGGTGCTACAGTTGTGCCTTTATCTGCTGCGACATGTGTATTCCCCAACCGGAAAGGAAATTCGAGCGAGGAAAAACAGAGCATCCTGGAGTGAGAAGGGAAAAAGGAAAAAGGGGGAGGGTTGAAATATGTGGCAACAGGGGCCGGGGCCGGCCGGGGCCGGGCCGAGATCAGCAGATATCACTTGCAACTGTACCACGTAGAGCCACGCTGGTGTGGTGACCGCGTCGGGCGGGGCGGGGTTCAGTCGCAGGCGAGGGGTACCTCACCTCGATATTGGGTGTACACTGACTAAAAAGTCAATGGACTAGAATTGATTTGCTGACTAAAACTGACTAAATTTTGACTAAATTTTGACTTTTCCTTCAAAAAGAAGTGACTAAAAACAACGAAATTTGGGCTGCTTTGTCGCCGGTGCGATCGACTATAAGATTGGAAATGACTAATCAAGATTGAAAGTGACTAAATTTTGACTAGAAGCGACTTTTTTAAAAACTGGGTGTGACTGACACCTTTATTGTTGACAAATGAGCATTTGTGTAGCAGAAGTATGAGAACGAGTCACACAATGGACGTAAAATACTCAATATTTTAAGACTTTTTGTGACTTATTGACTGAATGACTGAAGTGACTGGAGGTGACTAAATTGACTAAAAGTGACTAAAACGTGACTAAAATGTGACTTTTTTTCGCCCTGTACACTGACTTTTCGAGGTGATGTACCCCTCGGTCGCAGGTCGCAGGGGCCTCGGACTGGCCGAAGCCAGCGTTGTGAGTGTACGAGTGTGTGTTCTTGACGAGGACCTTTTGCTCGAAATGAGCTCTTCTCTTACAAGGAGCCGGCTCGATACCCCCTTGAAAACTACCTCGAATCGTATGAGGCGTGGACCCCTTCGACTTTTAGCGGTACATGGAATATAGTCCAATGTATTCCATTAAAATATTAAAATATTTGGAATTCATTCTGGAACATGTGGAATATTTGAAATTTGTTCCGGAATCTATTTTGAAAAAGAGTACAGCGTAGAAT
Organism: Frankliniella fusca; assembly: GCA_029379305.1. Classification (NCBI taxonomy): domain Eukaryota; kingdom Metazoa; phylum Arthropoda; class Insecta; order Thysanoptera; family Thripidae; genus Frankliniella; species Frankliniella fusca. Next base: position 637,404 of record JAHWGI010000286.1, read on the forward strand.
GGCGTAGTGATGGTTCTACCTCAAGGATATTCCATCTATTCTAAATTTTAATAAACGGTCCAAAACATCTTAACCAGCTCACAGAATTTTACCGAAGTGTCAGCTCGAAAATTTTGGAAACAGGATGTACTGTTTCGGTTCCTTTGAAGCCAGGGAAACAATGTATTGAAATTTGGCGAATTTTTTTTTGCAGGACCAGTCCTAGGTGCACTGCCTGTGGGATTTTGACAAACTGGCCTACTTGGGGGCATAGAATTTTTCGAAGTTTCGAAAATCTTCCACAAAAGATGCCATTTTTAAGCAGGCGATTTCAAGCCTATGGTGAGCAAAATATCAAAAGCTGGTGAAAAGTTTTTTTTTGAGGACCAGTCGAGGTGCACTGCCTTCGGGACTTTGACAAAATAGCCTACTTCGGGCATGGAATTTTTCAAAGTTTCGACTGCTAAAATTTTTAACAAATGATCCTTTTTTTAGGCGTTTTGAAGCCTGGCGAACAACATATCCAAAGGTGGCCTTTTTTGTGGAGTTCGACTTTGCGTTCGACACAGGTACAGGTGCGGAACTAGCTAAGCGACCGGCCATAGTTTCAGGCTATCCGCGGGCAGCAGGATTGGAATAGACGTAGTATTTTAAATTGAAAATAAAATTTTCACAGTTTAATTGTCCAAATAATCCAGCTGGAAGGCACTTCTCGCAGTTACAGGGTCCTTCGTAACTCCAAAACCGGTTCACTTTTCCACGCATTTCATAAGAAAATGTATCAAAAATCCCCATGTAAATCCAACAAATTATCTGCCGGTTTGTTGCACTTTGGCGCGGCCGCGCGCCGCCACGCCACCCCGCCAGGCTCGCCGCGCGCCCCTCGCGCCTTCCGCTCTTATTTCCCCGGCAATTATTAATGACAGAAGTTGAACCGCACTCCCGCTCGCGCTACACAAGGCCCCCTCGCCATCCGCACCCTCGCGCCCTGGTCCCCCGGGGCCCGGGAGTGGGCGGGGCGGGGCGGGGCGGGGCGGGGCGGGGCGGCCACCACACCAGCCGCAGTCCTCACCGAGGCCGAGCCCGGCCAACCGACACACTGTTTGGTCAACACTTTCCGTTACGACTCGAAAATTTTTAATTTTTGAGGGCCGCTGAGCTGGGCGGCCGGGCTGTGGAGCACGCGCCGAGAGCCCTTTTATTTCCATTTTCACCGCGAAAAAGGGAGAGCGATCGCGCGTTTCCTCCCACCCGCTCGCTGTGCCCCTCCTGTTGTGCGTCCTGTGTTGCTGGTGGTCACTACAGCGCATACAGCGCAGGCCAACGGCCGAGGCAGAGCGGGCCGGGGCGGGGCAAGGAGAGGTGAGGTGGGGCGGGGCGGGGCGGGGCGGGGCGAGGCGGAGCCCGCCCGAGCACGCTCCACAAACCGGCCGGGCTGGACAAAGGCTCGATGCCATCAGCAGGGGCCCAGGTCGTAAAGGTGTTCCTACTGAGCTTTCCAAACGGGGAGATAGGCAGCCCGCTCCTATGATTTTAATGGGGTATCCCATCCCAGTCCTCTTTTCTTCTTTTTTCTTATTTGAAAGGAGAGGCGCAGCACGCAGGCGCGACCTGCTTCCAGTTTATTTAGACAAACAAACGGCCGCCACCTCCTCCCCCCTCCCCCTCCCTGCGCATGAGGTACCCGTACCCACTCCCCTCCCCCCGCCTCACGCGTGGGTCATTACCGCAGCCTCCTAACGTCTCAATCGCGCCTCAGAGTGGTCGCGCTCCCCTCGCCCTCGCCTCCTCCATCCGCAACGTAATCACGGTGATCGTGACGGCGGCCTTTACCTGCTGGGCTGGGCTAGGGAGGGGCCCTCCTCCCCTCCCCTCCCCTGGGCCGCCGCAGGCGCCGCGCCGCGCCCCGCCTCGCCCCGCCCCGCCTGCCACCAGGATCTCGATCTGCCGAGGCGTCTCGTGAGGCGTAGCGTGAGAGCAGCGCAGCAACGCGACGGCGAAACGAGCCGAGACGACGCCCGGGCTGTCAGTCCTCCACTATCCGTCTTGATTCCAGCAGCAGCAGCAGCAGTGGTGGTAACGCGCGCCGCATCTCCGCTCCGCATACGCTCCGACGCGCAGGTGCTCAGCGCACGCAATGACACGACAAATTCTCCCCCCGCGGTGGAGCGAGTCCTGGCGCGGGGCTGGGGTCCTTAGGGGGGGCTCCGCCTGAGTCCCTCGGGAGGAGCGCCCCGCGCCCCGCGTCCCCCGCGCGCAGGCTGCGCTGCTTCCATTCGTATTTCGGTATTTCGCTCGTCTTTGCTCGCCCCTCCCCTCCCCTCCCCGCCCCCTCCTCTCCTCTCCTAGCCCGCAGCCTATTTCCTATAATACTTGTGAGGTGCGCGCGCGGTGCGGGATTCTCCTGGACGATTGAATCTCTGCCCCGCGCGCCCGCGACGAGCCCGCCAGGCAGATGCGCGCGTTCTCCGACGTGCCCGGCCCGCGCCACCGGGGAGCGCGTACGCGGGGGCCTAGACGAGGTGGGGCGGGGCGTGAGATTGCGGATTTTTTTTTCTCTCCCCTCCTCTGAAAAGTATTCACAGAGCGGCGGAATAGCGACGCATCGCACATGCTGGGGAGCGTCGTGTCGCGGGAGGCCCCGGCTGGGCGTGGTGGGGCGTGGCGGGGCGTGACGGGGTGGGGCGGGGCGGACCTGGTGCAGCACAGTACCCTATCGGGGTGCCATCGAGCCCCCCGCGGGGCAGCCAGCGGGTGCCAGCGGGCGCCACCCTTCTTTATGGGACATGTGATGCGGTGAAGCTCGTCCCTGGTATGGCCAATCCAGAGCGCCCCGCCCGCCCCGCCTGCCCCGCCCCACCCCACCCCACCCACCCTGTTCCGCCCGCTGATACGGTGATAAGGGTGTACCTTGCGACCCCCCACCCCCACCCCACCGCGCCCTGGGCCCCACACCCACACGCGTCTCGTAGACTTGATATAAGTATATTGCGGCCAAAGACGACGGCCTGCTCGGCTACAGGCAAGGCCTGACTGCCTCCACGTGTCATAAGAACTCCGAAGTTAGTCAAGGAGGCCGACGTTGGCAACTTACATGACGATTATACGCGGGTAGAATCCCCAGTTTTCTTTTTGGTGCATTTCTTTAAAGCCTCAAAATACCACTTGTTTAGTGCTTACAACTTGCATCAGCACACTGTACAGAGTACGCCTACATTTCATACTACCGGCCTGAACTTCATACACCTCCTGCGCCCCATTACACCTATACACCGTCCCTTCCCCCTACCCTCCTCCTCACTTCGACGGGTCTCACGCAACACTCGACCGGGGCTGGGGGGGCCGGGGTGGTGGAGCTAGAAACAAAAACCCACCCCCTGTGGAGCTAATGAATGCGAAAAGAGCGGCGAGCACGCGAGTCCATGATATCAATAGGCCGCGCCTGTACGGAAGGGGGTGGGGAGGGGAGCGGGCGACTAGTGGAGGGTCGGCGGAGGGGGTGGGTCTCCAGCCCGGGCAGGAAACAAACAGTGACTTCTCGCGACGGGGATACGGGGCCCTATAGCCCGCGCCCCACACCCCGTTCCTCAGCCCGCTCGGTGCCGCTGCAGGAAGCACGTGGAGGGGGAGGTTGCAGCGGGGTGCGGCGGCAGCGGCGGCAGCGGCGGCAGCCCAGGTAATTTCCGGCGCACCGACACCCTAGCTCTACCCAGCTACCTAGCGCCGCGGTAAGTGCCGGCACTTGTCGGCTCGTCGCTCATGCGCGAGTTGTCATGTCTGCGATCAATGCCTGGCGCGACCCACCGCCCCCCGCACCTCCTCTGTCTACCCTGCCCCTTCACCCACCCACCCTCACCACCGCGGTCTGATGTCTCGTTTTTCACCCGGGCGTGCCTTTTATTTTCATATTTTTATTCCCAACGTGACAGAAAATAAGTTCGCATCGCGTAATGCCGTGACGAATGATGCCGCGGTCCGGGGCGTGGCGGGGCGTGGCGGGGCGTGGCTGGGTGGGGTGGGGCGTCACTCCGAGGAGGGCTGATTCATCGCGGCGGGTCGACAAATACGACCCCGGTAATTAATACTTGTGACAAAACTTTGCTGTGCTGTTTTCCAGGCCAATGTTCATGTTGATGATGATGATGATGATGATGTGGAGGAGGAGGAGGAGGAGGCTGCTGTGTGTCTCGGGCTGGCACGGCAGCAACACGGGTTGGTGTGAATATGAGTCAAGTGTGACGAATAACAAACCCTTCTGCTTGAGCTGCCAGTTCCTCCCTTCCTCCCCCTCCCCCTATGCTCAGGTGACGCCCGCTCCCCTCTTCCTTGTAACACCTCCCCCCTCCCCCCCCTCCCCCCCTCCCCCCCTCCCCCCCCCCCCGCCCCGAGCACCTCTAGCTGCTGCTGGTGCTGCTGCGCCTCTCGGAACGGTTTTAATGAAGCAACCGAGGCCCATCAGGAGCTTGCGCTGTTGTAGCTCCTCCACCTCAAGCTCTATGCTCTCCAGGCGCGGCCGCGGAGTCGGACCGGTACAGTCTCCTTCTTCCACGGATATTCCAGGTCGTATTACCGACTGGTACGCTATGCGCCCCACAGTGGTTTACACTCAGCACCAGTTTGCCATACCCCCCGCCCCCCACCCCCGGACCTCTCAGAGCCGATGGCCCAGCAGCAGCAGCCCAGTCCTGATCAATTTGGCTCATCCGCTCGCCTCGCCAGGCCGCGTCCGCCCGCCACCCTTTGCTAGCGGGGAAAATTACTCATGTTTGGACCGGAGCCGGACCGGAGCCGGACCGGAGCCTGTGCTGGCCCGCTTCCGGGCCGCCGCGCCATACGCCCGGAGCCACCTGCCTTTTACACCAATCTCACACCGGCGAAATCTCGTTTTTCTCTCATTTGGAGAGGTGTGGCGTGGCCGTGCCGCTCGGCAGAGCCTAAGCCACCCGTCAGGACCTCAGCAGGGCGAGCAGAAAATAAAGCGCATAAAAAGGATTCCTGCTTCCTAGCTGAAGTAGCAGCAGCAGTAGTAGTAGCAGCAGCAGCACCACCACCAGCAGCAGCAGCAGCAGCAGCAGCAGCACATCACGTTTGCAAATGCGCTGCGGCGGCGCTTAGGCCCTGCTCGTGTGATGGAAGATGCGTCTGCAGGGAATATCAGGCGGTGCAGAGGAGCAGCGTGGCTACGCCCGGCCCCGCCCCGCCCCGCCCCGCCCGTGTCACACATGCTGATTGATGAGCGTGCACGTGTGTCTGTCTGGTCCGGGCCGGGCTGGGCTGGGAGTGGAGGTATGTGATGCAGATCTCCACTCCGCTCTCCTGTTCCGTGCGCCCATGCCCTCATACCGTCCCGCCGCCGTGCAAATTATTCCCGGGTATCTGCCGCTGAAGCGAAGTTTCCACGCGTCAAAAAGTCGAGGACGCATTTCGTCAACTCGAGAGGTGACCTACCTCTTGTGATAAGGAACCACATTACCACATAGCCACAGCCCCACAACAGCTCAGCAGAGACGAAGATAGGGAGAGAGAGAGAGAGGGACTTCAATCCAGTCGGACAGCGGGCAGCGCGCAGGACACAAGCGGAACGTATCACGGCCGGTCATTGTGCAGGAAGTACCCCGGAGAAAGGGGAAAAAGGACAGAAGAGTGCGCGGAGGAGGGGGGGGGGAGGGAGGCTTCCAAACCGAACGAACAGCTCTGCGTGCGCGACGGTGTTGCGGGTCCGTCCGGCGACCAGCGCGAGGCCCCAATCGGAGGGATTTCCAACGGATCGCGGAATCCAACAACGGAAGCCTTCGAAATGACTTTGTGCGGAGCGAGCGGCAAGGCTTGTGCGGAGCGGACTGGACAGGGCAGAAGAGAGAGACGACGAGGAGGAGGTGGGGGAGCGAGGAGGCTACGCTGACGGCCAAGTAAATTGGCTGCAGTGCGTCGCGGGGCGTAAGTCCCGGAGGCAGGCGTCCGCCTGAGCCGTGGCGCCACGCCCCGCCACGCCCCGCCACGCCCCGCCACGCCCCGCCCCGCCAGGTGGGCGCTAAGCACTGTGCCGTTCAGCCTTATAATTGATCCTCTTCCTCCAGCGGAGGGGATTTGAATGGTAGGCTTTTGTTTCTCTCCCTCCCTCTCTCTCTCTCCCTGCGCTCTCCCCCTCGGCTCGCGAGCTGAGCCCCGCAGCTCCGGGCCGGGGCGCACTAGCTTTTCCACTCCAGCGGCGACTCTAGCTCGTCCCCTTCAATCTTTTTTTTCCTTTCCTTTTTTCTTCTTTTTATTTCTTACCAGCAGCTTGCCGGGCGTCTACTACTGCTACTGCTACTCCGGCGAATTCAAAGTCAGGACGCGCGCGGGAGCAGAAAGAATCTAAATAAGCGCACGCGCTCCGCGCTCTCCGCTGCGGGCGGGAGCAGCAGGAGGGAATGCCCGCCCCGCGCGGATTACTTCTCCTCAATATCTTTGATTCGCCCTTCCCTCACACCCCCTTCTATTCCCTTCCGCCCTTCACCTTTATTTATCGCGCGTCCAATTATGGCCCCTCTGCTCTTTCTCCTCCCCCTTCTCCCCGCCCAGGGCTGCTATCGCGAGGGGCAATCCGTGCTGCACATCCTGGCTGCACACTTTTCACCGCGCGCCCCCCAACCAGCCCCGCCCGCCGCGCGCCGCAACGCGCCTTGCAGTCGTTGGGCGTTAGTCAAATTGAAGGCCTCTGGCCGGAGCGGTGGTGGGGTGGGGCGGGGCGGGGCGGGGGTGCCGCCAGGAATGATTGCAGTGTCTTTTGTCCAGCCGGAGCGGAGGGGAGGAAAACACTATCGAAGGGAACGCAAATCCGCCTTATAAATAGACCGCTATTTTTTTGCAGCACTGGAGGCCGGGGGGCCGCGCCTGCCCGAACCCGTGCCGACTGCGAGGGGCGAGGGCGCCAAAGGGGGCGCACGCGGAGGGGGTTGAGATCCGGGACCGGAAATGGAATTTCCTAATTTCCGGGTGCGGGTGGCTGGCTGGCCCGCGGTTGTGCCGAGCACCGGGCCAGGCTCCAGCTGATTCCAGACGCGCCGCGCTGCGCCGGGGAGTACCGACCAGCACCGCGTCTACATGGTGCAGGGAGTGGTGCAGGGGGCGGGCGGGCAGCAGCAGCTGGGCCGAGCAGCCGACTGATCCAGAAGATCGCTCTCGTTCCTCGGTCCTTGTCGCACTCATGGCGGTGCACCATGTTGGGGGTGGCATGGCCTCATGAGTGCGAGAAGGACGGGGGTACGAGAGCGATCTTCTGAATCAGTCGGCAGGGCCACCCCATCTACTCGCCGGCCACCGCGGAGCATAAGCGTAACCTCCTGCTCCTCATGCTCCGTGCTGCAGCAGACTCACTCAAGAGAGCGCTCCCCTCGCTCTGTCTCTCTCGCACCGCGCGCGTCCCTTGAGTGCGAGAGAGGCAGAGCGATTGGAGAGCGCTCCTCTGAATCAGTCTGCAGGTAGACGCTCTGTGCTCTCCGGAGCCCCGGAGACGCCAGGCCAGCAGAGCAGGCCGCGGGGTGCGGTGCGGGGGTAACCACGAGCGGGCGGAGGGGTGCATCCCCACGGGGGCCCTCTGATGGGGGAAGCCGTCTAGCGTGGCGGGGCGTGGCGGGGCGTGGCGCGCCGAGGCAGGCGGTGGAAGAATGCGACAGCGCAATTTACCAGGCGGCACTGGGTTTAAATTTGTCGCAAATCCCGAGCAGAGCAGAGCGTGTCCCGGCTCGGCCCTGCCTTGCCCTGCCCTGCCCCCGCACGACCAGCGGAGGTCGACTTTAGCTATATACAATTAAGAGGTGAGAGCGAGAGCGCGGTGGCGCGAGGGCGCGAGGGAGCGGCCGAGAGCGCCGATGGGGTGTGGTGGGGGATTCGGCTCAGCCTTCGCGACCCGAACTGGTCCCGCCGAAGACACCCGAAGGCTGAGCCGAATCCCCCACCACACCCCATCGGCGCTCTCGGCCGCTCCCTCGCGCCCTCGCGCCACCGCGCTCTCGCTCTCACCTCTTAATTGTATATAGCTTATGTCGAGATCCGGAGCGGGGCGCGGCGGGGCGGCGCGGCCCGGAGCGAGAGCTCCCCCTGCTGCTCCGCGAGGCGCATCGCGTACTGGGAGCAGCGGGGCCTTCGAGATGCAGCGGATTTATGTGGCGACGAACTCCATGGCGTTCAGCCCTCGCCTCTCCCTATCGGCTCGTGCGGGGGCGGGGCGGGGAGGGGCGGGGCAGGGCGCACATCTGCGGGTGCCTCTCCCCCCTGCCGCTGCACCTGCTGCTCCCACTGCTGCCGCTGCTGCAGTGGGTTTTGGACTCTGCATGACGAATGACGAATACGTCTGTAGGCGTTGCCCCCCTCACCATTGGAAAGGGGCGGAGGAGGGGGGGCATGATCTTTAAAGCCCGATGTGCGCCGCGCCCGCCGGAACCATGAGGGATCCGGATGAGCGAGGTGGCCGTCAAAGCTGCACGGCCAAACACACACATCACAGCGAGCACCACCACCCTCCGCTTACACACACACACATGAGGGGTCCGAGGTCCCCGACGCCCCGCGCCACCACCCGGCCTCTGCTGCACCGCCCCGACACACCACCCCCGCACCCCGCACATCGCGCACGAGGAATATGACGAATGTCGGTGATCTGTTATACGCCAAGTGTATGGGACAGATCGCCGCACAGCAGCAGTACAGAGCCAGCTCCCCCTTCCCCCAACCCGCCACTCGCCCGTTTCTCTTTTTCTCTCCCCCCCCCCCCCCCAATCCGATCCTACATGCGATCGGCTTTTGGAAATAGCGGTGCTGATGGACGGCCACGCCCGCACGCCCTGCCCCTGCCCTGCCCCTGCCCTGCCCCCGGCCCGGCCCGGCCCGGCCCGCGTATCTCTGCCACCCTGTACTGCCATGAGCCACGCCGCTTCTGCCCTCGGCGAAGGGGAAACTACTTTGAATTTTGGTGTACACATATTGTAAACTTTTGTGAATTCTCGTATTATTTTTTTCCTTAAATTTGTAAGAATCTTTGCTTGAAATTTACCTAATTTTTGGAGCATTTTTGTGAATGTTCCAAAATTTCTCTTGAATTTTTCTGAATTTTTTTTTTGGATTTTCTCTTATTTTTTTTTCTGAAGTACGAGGTGTACAAATTTCAGTGTTGTTTCCCTCTCGGCCCTCAGCCTCTTGCGACCTTTCACAGCTCATGGCTGATCGTCTTTAAGGGTGATTTTCTGTCTGAAATTACCTTAAAACAAGTGTCTGCAAATTTGAAGCCATATTAACGCATTTCTGACGATGTTCCACGATGAAGATTCCCGCTTCGTTATGAGTCCACACGACATTTCGCCACCATTCTCCTTCCTTTTTCTTCTTACTGGGGAAATTGTTCGTTCGGTCTAGGTTCAGTAGTTCAGTGCCTCCATTGCCACCGCCAGCCTGTTTGAATTTGAACCTGCGGCGGTTGGCGCTTAAAACAGTACTTACTGCAGCGCGCTCCCGCGGCGGAACTCCGCAACTCGGTCCTCAGTCTAGTCGTTAAAACAAAGCCGTCAACAAAGGTCTTTGATTTTGCCCTGTGGAAATTATTTGCTGCTTATTTGTTTTCTTTTTGGTTTGTGAACTTTGAATTCAACTTTCTATTCAACATATACCAGTTCTCAGAGATTTCTCGGAATGGTGATTGGTGAGTGAAACAACGACATTTTTCGTACAGTAATAATTAATAACCTCAACAGGTGGCTTCTCAAATCAAACGTTCCACTACATTTTTATGGATTTATTGACTTATTTTCAAATATTTAATCTTGTATTGTCGTTTATCGTTTATCGCCGAGCGACGCAAAGCTTATTGTCCGACCACCCAGAGTTTAGCACACCAAATGACTAGGAAGGATAGGAGAGCCCATGAGTGCGAGAGAGAGAGAGAGATAGGCTATTCTTCCGGTGGGACCACGATACTCCTGCAGGGGATCGGACGGGACGGAAGTGTACTGGTCGTGAGTCTGTCTGTCCATTCTTTTGCACGTATTATGTAGTTTGAAGTCGCTTTTATGGTTGCGGACGTCGCAACACGAAGTTTCAAGTGTCGTCATTGTGTAGGACCAGGAACGCCCGAGTGAAATGGTCAATTAAAAAGCGATAGTGTCCCGCAATTTACTAATGTCAATGCTTTAATTTTTCTCCAAACTTTCCCAATTAAAGGAGTTTGAATTATGTTGAGATATGTTCAATTCCCCATACTCTAGTCTCGGTCTGGCCTGCAGTGAACTGTAAAATGTAATTACATGAATATTTATTTTACTGAAAGCTAACAACCAATCAGGAGCTTTGGCCTTCCCTCCCATGATTCCGTGCGAGAGGACGCCGGCGACGCCGGCTTGGGTGTGTGTGGGTGACAAAGACTGTGTATGAACTGGTGCGTTATTAAACCCAATCAAAGTGATTTAAAAGTTGGAATTTGTAATTAACTTCCCGAAGTTTGGCAAGATATTACTTTAAAGATATTGACAGGTAGGGCCACCTAGTGGCTCCGCGGGAACCACTTAGCGTCAGTCAACAAGTCAGTTCAAGTCAAGCACGGCGCGCGGCGCGCCCGGGCGCGCCTGGAGTGCGTCTCGGGCTCGGCATGTTACGTTATCGAAAAAAAATTAACGTAATTCGCTGTTTAAAGTCGTTGTTCAGGTTGCATACGTCGCTGCACGAAGTTTTAGGTGTTGCTATTGTGTAGAAGTGCGGGTTCGAATGATTTGTTGTCTGTCGACGTCTGTGCTAGGTGTGTGGGTTGGGGAGGAGTGAGAAGGATAGTGCCTCAAAATACTTTTTACTTCCTTGGATTTGTGAAATGAACGTCAAGGACTACTGAAATGACAGCCAGTATCGATGCAACTTGGTGGTGTTCTTCCAGTTCTTCCTAGGTGAGTGAGTGACATAACCTAATAACCTAGACAATGTTGTTTACAGTGAAGCTGTGAAACTGTTCGGTGAACATTAGAGTATGGTCTGAGTATTGAAATCAGGTAACCCCATGGCCTGAGAAGTGAGAGTTACTAACAGCAGTAGGATTTCCTTATATTTCGTTTAATTTAGTTTTGAATCCTTGCTTGGTTCCCCAGCGTTTTGATTTGTTATTGAACCACCACAAGTAACCCCAGCTGAACAATTTCATTAGTGCGGTGTGGATGTTTGATTGTACTAGTGAAAGTGTGCCCATTTTTGACATACGACAGTAGGCATTTCTAATAAAAAATATAATAAGTTTGTAAATCATAAACTGAATATTTGGTGTCTCATCATTCTACTAAGGAATATATTAAAGTGTGGTTTGAGTATTTAAATCTTACTACTCTTAAGCCTAACAAGAAACAAGAAAAGAGTTTGCGTATTACCTTGGTAAATTTTGTAGCATTTTGTTCCTAACCCACTCCGTATTTCCTAGGGATTCGACTTCTGATTGATCTACATCATGTGCTTACCCAAACTTACTCATTGATCGGTTTTGCCTAAGAATTCAGATTGAAAAAAGGTCAGTCCACTAAGTCATTGAAAGAGAAAAAAATAGCTTTGAAAAAATTGTTATTTTAATAAGATTTGACTCTTACAAATATTAGGGGCGATACTGTGGATAGGATTTAGGTGTGAGACCGTACTTGTAATATATTAGTTATGCTAGGAGTGTTTACATTAATACAATCTTTCTGAAACATTGAACTTCATACTTGTTATTAATATATATAGCCATACAGCCATTGAAATGGCACAATTGTTTTAATTCTATCTGTAGTAGCTGACATTCATTAAAAAAAAAAAAAAAATACGCCTCATCATTTAAAGGTCCTGAGTCTTTGTGAATGTCTTGATCGTATTAAAAGTTACTGACCTCTGTTACAATATTTCTTGAAATGTCTTTTTAAACCATATTTTAAGTGACCCATTTCTGGCTTAATATGGATTCATGTGAGTTGGTTTGAGGGCAAACTTAATTCAGAAGGATAAGGAATGAGAGGTAGGGAGAGGGAGGAGGTGACTGTCAGCATGTGATGCAGGTGCATTCTTTCTAAACATGTAAATGATATTTACCCCCTGATCTCAGATGGGTGGGGGTAAAATGAAGGGGGTGAGGGGGAGGAACCACTCGAATTTCGGCGCTACCTGGCCAGCGCCTATCCGCAGGGCTGGGGCCGGCCAGCAAATGCTGTTGTTTGAATTGCGGCGCGCGAGGAGGATATCCCTCTCCTCCCCCTCTGCCCTCTATCCCTTCCTCCGTAATTGACTGACTGACTGACTTGTGGGTTGCCTGCCATAACGGCGGTTGGGTTGGGTTGGGTTGGGTCTATTTCTTTTAACTCTCAATTCGCTCAGCAACTACGTGCCTGCCGCACGTACTCCTAGTTATGGTTTTATAGACCACTTTCAAAATTTCAATGGGAAAGGGTGGTCAGTTAATCCACCTATTTCATTTTGCAAACCAGAGGAAAGGAAGAGTCAAGGACTGAAGTCAGATTGGTCAACTCGGGTATACTCAGATTTCTATTTGTTTGTTGATCTACTTTATCAAAATAACCTGATTTTGAAGTAGAAAGGTACATCCGAGTACATCCAACTCTTGCAAATTTTGGGGGGAGAAATTTGCTATTATCAGCCAAATCAGAACGGCTCCCAAATCTGAACAGGTCTGTTTTCCTGAAAGTCCACTGGGAGATAAGTCTTAACTTGTACAAATTTAGGGTGTTTGCAGAACAAGTACGTCCACTTCTAACCACTCTCATTGTGAACTAAAGTTAATGTTAGACATTGAGTCCTCTGGCATATAAATATAAACAGACTTTGATCTTTATAGCTTGTCTTTCTAAAATGAACCAAAATCAATCATTCTATTCCTTTTAGGAAGAATAGTTTCGTATCAGAGTTTCATGTTGATTTGGTACGTACCCAGCCTATGGACTCCTGGGTCAGATTTCCACTCATGTGGGAGCCAATTCAACGTACTATACACTTCCCTATTTCGCCCCTGGTTGCAATCGCGGAGTCCGTAATGGCATAATGGCGTTCGATACTCGGGGATGCCGGCCGGCCCCTCCTCCGCGCGCGCGCTGTACCGCCACTCACAGTCAATGGACAGTACGGGCGGGATGGGATGGGGCTGGGCTTCCCTGCCTTCCTCCCCTCCCCTCCCCGGCTCGCGGCTACGCGCCACGCACGGGAACAAGCGGCCGACAGGAGAGAGGCCGGCGGGCCTGGGGCCGGGCCGGGCCCTAAACAAGTAAATCAGTGGGCCAGCGGGGCTTGACAGCTCGGCTCAGCTCGCCGCGCCGCGCGGGGCGGGAAGAGATATTCCACTCGAGCTGACCGTTCTCTTTGGTTTTGCATGCAGTGTATGAATGCATGAACGTGTGTATGTGTGTGTGTGTGTGTGTGTGTTAGTGCGCGCGCGCGCGAGAGAGAGAGAGAGAGACAGATAGACAGACAGACAGAGAGACAGACAGACAGACAGACAGACTTCGTGGGGGAAGACCATTGACAAGTCCCTCAGGTCCGGCGGGTCGACGATGCCCGTGTACGAGTCCTCCGCGGCGATGCGATGCGATCAGCGCGCCGCTCTCGCTCTCCTCCTCGGCTGGGCTGAGCTGCCGACTGATTCCGAAGATCTCGTTCGGGCCTCCGTCCTTCTCGCACTCATGGGGTCCTGCCGCCATCCCCGACATTGGGCACAGGGCACCGCCACAGGTGCGACAAGGACGGCGACGGTACGAGAGCGTTCTTCGGAATCAGACGGCTGGGGCCGGCCTGCTCTTCCACCTCGTTACTTCACGTGTGCTTGTCGTTTTGTTGCTCGTCCAGGTGGAGGCGGAGGATGTCGAGGATGTCTTCCAGCCGGAGAGAGCCCGGCCCGGCATTGTGCCTCGCTGCACCCCACCCCGCCCCGCCCCGCATGCTGCACCGGGCCGGGCCTGCTCCACACATCAGCACAGATGTTGACTTTTCACCGGGGCGGAGCTGGCGGAGCTGCAGCCGTGCGGGGGTGCGGGTCGCGCTGATGGACCTACCCCCTTCCCCCCGCCCCCGGCCCCCGCCCCCGGCCCCCGCCCGGCCCCTTCCCCTGAGTCAGGTCGGCGGCCGTGCCGCGCCGTGCCGAGCCGGGCCGGGACGGGCCGGGTCCGGAGCCGAACGGGCTTACGGCCAACCAAGGCAAAGGCGAGGAGAGGACGAGGAGGGCGAACCGACAACACCGCGCGCCCGCGCCGCGCCTCGGCCCGCGCCGCCGGGTGGCTGGGCTGGGCAGGCCGGGCCGGGCCGGGCCGGGCCGGGTCTCTGGCCGGCGTGGCCCGCGGGTCGCACGAGTCGTCGAGAGGGATTCATTCAAGGGCTTTATTGGGCACGGCGGCGGCCGGCGGCCCAGACCACTCGATTATGTGTTTTACTCGGCGATGTGCTTTTCCGGCCCGGCGATGGGAGAGGGAGTCTCTGGAGGCCCAGCGGGGTGCTCTGCATTTCCTGACGACCGACCTGTTTGCTCTCTCCGAGGGAGGCAAGGAGGGGAGCGCGGGGCGGGACGGGGTGCGGACCATCAGGCCATACCAGCGGGCTGGGTTCGCGAAATGACAGCCTTCCTCCGCGATAATGTCCTCTCCGATCATTTAGCCATCGGGGTCGTAGTAGGGGGAGGGCGGGCGCGCCACGCCTGGGCAATGGCAGGGGAGGGGAGGGTTGGTTTTCTTGTTTTCCGGGGTAGCCCGTATACTCCATTTGGCTGCGCGATCAGTTTTTGTGGGTAGGCTCTGCCGTCGATAGGGGTTGCCTACCCTGTCGGCGTATACCAGTGTCAGGGGCTACGATGCGCGGAGTGCAAGTGGAGTGCCTGCATGTGTTATGTGATGCGCGGGGTGTATGGAGTATACTCTGGAAAATCAAGTGTGTACTAGAATTCACTATTTACTGCATACATGGGCATGTACACATTATTTGCTGAATACTTCTATGTATGCAGTAAATAATGAATTCTAGTACACACTTGGTTTTCCAGAGTACGTAGCATTATTGTGTTGCCACTGGTGTATGAGCTATGCTCGCTGTGCCTGAACAGGAGGACGACACACTGACGACGCCTTGGAGTGGTTGACGGATGGACATGGGCCACGGGGGCGTGGGGGTCTGTTGGCGGGCTGGGCGGACGGCGGACATGGACTTCAGCTCTGAGAAAAACTACGAAAAACCACGATAAGGTAAGGAATTCGCACCACTGCATATTTTTAAGAGTCAAATGTCTCATCTAAAGGAACTGAGGTTTTTCTCTTGCCCCATTTAAGTAATATGTTAGGAACCTCTATCTTGATGAGAAAACATTTAAAATATCAATCAAATTAAGAGAGATTAAGGATAAAGGATATAAATCATCACTCAAAAAATGTGAGGTTTCCCATTCATTGAGGTAATTGAGCGCGGACACCAAACTGCACCCTAGAAGAGGAAAACAATAAATCTAATTGCAACTCATAATAATATTCGTTCTCCTGAGGGCGAAAATCCTCGCGCTGGCATTTACAGCAACATTTTAAAGCAGAATGTGAGTTTGACCGGTAGTGACCTCTCGTTGCTTTTCCAGTGAGACGGAGGACGCCGCCGCCGCGCCGCTGCTGGACGGAGGACGCGGAAGTGGACAGTCGCATCGTCGCCGCGCACAGGTAGGATCACATTCAGAACGGATCAGGATCGGAGGGGGGTCTGGGTTCGCAAAGTGTAAATGGCATTGGTATGCCGCTGCCACCTCTGCCGCCTCGTCCGGCCCGGCCCGGGCCCCGCCTGCAGCACACATGGAGCACGGAGCACCCACAGGTGGAGGTGCTGCTGCTGCTGTTGTGGCTGCGAGTTCCTGGAGAGGCGATCGCAGCTCAGCTGCAGCCGCCACCGCTGCTGCTGCTGCGGCGGCGGCGGTGTCCTGTCGCGGCGTGGCGGAGCGTGGTCCTCGGCTGAGCCGAGCTCGTCCTGCGAGTCCTCCGAGCCGGAGCCGAGTCGGGCGAGGGGGAGGCGGGGGCCGCGGCGCGCGCACGAAGTGGATCCAGTTCAGTGTGCGGCCAGCCGCCAGCCGAGCAGGGGACCGTTTCGCGCGCGCTCTCTCCTCAGCGCCCTCACATTGTGCAGTTGCTGTTGTGCCGTTCGACATCAAGCCGATTCGGCGAACCCTTTGGATTAGTGACGCAGTCCCGGAGCCGGGCGGAGGCCCTGTGTGTGTTTGTGCAGTGGTCGGTGCTATCGGAATCGAACCGAGCTTGTGTTATATTACATCTTTGTGCGAGTGCGGTGAGGTCCTGGTGGAGGTCCTGGCACCGATTTGTGTTCTGTGTGCGGCCCAAAGGCCGGGAAGAATTTACCTGGAGACGAAAACTAAATCTCCACTCCGTGAACTTTGGATACGACACTCCGTTCGCAGATAAACAGGTAAAATCGAGTTGCTTTCAATGGAACGCGCGGTGACGGGGAGTCGAGGATTTCGTGTTTGTTTACAAAGATTTATTCGGACGTGTGACCTCCGCTTAGGCACTGTGCTGAGTAACCCAAGTAACCGCCGCCGCGTTAAAGGTCGTTTTTTCACCCCCGGCGGCCGGGGGAAGCCCCAGCGGCTTTCAGGAACAAAGAACAACTGTCGCGTTTTGAGGTTATGTTCTCGCGGCGGGGCGCTGCCAGGCCGCTACACTGACTCGGCTGCGCTCCGCTCAGCTCCGCGGTCGCTCGGCTCGAGCTCGCCACCCCGTCTGCCTCCCCTCCCGTCCCGAAATAACCCGCCGCACTCACCCCGGCAAATTTTTCTCAAAATGCGTGGATGCATCTTTTATGCGGTGCTCTCTCCCGGCTCGGAGGGTGATGCAGAAAACGAGTGTGTCATTCCCCTTCTTCGTCCCCCCGCCCCCCGCGGTCGGTAAAAAAGCACGTCGGCGTGTTGACATTGCGCCTCCCGCACCCGGCCTGGCCCACCCGGCGTCAAGGGGGCGAGGGGAGGGCACTATGTTACCATGTTTCCCCTCAGATCGTTTGCAACCACTCGCCGTGAAGTGCGCGAGTTGCATGAATCGTGTACCCGGAGCGCGAGTACGAGGAGCGGACGGAAAGGACGGGCGCGACGTGCTGTTCAGAGGCATAGAGGGAACTAAACGCTGACCGGGTTGTCGACGAAGTCAGGCGTGGAACAGCTGACGTGACCTTTGTGCTGCGTCCTGCTAGGCAACCTCCATGCACTCGGTGTGTGTTTCGCAGAACGCGTGGTGGTCTGCCACAGTTCAAGCGCCGTGGCCCGTGGCCCCTCGGGTAGGCAGCCCCGCTGTACTCAGCACGCAGTTTATACGCTCGCACGGATTTACGTCTATCTCTGCTGGCTCCTCTCTCTCTCTCTCGTGCACCTGTCGTATTTTTCGAACGCGTTTCGGGTCCCCGATGGAGAACTGTGCTGCTGGTCTCAGCTTGACGTGACGTCACGTCCGACCATTTGCAGAGGTGAGCGCGAGGGGGGAACACGTCTGAAATTCTTGCACACCTCGTAATTGAGAAAAATTCCGAGAAATTAAAAAAATGGGAAAATTTATTAAAGAACAGAATTTTTTAAAAAAATCAAGAAAATTTACGAAAATTAAGTGAAAATTCTAGCAAAAATTTCGCAAAAATTCAGTTTAAGTTCACTAAACTCCACAAAATTTGCACACCCAAATTCAGAGTTGTTTTCCCCTCGGGTGAGCGGACCTGGCCGCCGCGGCTGGCCTGCGGCCGCGGCAGCCTGCCTGCTCCGCCCCGCCCCGCCCCGCCCCGCCCCGCCCGGTCCGGTGCTGCACCTCTCGGCCCCGAGGAATGCCGTAACGAGAATCTGAGAAATCCCCCTCTCGCTCCCCGCCGCGCTGCCGCGCTCTGTCTCCTCCTCGCGAACGGCTTGAATGGCGTGCTCGACTCGTCTTCCCCAAAGGCAGCGCAGCAGCCGCTGCTGCCGTCGTCCTTGCACCGGCGCGGCGCCCCTGGCGGGGCGGGGCGGGGCGGGGCGGGGCGGGGCGGGGCACATGAGAAAAGGCCGAGCGCCGCCATTCCTCCGAGCCTGTTGTTGGCCGGCTTGGCCTGCTGCGGGGCCCTGGGCGGGGCAGGCGGGGCAGGCAGAGGGATACGAGCCGACTGAAAAACAATTGGAAGGATTCCAGCAATACTCAGCGGCACACCACGACGCTGCTCGCCCTTTGGGGCGCCGCGCGCCGCGCCGCGACGCGCCCGGGATAGTCTTGCCTCTTTTCCCTTTTTACTCGTTCTTTACCTTTTCCACATCTCTCTTAACCTAGAGGTGAAAGAACGAGTATTGTGCTCAGTGCGGTGTAAGTTAGACCCCATTTTCAGCGAAGAAATGGTAATACCTACAGCTATGTCTCTGCAAGCAAATTGTAGCTTTTTACCCAGTAATGAGTCAATAATAGAGGTTTTTTTCGAGTTACTAAGCAAAATTTTAAGAAATTATGAATCTAAATTTCGAACAGAGACGTTCGACCGCTCGCCGCGGGACCACTTTTATACCGTACCCATTACGACTTAATTACGAATGAACACACAACCAAATTACACTATTTGCCAAATAAAGTCATCACAAAACGTATCAACAATTTTCAACATTCTGCAGTTTCTAATTAAAAAGTAAACATTACATTCATTTGTGTTTATCAACATTGAGAGTATCAATGTCAACACCACCGATATGGGTTGTACGCATGCGCGAGTAACAACGCCATCTATTGAGATATCCTGTAGTCATTATAAAAGTTTGTCTCAAAAAGAAAACAAATGCCGCGAAAGGTTTGAACGTGGCTGAAATGTGTGTGTTATGGACTCACTATCCTGCTGTTGACTTACCATTTCTAGTTGAAAGCTAACATTATTAACGTAAAGGGTAAAGAGGTAAAGAACGAGGTTTTTCTTTTTGTATCAAACGCGTTTGATGCGCTTACAATCTACTTGTTATTTTTTTCAGCCTGGTTCGGGCCGGGCCGCATTGAGCAGATGCACGGCGCGGCGTGCGAGCGCAATCGGAAAACGATGCGAGGTGCCGGCGTCGTCGTCCAAGTGATGCAGTCATTCGTTTGCGGACGATTACATTTCTTGTCGACTGCGTGGTGGTGGCACCAACGAGAGGCATAGATGGAGCGAGCGAGAGAGAGAGAGAGAGAGAGAGAGAGAGAGAGAGAGAGAGAGAGAGAGAGAGAGAGAGACTGTCTCGCTCTCTCTCTTTGTACGAGAGCATATGGCTTTGCGTTCCCCGGCAAAGGGCTTAAGCCGTCCTGAAGATGGACTCTGACGGGCTGGGCGTGCGTTCGCGTGCGCGCGCCTGCCTCATCCGCGCCGTGCCGCATGGACCCTATGAATCCGCCATAAAGTTGGCATAGCCTCTCCTCTCCTCCCAATCCCATGGAACAGGCCGGGCGGGACACGGCTTCCCCACGGGCCGCGGGTCCATGGGCGGCAGCGCACACGGCAGGCAGCACCGCCCTGGCGGGGCGCGGGGCGGCGGAGTTGGGACCGAAAGTTGTCCCGCATTAGTACGAGGCCGTGTGCACAAAGGGGGCTAATGGGCCTCGGCGGGCTTCTGCACCCAATGAGCGGCGGGGCATGGCGGGCCGAGACGCACGCCCCCCGACATGCAACTCTGCATGCCAAAAAGGGAGCAGGGGAAAGGGACAGGGACGGGACGGGACGGTCGCGGAGCACCTCGCCGTCCTGAGCCTGGGGTGGGGTGGGGGTGGAGAGAGACACGGCGAGTATTATGCGAGGGGCCTCTGGGCCGGGCCGGGCCGGGCCGGGCCGCCGGGCTCAGACAGCTTACCGACCCCCAATCGTCGGGGTGAGGGCGGGGAGGGCGTCGTCCTCCCCCCGGGGGAGATACCTTTCGCGTCGCCCTGGTCCTCCCCGGGGAGTGGGGGGAGTGGTGGGGTGGGGGGAGTGGTGGGGTGGGGGGAGAAAAAGAGGTGGTCGTGATGGCCGTCATAACTGCGGGGTGATTCCTTTTGTTGGACTGTTGTGCGTAATATACGAATCTCCCGCAGCACGTTCATTGGAAAGGGACTTTGGTCGCCCATTTCTACATTGGCAATATCCCTTTGAGCTGCTACTGTCCCGTTTTTTTTCTTCCCTTTTTTACTAAGCCTTTTTTTTTTTCATTAAATCGATCGCCCTTTGATGTCGGCGTGTGATTCCATTTCATGGGATGGACATTACCTTTCATACATGATTGTTTGCGGCTGCCTCCCCTCCCCGCCGGCTTTTGCCTGCGGCCTGGCGCTGCCATGAGGACCGCCACCCCGGGCCGGGGCTCAATGGGCTCATGACGCCTCGCCCCGACGCGCTGCGACTGACAAAAGGTTGGCGGGGCGAATTTTCCAATCGGGCCCCAAGAGAGCCGGGGCCGGGCCGGCAAACACAAGAACAATAATGGTGCAGATTTGGGGAAATGAGTGTGGGGGTGGGGCGGGGGTCTGGGGTCTGGTGCTGCCGCTCCCCTCCTCCAGGCTGCTCCTAGGGACTCACAAAGCCCGACCCCCGACGGCCTGGCTCGGCCCGGGCCTCACGGCGTCCGTTCCTTTGCCTCTTTGTTTGTTTGAATGGCTTCTATTCCTCAGTAGAGTGCAAACAGCGCTAGAGTGTTTGAATACAGGTCTTAGGAGCGGGAGTGGATCCGATCCGATCGCGTGGGCCTGGGCGATGGTGCGGGGGAGGGAGAGAGAGAGAGAGGGAGAGAGAGAGAGAGAGAGAGGGAGAGCGGGCGCGGACGAGAGAGACCGGACCATCTGCCTCCGCAAATAGCGCGTCCGTCGAGATTGCCCCGCCCCGGAGTGAGTGTCGATAACAGGATCCTGTCCAGGCGTGTAGGCCCATCAGCCCGCTTGAGGGGTGGAGGCCCCCCCCCCCCCTCCCTGGTCCAGGAGGAGGAGGGCCTCGGTCACGGCCAAACCGAACGCCCCGCGGGGACTTTGCATTCGGTGTTGCGGCGAGAAAAGTTGGGCGGAACACGATCACGGTGAAGAGAGGCGGCGGCTGCGCTGCGGGCTGCTTGCTCGCTCGCTGTGCTTCTAGGCAACACGAACGCACTTGTGTCGAGGTGTTGCCTAGCCAGTAGGGCTGCTGCTCTGAGCTCATGCAGCCCCCTTCATTCTACCGTGTTCGAGTCGGGTGCGGTGCGGCTTGCGTGCGTGCGCGCGCGGTCAGCCCGCAGGGTGCCCGCCCCGCCCCGCCCCGCCCCGCCCCGCCCCGCCCCGCCCTGAGCGATCAGTCAAACGCCGCGGGGACGAGACGGGAAACGCGAGGAAATCTCCATCGCCGCCGCTTTAGAAGGGGTCTTGGCCTTCTCCGCCCGCCCCGCAACCTCCTGAAGAGTAGGCACCAAGTGTAGCAGACGTTGCTTGTCTGCATACGCAATCCATCTTGCGCAAATCTGTCGGTCGTTCGCTAACTTGCGTTTACTTCTCTGGCGTAGGTTATCGCGTTTCTGCTTGAAACCCGACGACCTACGTTGTTTAGCCAGAACGTTTCAAATAATTAATACATTGGCACAACGGATTGAGGGGCGCACGAGGATGTACTGGTCGAGGAGCCAGCGCGGTGCTGCTGCAGGTCGTACCTTCCCGTCCTCCTCCTCTTCCTCGTTTACTCCTCCATCTCTCTCGCTCCCCTTTGCGCCTCGCGCCTTTGGCCGTAAAGTGCAAGCGCCTGCGCTGCCTGCGCTCATGGAGCGCGGTGCTTCAGAATGGCGAGAGGAAGAGGAGTACACGACACGGGAGGAGGAGGAGGTGAGGGTGGGGGAGAAGGAGAGACTCGGGAAGGAGTGCCCGGCCCGGCCCGGCCCGCCCCGGCGTGGCACCCACTTCACTCGGCTTCTCAGCGCAAGGACGACGACTCCATCCTGCCTGCACCGCGCCCCGCCGCGCCCCGCCGCGCCCCGCCCCGCCGCGCCCCGCCGCGCCCCGCCGCGCCCCGCCGCGCCCCGCCGCGCCCGGGTCGGGTCGTTCCCAGCCAGTACACACCCGCGATTCTTTCCTCGGTTTATGCGCCCGGTGTCCGGAGCAGCGTGCAGCGTGCAGGCCGGCGCACATGTGTGCTAGCGAGAGAGAACGAGACATGGGGGCAGGGGGGATTTCTCTGCGGCGTAAGCCTCAGCATTTGTGTAATTCCCTCTTTCATTGCTGCGCGCGTATGGTTGACATGATCCCCCCACCCCCCACCCCCCGTCATTGTGGCGTTGTCGGCCTGCTCAGCAGCAGCGCAGCTACGCTCCGCCACAGCGCTTATCGGGGCGCACAATAAAAGTTCTCCCTCCTCACAACCCCTGCTGTGGTGAGTGACCCGACCCGCGCCATCAGGCCCAGGTGGGGGAGCGGGTACGGTACGGTACGGTACGGTACTCACTCTGCCGGTGGAGCGTGGCGCCCCCACCCCCCTCCGCACCTCTCTGGCGCCCCCACCCTCCTTACAGCCCTTTTCGCCGCAAGTTTCGGTGCAGATGGACCAGTGGGCCACTTGGCGACAACTTGAGGCGGGCGAAGCGGCCGGGCCCGGCCCGGCGGCGCCACGCAGGGGGGCGAGGGGGAGTGTGGCGCCCGCCCCAGCCCCTCCTGATTGAGTTATCAGTTGGTAACTGTCCGAGTCCTTTTCCCTCGCCGCCGCCCGCCGCGCCGTGGAATCGGATTCCGGAGCGCGGAGCGGCGTACTGCGCTGCTCGCCGTCCCAGCGCCGCACGCCCCCCTGGGTGTGAGGAGAGGGGGGGGGGGGGGGGGGGGGGGTCGTAACTGATTGCACGACGCCTTTTTCGCTGCGAAACGGTCAGTGTTAGGCTAAAATTCCGAGGGGAAAACAACTCTAAATTTTGGTGTTCAAATTTTGTAAATTTAATTTTTTATTGAATTTACTTAATTTTTTCTATTTTTTCTGAATTTTATTAAATTGCGCGATGTACAAAAATTTCAGAGTTGTTTCCCCCTCGGAAAATTGTCAGGATTACAGACGGGTACTGTATGTCCGCCTGCCTACCAGGCGGCAAAGGTGGTCTCACGCGGGGACGGTTTCCCTCCTAGTCGCACTGTCGAAAAAAACTACAGCAAATCCAGTTAAGTTTTATGCATTTTAATGCCAGCCTTCACTGTAGTTTATTTTACAGGATTGACTGTACTTCCTGACAAGATTTGCTGTACTTTCTGAGGCAGTGCACAGCGTTTACCGTACACTGTCTCTACAAGTACAGTGAATCCCGTTAGAAAGTACAGTAAATCCAGTAAAATAAAATAGGTAAAGGCTGTCTTCAGAATGAACTGGATTTGTTTTAGTTTTTTCTTAGAGTGCGGCAGGCGGACATAAACTCATCTGCTGCTTCACACCGTTTATATTCTTGGGAATTTTTGCCTACTGATCTGGAAACACTGGTCACGCAGCCCCTCTGTCCCGAGGCTGGAATCTGCAGGGACTCGGCGTGGAAGGGGAGGAGTGGAGCGGGGAGGGGCCGGGCCGGGCCGTTGCCCTGAGAGATTGGAAAGGTATAGGGATTGGGCGCGAGGGGATGATTTTTTGGCTGTGGCTTTGGGGTGGCGCCCTGGCGCCCCCAGGTGATGGCGACCCGGCGTGGCCCGACCCTCCTCGCCCTGCGCCCCTGGAGATAAGGCCGTGCCTCGGTTTCCTGCTTCGATCCGACTCGTCTCGGTTTTGGGGTGACTACGGGCTACTCGTCGCCGTGGACCTCGGCGTCGAGGTGTGTTGTGCGCGCTTTGCTGCGGAGAGGTCTCATTGACCTCGGCCGCTCGCAGAGGCTACTACCACCGCCGCCGCCTTTCTCTCGCACTGCTTTCAGGGGGCTCGTTTATTTTTCGCTTTCCGCTCCTTTCATCCCCCTCGGCCGGGACCGCCATGTCGGATGTGTTGGGGGCCGGGGCCGGGCCCGGGCCGGGCCGGGCGCGCCGTGGGACCGGGTGTAGTAGTGCTGTGCACGGTGGTGGGAAAGGGGAGGGGGGGGGGTGCGCCCGGGGGGTATGTGGCCGGCCTAACATCATCATTTCGTAGGGGTTGAGTCCTCCCCGCCCCGCCAGGGGGCCTGCTCGCCCAGCCCGGGCCACGCCCCGTAGTAATACGACCACCGCGCCGCGTTCCAGCCGTCCGAGGCGTCCGAGCCGAGCCGAGCCGAGCCGAGGGGTCAGCAGCGGCAAACTGCCAACGGCCGCCGAGATGAACAACGTAAATATTCGCGCGGGCGGCTTATTGCAGCGGCTGCGCTGCGGGCGGACTCCTCCCCGACGACCAGCTTGGGGAGGCTCTGCGGGCGCCGCTGGTGCCGCTGCAGTGCGGACGAAGGGGAAACAATTCTGAAATTTAGTGTATAAATTTTCTGCATGTCTTTGAAGTTTAACTGAATTTTTGTGAATCTTTGCTGGACATTTTACTGATTTTTTCTGAATTACGAGGTGTACAAAAATTTTAGAGTTGTTTCTTCCTTGAGTGCGCTGCTGACCTCCGGGAGGACAGGACGCCCCGGCTCGGCCCGGCCTGAGTCTGATTTATCGGGTTTTATTAATGGCTGCAGCAGTGCGGCTCAGGGCCGAGGCCTGGCCGTGTCCCCTACGGCCTCCCTCGTGATGCGCCCTGATGGCGCATGGCGCGGACACGTGTACGGTCCACGTGCGAGGCCTAATGGCTGAGGCACCGCCGCCGTGCTGTACAGCAGGTCCACGTGAATCAGGGCGGCACGGCTGCGCCAAGTTAGATTACCACCCCCGGGTGGGGCCGGGGCCGGGGCCGAGCACGCGGGGGTGGAATCATCCCCCGAAATTGCAGTGCGGACCGCAGTCCGTAAGTCAGTGTGCGGGGCGGGGCAGAGTCGTGGCAGAGGAGAGGGGAGGCCGGCGCGGCGCTGGCCGCGGCGTGGCGGGCCTCCCGGGCCTCCCGGGCCTCGGCTGTTGTAAAGGGGGTGGTGCTGCGGAGAAGGGGCGCAGCCGGACGCGACTGGACCGTCTCCAGCGTGTGTGTGTCTCTCTCGCTCTCTCGCTCTCTCTCTCTCTCTCTCTCTCTCTCGGTCGGTCGTCAATCGCTCTGTGAGCTTCAACTACTACTCCTGAGTGTGTTTCCATACACTCCAGGATGATGGAGACTGTGACCTCTTTTTTCTTAGTATGAATGGGTGTGGTCGCCGTTGCAAGTCCACCTACACGGCCTTGTTACCTTTGCTGACATTTGTACTTACTCAGCGCTACGCTGATAGTGAACATGCGAATATCGCGCACTGTGCTCGTAAGATTTACAATTTATATGAAATAAATATATTTAGGGATAAAATGAGGAGCTCATGAGTAAAACACCCTCTGCTACCTCAACTTGATTGCGACATTGAACAAGTGCGTGTGACGTGCTGGGCCGCCTGGTGGGAGAGGCGCCCCGGCGCGCTGGACCGGAGGGAGGCTGTGGGCCGGAGGGGAGGGAAGGGAAGCTGTTGAAACGACTCCATCAGAGTAATGACGGCGAGCTCTGCTCAGCGCAGCGCCGGCCAAAAAAGGCGGAACGGTGCGGTCGGTGCAAGATTGGCCGAAAACAAACCCATAAATTTCCTCCCAATTTTTAATCACGCTCTGTTGCCTTTCCTTTCCCCCTTCCCCCTCTCTTCTCTCTCGGGCCCGCGGCGGCCGGCCGGCCGGCAGGCTCGCCTAATGTCTTATTCCGATCTCCCCCCGGGGCCCCGCCGGCCCCGCCGCCGCCGCTTTCTTACCTCGTTTGTTGGTCTAGGTGTCAGCCGGGCTATAATCTGGCAACCTCGCCTCGCTCCTGGAGGTGTGGCGGGGGCCGTGGCCGTGCCATAATGATAGCGACTGTCTTCGTCTTCCTGGCCGCTCGGCTCCGTTCGGCCCGGCCCGGCCGGGGCCTGCTCTGCTCGGGCCTCTGACCTGCGCCTCCCCTCCAGCAGCCACCACAGCCACACCTGCTGTTGCTGGAGCTGGAGCTGGAGCCTGTGCCACCTGGACTCGGGACTCGGCCCGGCCCGGCGCACGGCTCCAAAACTCCCTCAATGGCGGCGCGGCGCAGGCCTTTGTTGGGTCCGGGGCGGAGACCAGGCGGAGACCAGTAGTGCAAGCGGTTAGCATGATATGCCAGGAGGACCCTGCATTTTGTGAAGAAAGCAAGCCGTTTTGCACAGTGACAGTACAGACCCAAAGAAACATTTTGACCCGCAGTACCGGAAGTTCTAGCCCATAGGAGCGTCTGGGCGGGAAATTCAAATTTCAAAAGTGCAAATACAGTAAATACGCTTGTGTGGAGCTTCCACTCCGGTCTAAACACCACACTAGGTGCCGAAACGGTTGCAAGTGACTGCCCGGCGTCGGACTGACGACCGGAAACCACTTGTAGTCATTCAAAACCGGATATGGTGCGAAATTTCAATATTTTTACTCCTTCACTTGAAGTAATTGCGAGGGGCGCGTTATGGGCGCATATTTGGTCGTTAAATGGCTTTTCCGGTTGATATTTGGTCAGCCGACAACAAAATGACAATCCGAAGGCACATCCGGTTACCAACCGACCGGAAATGAGCGCTAAATTCGAATTTCATTTTTGAAAAACTAAGGATTTTTACACTGAAACGTACATGAGACGGTATTTTGTGGTAATGGTGATAAAGTAAACCTTTATATTTTGTGGAATTTGTAGATAAGGCCATTGACGGCACAAAATAGTATCTTTTTGCGTAAGTATAAACATGTTTTCTTCTATCTGCCTTCACTGTACTGGTTGGCGTCGAAAGACGCCAAATATCTGGCGTTTATGAAATACGACAAACACTGCACGGTAAGAACAATGTCTGATTTTTTGAGGGAAAAGGGAAAACTTTCAGGGCCTTGCGAGGGGGCAACCACTCCCTATCCTAGTGTACACAGGATTTCTAATGATATGGGATTTCTATGGATTGCGTAAAGATTTCCCCGGATTTTGTGAAGATTTCATTTGGTACATTCGGGTACATTTCGCAAATATATACCAGATTCCACAAAATTCTAAAAGATTTCACGAGGTTTCACGGAATTCCTCAAGGTTTCATGAGATTTCACTGAGTTCTGTGAGATTTTTTATGATATTTCTTGAGATTTCTCAGTTGGATTTCGTAGGGTTTCATCGAGATTTCAGAGGATTTCATAGAGATTTCCGAGGGTTTGTACACAGGATTTCACGAGTGGTTGCCCCCTCGGGGCCTTGGATACTTTGAGGAAAACGCCTTAGATTTTGAGGCAGACCCCTCAAAAAATAAGGAAAATCTCCACAGATTTTGAGGAGACTTCCTCGAAATCTAAGGCGTTTTCCTCAAATTATCCAAGGCCCTGAAAGTTTTCCTTTTTCCTCAAAAAATCAGACATCGTTTTTACCGTGTGGCGTCGTTCGACGCCAAATTTTGGCGTTTTGGGCCGAAAAATGGCAATATTTCGCGTCGAACGACGCCAGTTTTTAGTGTTTTGAGTCGAAAAACGCCAATATTTGGCGTCGAATGACGCCAGTATTTGGCGTTTTTCATGAACGCCAGAAATTTGGCGTCTTTCGACGCTACCCAGTTTACAGTGTTATACTGAAAAACGTTTGGTAACTACGTTTCAGCAACATTAAAGTATGTTCTTGAACAATATGGAGAAAAATTTAACAATAAGAAAATTTTCTAAAGAACTTTAGAAGTATCAAATTCTTCCTGTCTTCAATAAATTTACGTAGAATCTGTAAATAATTTTAAACTAAAATCAGTGAGATATAACTCTTACTGTCTGTGAGATGTTTATACCTTCAAGGATGGCCCAGGAGGTCCTCATCAGCCTGAGTCCACTCATTTTCAACGGTCACTGATGAACTGGGATGTAAGTTGAATGTAAGTTATTTTATTGTTCTTACACTGCAAATGCAAGAGTGAGATGTCTCATCTAAAAAGAGCGAGATTTTTTTCTTGCCCCATTTAAGTGAGAGTTTAGGAACCTCGCTCTAATTCAGAACGAATCTATAACATCACTCAAATTAAGTGAGACAAAGCATATATAAATCCTCACTCAAAAATTGCGAGGTTTCCCAACCCTCGCTCAAATTGGGCGAGAATTTTGAGAGGATTGCTCTAATCGAGCGAGAAAATCAAACTTCGCTCTCAAAGAGTGAGAGAAAATTTCTCGCTCTCCTGAGGGCGAGAATCAGTACGTAAGAACAATAAAATAACTTACATCCAACTTACATTCCAGTTCATCGGTGACCGTTGAAAATGAGTGGACTCAGGATGATGAGGACCTCCTCGGCCATCCTTGTAGGTATAAACATCTCACAGATATTTAAAGTTATAACTCACTAATTACAGTTTAAAAATATTTACAGATACTACGTAAATTTATTGAAAACAGGAAGAATTTTATGCTTCCAAAGTTCTTTAGAAAAGTTTCTGATTGTTAAATTTTTCTCCATATTGTTCAAGAACATACTTTAATGTTGCTGAAACGTAGTTATTCCAAACGTTTTTCAGTATAAGGCAGATAGAAGAAACATGTTAATACTTACCCAAAATTGTATTATTTCGTGCCGTCAATGGCCATGCATACAAATTCCACAAAATATAAAGGTTTACTCTATCACCATTACCGTACACTGATAATCCAAGTGTTCAACCCTTCAACACTTTAAAGTGTTCAAATACCATTTAAACATATAAATGTGTTCAACGGAGTTGGTGTACACTTACAAGTGTTCAACTCAGAAGTTGTGCACTTAAAAGTGTTCAACTCCCCAGTTACACACTTCCTTAGCTTGGACGCAATGTATTAGGGAAGTGTGCAACTGGGGAGTTGTACACTTACAAGTGCACAACTTCTGAGTTGAACACTTGCAAGTGCACAACAACTCTGTTGAACACTTTCATTTGTTTAAAGGGTATTCGAACACTTTAAAGTGTTGAAGGGTTGAACACTTGGATTATCAGTGTAAACGGGGGTAACTTTGGCCCACCGGGGTAACTTTGTCCACTCCCTAAAAATTGTATAGAATGCTATCTAGCATTTCAAACATATCTTAGGGGTTGGGGATAACTTTGGTCTATCCCTCAAAATTTGTTTCAATTACCATTTAGCATTTTAAACAAAGTTTTACTGGGTGGACAAAGTTATCCCGGTGGGCCAAAGTTACCCCCGTTTACGGTACCACAAAATACCGTCTCCTGTACGTTTCAGTGTAAAAATCCTTAGTTTTTCAAAAATGAAATTCGAATTTAGCGCTCATTTCCGGTCGGTTGGTAACCGGATGTGCCTTCGGATTGTCATTTTGTTGTCGGCTGACCAAATATCAACCGGAAAAGCCATTTAACGACCAAATATGCGCCCATAACGCGCCCCTCGCAATTACTTCAAGTGAAGGAGTAAAAATATTGAAATTTCGCGCCATTTCCGGTTCTGAATGACCACAAGTGGTTTCCGGTCGTCAGTCCGACGCCGGGCAGTCACTTGCAACCATTTCGGCACCTAGTGTGGTGTTTAGACCGGAGTGGAAGCTCCACACAAGCGTATTTACCGTATTTGCACTTTTGAAATTTGAATTTCCCGCCCAGCCGCTCCTATGGGCTAGAATTTCCGGTACTGCGGGTCAAAATGTTCCTTTGGGTCTGTACTGTCACTGTGCAAAACGGCTTGCTTTCTTCACAAAATGCAGTATACTTTTCGCTACCGCTTGCACTACAGGCCGGAGGGGGCCTGCCTGCCCCGCCCCCTGTCGCCGCTCAGCGCCCAGCAGCGGCAGTTGCGTTGCGGTCGAGTCGAGGTGCGATCATGTCGATGATACGGTCACCTGGTCGCCCGCCGCAATCATTCGCTGTGGTGGCGGCGGCTGGCGGCGGTGTCAAGTTGTCGTCTGTGCGGAGAGTATATACTCGCGGGGAGCGCTGCCATACCGCAACGCGACGCCGCCGTATAGCTCTGGGACTGCTGACTGCAGGAGCGCCCCCTGCCCCGCGCCTCCAGGGACCTGCTGGCCATTACTCCGGCGGGATCCAGACGCCAGATGACCCACGGGTGGCGCGCCAGCCGCGCCGCGACGAGCCGAGCCTAGCAGACCCGCGACGGGGCCGTCCGATCGAGCCGGGCACCTCTGCGGGCCGTACTAGCACCAACAAGGAGGCCTGGGCCGCTTGCGTTTGCGTATGTGTGAGCGAGCGAGTGAGAGAGTGTGAGTGCCCCGCCCGCAGCAGCATGCATTACCTCACCCACAGCCCTCTCTCCCATTCCGTTCGTGTATGTATCTTCCGAACAGGCTCCTCTAAAAACGCTAGTTTAGCTCTGCGGTCCAGGCCCGCCCGCCCTGCGGCCTGCGGCGCCTGCTGCCTGCGGCTGCCGCTGCGGCTCGGCACGGGCACTACACCGCCTGCAGCTGCAGGCAGCCGAGCGGAGCCGCAAGGGTCCCCTCCCCTCCCCTTCCTATCCTCCGTTTTGTTGGTTCGTTCTGGATACTCGACGCCCCAACCTGCCCGGCCCCTGCTCCCGGCCCCTGCTCCCGGCCCGGCGTCCCTTCCTTTCCATTATGTGGCGGAAGCACACCGGGGGCCGTAAAATTTGCTCGCTGTTGGTTTTCAACCCGGTTTGGCCCGCGGCGGCGGCCGTTATGACCGTGCCAAAGAGGTGTCGGCCGTTACGGGCGGGGCGGGCAGCGGCGAGGCCTCGGCCGGGCGGGGTGGGGCGGGGCGGGTTTGGGGGGAGCCCACCGCAGCACCTCTGCCAGTGGTAGCTTCTCTGCCTGTCGCTTACTCCAAAAACAAGAACAGCGATGTATACGCGGTCTCCACTAGCGTGTCCCAGAAGCGCCGCGCCGCGCGCGTTTGGTAAGGCTCGGCGGCGGAAGACGTCACTCCCTCATGCTGTCATGACAGCCGGCTGCGCCTGGCCCGGCCCGGCCCTGCGAGGCCCTGCCCCGCCCCGCCCGTCACGACGGACGGGACGGGCTCACCGTTTTACCCAATTTTACAATCCACTTCCGGGTCCGGGCGCGGGAGCACTGCCTGCCCGTCTCTCTCCCCACGCCACGCGCGCTACACCTGCCTGCCTCCCGCTTTGCGGCCCACTTCGGCCCGCCGCCGCTCCACTTCGCCGCGCCGCTTTACGACCTACCCCCGGGCCTGGGCCCCCGCCGCCCGCCGCGCTCTAGCCTTTCCATCTTTAGTGCCGCGCCTCGCCACCGCAAGCCGCTAGCAGGCCCGCGGGGCGCGCGTGTGTCCTCGCGTGGCGTCGCGCCGCGGGGGGGGAGATGGAGCTGATGAATTTTTTATCGTCGAGGATTGAATGCGAGCGCCACTCTGTCCGGCTCGGGACGGGCTGGCGGGGGGCGGGGGCGGGAGGTCGCAGGCGCGCCCACGCCGAGCCGAGTGGAGCCGAGCGCCGCCGGTCGAATTCTTTTGGATTGAATCGCGTTCTCTGATCGGTTATGGGGGAGTGCGACCGGTCAACGAGGGGGAATCAACTCTGAAATTTTTGTACACCTCGTAATTCAAAATTCAGGAAAATTTCGGAAGATTCAGAAAAACTTTGGAAAAAAAATCCTAAAATTTGAAAAAATAAAAAAAAAAAGGAAAATTTTGGATTTTTTTTTTTAATTGGTAAAGTTCATGTAAAAATTCATAAAAACTCGTAATCTGTGTACATCAAAATTCAGAGTTATGTCTCCCTCGCCGGTCAAACAGTCGCTGCCCTGCGCGGACTACGACCTGCCAGCAGGCTCTACGCTCGCTTACCGCAGCCACCAGCAGCGCGGCGCTGCCATGAAAAATTTGACGGGCGCGCCGTCCACTTAGTGAGGAGCGTGCGAGCTTTTTGCGCGCGATAGTTAGCTCCCGAGGGGGAGGGGGGGGCTAGGGGTGTATCAAGGTCCGGCCCCGCTGCCGGTTTACGAGGCCGCGCGAGTTATCGCGAGTAAGTTTTTACGAGCAGCCCCGGCTAGGGGCTGGGCGGGGCGTGGTCGGGCTGGGCCGGGCCATGCGGCCGCCAGGTGGACCCATCTTTATTCAAGCCTTTTTAAAGGGTGGCGGTGCATAATGCATGCATGCCGTCCCCGTGCCGTCCATGACTTCTGCTGCGCCCCGGGCCGGGCGGGCGCGTGGCCTAGAGTGGCGCCCGTACCGAACCCGCCCGGACTGAACCTCCCCGTGCTCATCTCCCAGTCTGGTCGTCCCTGTACCGTGTTCCTGGTGTTTTCGAGCAGACTCAGGTGAGAACGGGTGGGTTTGCCTTCTCGCTCTGCTCGTAAGGCGCCATAGTCCCTTGGGTAGGCAGACCCGCCCGCTCCCTTGTCTTCTTTTAAACCCTTCGGTCGGTACCTTGGGCCGGGCCGGTCACCGGGTCGGGAGACCCCCTTCCTGGCTGAGTGCTTCGGCCTCGTGCATCACGCCGCACGCCGCACTCTGCAGCAGGTGGACGCGGTGGTCTCCGCCGCGCCGCTGCGCCTGACGAGATCGAGGGGGAAAGCAGTCTCGAAAATGGTGTACGAGTGATTACGCGATTACGTCCGTTATTACGCATGTTTACTCCTTATTTTCTGTTATTTTGGTTATGTTACTGGGTAACATACATAATAAGGTTATTACAATTGATATTTTATCGATAATAACCCTTCATAATAGGTTATTGCGCCTAGATTACAAATGATTACGCATTGATTACGGGCCAGGGTGTACGAGTGATTACGCGAGTTCTTTCCCCCACGGACGAGATAGGAAGTACTATCCAGGGCGATCCAGGGGTGTCAGACAGGCGGCCCCAATAAGAGCAAGAGATGGTGCTATGTGGGACCGCATGAGTGCGAGCGAGAGGTCCGAGGGGGAAACAACTCTGAATTTTGGTGTAAAAAAATTTGTGAATTTTTGCTGATTTTTTGGTAATTGTTTCTGATTTTTGCCCCGATGTTTCATGGCATCTTTCGGAATTTCTCAAAATGTTCCTGACTATCTCTGACTTCTCTTGAATTTTTCTGAATTACGTGGCGAATCAAAAATGTTAGAGTTGTGTCCCCCTCGGGTCCCACCCGTGCAGCCTTGTCGCTTTGCAACACAAATTCCGTGCGCTCTCCTATGGTTATTCGTTCCTCTGCGGCGGCTGCGGCCGCAGGGCTGCGTGCGGGCCGCGGGGCGGGGCGGGGCGGGGACGTCGCCACGCCACACTGCAAGGAGTAACAACTGTTCCCGGCGAATAACGAAGCCCCGCATAACCTTTCCTCCCCCTCCCATGTCCCTGTCATCAAGTCCGTGTAGCGTTTAGCAGCTCGTGACGGCGTCCGGTGCCGCCTGCCCGTGCGGTGCAGCGACGCGACGGCCGCAGGCAGAATGAACGAGTGAGCACAGTCCTTTTAAGTCTCATTACTGTGATTGTTGTTATTTCCGCGGCGTTTCATTCCAGCCAGGCAGTGTCGCGCGGCGGAGGCGGGTGTATGATCAGGAGCGTGGGAGGCTGGGCGCTGCCGGGCGCTGCCGGGCGCTGCTGCCTCCGGAGGTCTGGACTGGACTGAGTGCTGGGCTGGGCTGGGCCGGGCCGGGCCGGGCGTGGAGGCGGAACGGGACGGAACGGCACGAGGGGACACGGCCAGAGTGAGTGTTTTCTTGTCGGCCGGGCGGCGGGCGGGTCGAAGGGCTTAATCCGAGGGGGAAAGCACTCGCGTAATCACTCGTACACCCTGGCCCGTAATCAGTGCGTAATCACTTGTAATCTAGACGGAATAACCTATTATTAAGGGTTATTATCGATAAAATATGAATTGTAATAACCATACAATGTATGTTACCCAGTAAAATAACCAAAATAACAGAAAATAAGGAGTAAACATGCGAAATAACGGGCGTAATCGCGTAATCACTCGTACACCATTTTCGAGACTGCTTTCCCCCTTGGCTTAATCCCACCCCAAAGTCCATTATTAAAGACTTCCCCCTCTCCTCTCCGCCCGAGTCTGTCTCGCCCTCCCCGCGGAGGTTGTGCTGCCGCGCGCGGGGAAGTGTCCTCGGCGTGTCCGCCCCGCCCCGCCCCGCCCCGCCCCGCCCCGCCTGTCCCCTTCAGCAGCCTGGTTGTATAGTGCGGCCCACCACCAGCCGAGCCCCCACCACGCCGTGCCACGCCCTCGGGGGGGATGAGGTGGAGCAACGAATTTATATTTATGCCCGGCCGTCGAAACTTTTGGAATATTTCTGTGAGTCGTTAATTAATGACTGAGCCGGGGCTCACCTCACAATACCGCGCGCCGGGCCTGCCTGGCCGGGCCGGTGCTGCGGGGGCCGATGGGACTTCCATCCCTGTCACGTGACTGCTCCCTCTCTCTTCCTCTCTCCCCCTCTCCCTCTCTCTCTTCGCAACAAAGTTGTGTGGAGAAGCAGCGGGCGGCCGCACAGGGGGGTCAGGACAGAGGCGACAACGTTGCAATCTCAATTGCCCGCGCGCCCCGTTTTCCGTGTTAGTAGTTTCGTTTTTTTTCCTTTCCGTTTTAATCTTCTTGTTTCCTTTTCCAATGATGGTGCTCTGGCCTGCCGTGCCCCGGAGCCCGCGGGGCCGTGCCCGTGGCGGCGGCGCCATTGCTCACTCCACTCAGGCAGTTGCCGTATTGTTCTCGTGGTTGCCGTTGCGCCGGGGTGCAGCCACTCCCCTCCTCGGCTCCGCGCTCCGCCAGCCGAAAACTGTCTTTGGAAAAGTTTGGGCCAAAATGCAAGCAGGCTGCGGTGCTGCTGGTGGTGGGTGGTGGTATTATTATTATCAACTCTTTGTGTGGCTCGGAGGGCGGGGCGGGGCGGGGGAGTGCCTCGGCTCGGCGCTGTCGTCATAACTCAGCTGCACTCTGCGGCGGGGCGGGGCGGGGCGGGGCGGGGCGGGGCGGTGAGGCACGTTGATCCCGCGGGGTCCTGTGGGGGCGCAGCGCGCGGGGCGGCGGAGGGAACCGGCGCCGCCCTACACTTTCACTGCTTGCCATACGGCCTCGCGCGTTTATGTCGTCAATTAAAAAGTTGTAAAACTGCGGAATCCACCAGTGTCTCTTCCCTCCCCTTTCCGGTCGCTGCCCCCGCCCCGCGCCGCCCCGCGCCGCCCCGCGCCGCCCCGCGCCACCTGCGCACGCCCGCGCGCCGCTGCTGCAGTTTATGACTTGTCGCGAGTAATGTTTACGCCCTGCTGGTGGCGAGGCGAGCGTCCACGCGCGCTCGCGCCGCGTGCCCGGCAGTTTAAAAATCATTTCTGCATTCGCGCGGCTCATCGAAACCACATTACGCTCTACGTACACTGTGTGCATCCTGCCCACGGGGTCGGAGGCACTGTGAGAGAAAACTACTATTTAACTACAATTTTTTTACCGTTATTTTCGAAGTAGAATAAAATATTGGACTAAAATTGTATCCAGTATAGGGTAAATTAGTGATGTACGGTAACGAAAACCGTAAACCGTTAATTCAAAACCGTTGTTTAGTTGTATGAAGTACGGTTTTTCTCACAGTGGGGGATAGAACAGGTGGGAACCTTCAAAGAATTAAAAAAAAAAAAAAAAAAAAAAAAAAAAAAAAAAATCAATTCTCAAATTAATTCACTAAATTTACTCGTCTTGTAAGTACAACTGGCTTTTCTGGGTGTGTAATCCCTTTTGGAGCGCCCTGCACCCTGCACGGTGCGGCGTGAGGACCCGTCTAGGGCGCCAGTCCCGTTTGATGTCTCGTCATGGTGGGGCGGGGCGGCCGGCTCCTCCAGGGCGCAGCACCGGGCGCACCTTCCTTGAGGGCGCGCCCCATGCCTGCAGAGCCGTTGCAGCAACCCTTGCTCTTCATCCCGACCCCTTTTGCGACGGCCCCTGCCTCCTCCCACCCTTGCTTGCTTCGTAATCGTTGCTTACGCAATTAATTAAAGTTCGGCTCGGCGCGGCTCTGCCTGACCCGCCTCGCCGGGGCTCGGCCAGAGCTGACTCGGTACTGTCTTTCATTAAATTTCATGAGTTTAGCATGTAAGACTCTCAAAGCAAAAGTTTGGCTGGCGTGTCTAATATCATTTGACACCAAAAAAAGTAAATTCGGTCTTCGTGTTGATCCTCCTGCTTCCCCTTTACTCCATCCTGTCGCTCTCTAGTGCGAGTGCGGCCGGGAGTCGCTTTGATGGTTGTAATGGGGATTGGATGTTACGGCCGCCCCGCCCCGCCCCGCCCCGCCCCGCCCCGCCCCGCCCCGCCCCGCCCCGCCCCGCCCCGCCCCGCCCCTCGCGTCTAGTTCCGGGGCGCGTCACTTGGTACTCTGCGGCGCCAGCGGCGGCCAGACTCCCACTATTTGCAAGCCGAGCTCTTGTCGAGGGAATGTTGTGCCAACTTTGGAAATTTCCCGACTCTCTTTCTCTCTCTCCCCTCTCTCTGTGGCTGTCTCCTTCTCTGGCTCCCTCGCTTTAGGCTCTCGTCTGGGCCTTCCCTCTGGGGTGCATACTTAAAGCGCCCGTGCTCCCCACCAGCATCATGTTCGCCACCGCTGTAGTACGTACTCACCGACTCCCCGAGCCGAGTCGAGCCGACTGTCTTCTGCTGTCGCGCGGAGACCGCTCTGCCCCGCCCCGTCCCGCGCATTAGAATATTCCTCGGCTCTCATGAATCACAATACTGCAAAGTGTTTTGACATGTAGCAGCGCATGTTTATTACCCGTTGCTTCCCCAACCTCTCAATCTCTCTCCTACTTTCCCTTCCCCGCTCCATCTCTCCGAAATAAACTTTCCGCTTGTCGTTACGCATTCGTCATGTGTTCAAAACACGTGAAATTTTCAGTTAATCTCTTTTTACGCGTTTCTCTGCCGTATTTTTTCCTCTTTAATGAAAACATATAAATCTTAAACTATTTGCCTAATTTTATGCATTATTTGAATTTTTTTTTCTTTTTTACCGAATCAGATTTCCCAAACTCAGCAGTGAGATGATGAATCAGAACCACTCTAGGCTGGTTTCTGCCGCGGTAGTGGCATGGCGTGGCGCGGCGCGGCGCGGGGGCTATCTCACCCCTAGGCCGGGGGGCAATTATGGAATGAGGTGTGTTATCTTTTGGGGGTAGGGGGAAGAGTCCGAGGTGAAAGAGTGCATGTTTAGCGTCGGGCTGACGATAAAGGAACGGTGGGGGCGGAGGGATGGGGAGGTGGAAGGGGGGGGGGGGAGGGGCGCCGAGCGTAACGCATTCTTAACAAGCAGCGCGCGTCGCGGCGCTAGGCTGCGGCGCTCTTTAGGGCCACGTGCGGGGGCGGGGCGGGGCGGCTCAGGACGCCTGCGATTTACGGTGGGAATCTTCATCTGTTCAGTGACGTCCCCGCCGCGTGCCGTGCCCTTCCTACCCTGTGCGCTGCCAGCCTCACCCCGTGCTCACGACGGCCAGACCCCTTTCCCTTTTCCCTACACTCAAACTGACGTAAACTAACGGGTGTCGGCTGCTCACTATTGGTTACAAAGAATTTATGGCGCTGATGCTTCTTCCCCCCCCCCCGCTCCCCTTCGATTCTTTACTCGCGGTTTCCGCCTTGCCTCGGCGCGCCCCACGCCTCGCTAACCCTTCACCCGCGCGCACTCCTGCTCCGCCACCTCCTCCTCCTCCTCGCGCTGCAAGGAAAGACGACTCCGAATGCAAACATGGCTCTCGAAATTATTCACGACGTCAATTCTTTTGCAATAAGCGGCCGGAGGGCGGGTCGTGGTGGGGGGTGGGGGGGCTGCTGTGGACCTCACCCCATGCAAACCGATACGGTCCAAAGTCCGCGCCGCGCTCCGGAATCGCACGCCTACTCCCGCCTCTGAGGTATACTTTTCCTTTTCCAGGTTGGTGTATTTCTTTTTTCCTTCACCCCCCCCCCCCTCAATCCCCCCACTGGAACGTTGTTTGAGAAATATACATTCGCGGCTCTTTTCTCTTTCGTATAGGTGGAGCGGGGGGGATGAGGACGAACGGAATATCGATGTGCGCGAGCGGGCGGGGGGGGGCGGTCCAGTGGTGGACGGGGGTATGGGGCGGGGGAAGCCCTCCGCAAAACTTGCGCCGCCCCTTTCACGTACTTTGCGTTTTTAGTTTGCCGCGCGCTAATTATCGCCCGCGCCGCCGCCACTCTCCTCTCCTCTCCCCTCCTCTCCTCTCCTCTCCTCTCCTCTCCTCTCCTCTCCTCTCCTCTCCTC
Source organism: Frankliniella fusca (assembly GCA_029379305.1). Classification (NCBI taxonomy): domain Eukaryota; kingdom Metazoa; phylum Arthropoda; class Insecta; order Thysanoptera; family Thripidae; genus Frankliniella; species Frankliniella fusca. Next base: position 675,535 of record JAHWGI010000286.1, read on the forward strand.
TCCTCTCCTCTCCTCTCCTCTCCTCCCCTCCCCTCCCCTCCCCTCCCCTCACCTCCCCTCACCTCTCCTCTCCTCTCCTCCTTTCTCCTCTGTCGGTAATCGCCCGTCATTGTAACTTCCCCCTCGGCGAGCAAGTGATGCGCGGGCGCGGAGAGGAAAAGTAGAGTGCAGCGTTGCCAGATAAGTGGGCGAAAATTCGCGCTAAAAACGCCTGTCGTGTAAGGAAGACGGGTATTATGATGTCGCGGCCTGCCTTTCCAGTAAAACAAAATCGTTTTTACCTCTCGCAAGTCAAATCAACTCTAGTAAGGCACACGGTGGTACTCGTCTTGCTTCATGGAGGTGTCCCCGTGGGAATTTTCGCCTGCGTATCTGGCAACACTGGTAAAGTGCGGGGACAAGTTCGCAAAAAGATGAACCGACGCGTCGCGCTGCGTTGGCATCCGGGTAAGCGGATGCTGCTGTGCGCACGCGCGGGCCGGCGCGCGGGGCTGCTCAGCCCCCTCACTCACCCCGTCGCGTCCCCTTCACGTCTCCCCTCTGGAGTGCGTCGCACGGAGGAGGAGGAGGAGGAGGGCGTATCTGTGAGCGACGCCGCCGTGATGCGACGCACATTAGCCTGACATGCAGGCGTCGCGGCGCTGGGCTGGGCTGGGCTGGGCTCCTTCGGGACGCCTCGCCACGCCTCGCCACGCCGCGCCACGCCCTCTGTTGCGAGGAGCTCATTTTTCACTCGCGGCTCGCCTCCTTCTCCTCCTGCTCGAGGGTCTCCGAGGCGGGGACGACGGTCCGGGGCTTAGCCTCCGGTCTATCTCGGCCCCTTGCTGTCCGGGCCGGGCCGGAGCAGGGCGGGGCGGAGACCTCCGGAATATCGATGGACTCCCTGCTCCGCCCGCCCGCCCGCCTCCCCCGCTAATGTGCACGTCATGTCGCGTATCATTTATGGATGCGCCCCGCCCCGCCCCGCTGGCAGTCAGACACCAAGGCCTCCCCCACCCCGCCTCGACCCCTGCCCCGCTTACACTCGCACAGGCTAAAGCTAAGGCTGGTCGCGCCGCCGCACCGAGTCCCGTAAATAATAAGAGAGCGTCTCACGCACGGCGGCCCGCCCCGCGCCGCCCCGCGCCGCCCCCGCCGGGCCAGACGCCGCCGAGGATGCGCGCGCCGGGCCGGGGCCGGGGCCGGGCGTGCGCTTGTGCTTTGGTATTTATGTATTTATGACCCCAACTTCCTACCCGCGGATTTCCGCAAATGGATCTGCTTTGCCTCTCGGCGGCGCGCTCGCCTCCCCCGCTACAGAGCGCAGTTTGGCCTATGGATTTGTGGCCGCCCCAGCCACCGCGCCCCGCCACCGCCCCCCAGCACCCGAGCCCAGAGTCGAGCAGACAAATTGCTTGCTGTGGTGCCGCGGCGTTTAGAGAGTCACGCCGAGCCGAGCCGAGCGGGGTCGGGTCAGAGAAGGAGAAGGAGAAGGCGATGACGCAGAGACAGGAAGGCAAACAATGACACACAGGCCGCCCCGCCGGCCCCGCCCCGGGACCCGCCGCGTGCTCGCTCCGCCCCGCCGGGCCCCGGTCCCGGTAGACGCGGTGTACCGCACGCGGGAAAGGCGTTTGCTCGCGCCAACAAACGTTTTCGTTGAATTATAGCGAATCAACTCTAATTTGTTTGTGACAACCGAAAATCGGATGTGAGAACGGACTGGAGTTTCGCGGTGTTGCCATATGAAACGGTTCGTTGGTCCAGCGGCTTGAAAACCGTCGAAAGAAAGATTTTGTTAATGTAGCCTTAACAATATTATTTTGTTCCAGCAACTAAAAATCTGTTGGCTGGTCAAAGCATTTGTTACTACAGCAGAAATTTTGTTGGAGTACTGTTGCAGTAACAGACGCTGTGCTCAGCCAACAGATATTTAGTTGCTGGTACAAAAAATGTTGTTATATTAACAAATTGTTTGTTGTGAGATCAAAATCCTTTTCTCCGTGTGCGCCTCTGGGGCTGGGCTTGGCGGCGCCCCGCGGCGCTCGGAGGCTGAGCGACCCGCCCCGCCTCGCTCCGCCCTCACCACCGTCTTGGATGGGCCTTTTTGTGCCCGTCGTGGGCGCCACGTGGCGGGGCATGGCGGCGCGTGGCGGCCAGAGGCCCTGTAAGCGATCGCGACCCTGGGGAGATGAAGAGGAGGAGGGTGAAGGGCAGTCGACGTCTGACAGTTGGCGGCGGCGGAGCGTCGTCCCCGTGCAGCCCAGCAGACCAGCCCAGCCCGTCTGTGTGTGGTATGACTTGACTTGAGAGAACCAGGTCACAAATGACCCAAGGTTGTTTGGGGTCTGCCCAAGGGGGCCTCAACTCCTGAAATCATGTGTACACGATCGCTGATATCTTCGAAATCATTGTCAAAAAAATATGGATCTGTGGCCGATAAAAAATTGATTCGAGTGCGTATTTTGGGCCCATAATTCTCAAAATACGCTTGTTATTTTTACTTTATGAATTATTTCTTTCAATTATAAGAGGTGTAATCATGTGAAATCATGTGAAATCTTGAAACCATGTGAAATCTTGAAATCATGAGTACAAATTTTGGGTGAGTTGAGGCCCCCTCAGGTCTGTCCGTCTCCATCCCGGGGTTCGGAATGGAGTGGGGCATGTGGCGGTCGGGCGACAGACAGCCAGACAGACGGGCAGCGATGTCTTGTTACTCCCCGGGGCCCCGGCCGGCCCCGGCCGGCCCCGGCCCCGGTGGCGGGTCCCGGGTCCCGCCCTGCTCCTGGTCTTCCCTCTCTGCCCTGACGTGAGCGTGATTAGCCCCAATAATGGCGCTCCCTTGCGGCTGTTTGCCCCCGTCAGCCTGGCTGGCCCTGCTGCGCGGGGCTGAGCGGTGCCAGGTCCGGTATACTGTCACAGTGCGGTCAGGCCGGGCCGGGCTGACTGGCAACCCGCCCTCGACTCTGCAAATCACCTTGCAGGCCGGCAGGCGGTCCCTATCTGCCGCCTGCCTATCCGTCAGTCTGTCACGTCTCGTGCCGTGGCCGTGACGTCCCCCCGCGGCCCCGACCACCGTCCTGTCGTGTCGCAGGGACGTCGACCAGGACGGCGGAGGGAGCGGTGCATAGTCTGGAGGCTGTCCGTCGTGCCCGGCCCGGGCCAGGTGAATACGCTATGGGATGCCCGGTGGCACGGGGACGGGGAGGCCACGACGAATGGCCCTGCTGCTGCCCCGGAGAGATATTTCCCTCCGGTGTGAGTACAGCACCGGCCGCCGCAGTGTGTCGTCATTTTTCCTCATCCCGCGCGGATAACACATGGGGCAGCGCCCGCCCGGGCGGGGCGAGGCCGGCGAGGCGCGCGCGGGGGATTCACTTATTTCTGTTAGCCGGACCGGCGCTGCACGCACCCCAGACATGTCTTTCCCTTCCCCCAACGGCTCATTTATTCGCGGAGCCGCAAGGCGGGGCGGGGCGGGGCTGACCCGACGGGCACGCCAAACAGTAGCGCAATGTATCGGTGGGAATGTGTGTGTGTGTGTGTGTGTACGCGCGCGTGTGTGTGCGTGTGTGTGTTTGAGTGAGTATGCGGCGGTCCGGTCACCCCAGCGCAGGCACACCCCTCCCCTCCCCCACATATCCTGCTGGGGATGACTGTCCACGGGGACCTCTGCTCCTCCGCCCCGCCCCGCCCCGCCCCGCCCCGCCCCGCCCCGCCCCGCCCCGCCCCGGTATCCGCCGATCTGACATGCCGTCCTGTAGTGGACGCGAGGGCGGGTCGGCGGGTCGCGTGCGTGCGCGCGGCGAGCGTGCGGGTGACGGCGCACCACAGCAAACCGATTCGATATCGCTGCTACTGCTGCTGTTGCTGCCGGACTAAATGCGTCACCCGTATGACAGCACGGGCGACTTGGACTCGCCCCGCCCCGCCCCGCGTCACGCCGCGTACGTAACTGGCGGCGGCGCAGCGCCAATGGTAGGGTGGGGGGAGTTTGCGTGCCCATTGAGTAATTGTGGTGGTGGTGGCGGGCTGGTGCAGGCAGCCAGGCAGGCGCCCCTCGCCCCGCTCCGACCCGACCCGGCCCGGCCCGCGGAGAGGAATAAAGAAAAGCGGAGCAACGGAGCGAGAGAGACATTCGCCCGTTATTAGGCTTCGCGTGCGCTAAAGCGCAAAACGCGAAGCCTATAGACACGGGTTCTGTTTCTCGCCAAGATTTTCGTGTGCGCTACCTGCTCCCCTCTGGAGCAGAGCCTTCCGCACCAACACACAAAAGAAAAAGGTTCGGGTCGGGGGCGGGGCCGGGGCCGGGGCCGGGGGTCCTTGCGGGGGTCCGCCCGGCCGGCCGACTCAGCTTGCGCATATATTATCGGCAGCGGACGAAAGGTGCAATGAATAGAATGTCTTGCCGCAAGTTTTCTCAAATTTTGAAACTAGCAACAAACAAAACAGAGTTTTGGATCAAGCATCAGCCTTTCACCCCTCTTTTTAAAACAGGTCAGGTGCTTCTACGACAATTTTGACTGTCGAGGAAGTGGAGGTTGAGGGAAAGTCCCCTCTCCTCAAAATTGTCCTACAACTCTGAATCTTTTGTTTAAAGAGGGGTGAAATTCTGAAAATATAGACATCATAAAAATAAATAAAAAAAAAGTGGTTGATTTAAGACAATGTTGACCAACTGCGCATTCTGTGCGCTCTCCTCCGCGATTAAAAGTGCTAATATGTGTCTTAAATTCTACTCGTTTAAATTTAAGGGCTGCCGGCCTCTCTATCTCTCGTACCACTCCTACCCCTCTCTCCCTCTCCCCGCTCTCTCCTTTATGAATCCGTCACTAAATCGAAATCTAACTCTTCCCCTCTCTCCTCTCCCTCTCTTACCCTCTCCTGGGTGAATATTTTGGATTCAAACTCAGCTGTTTTGACGCTGTTTGGACCGTCGGACCGTCGGATGAAACAGCGGGTGGTGGAAATGTGGGAAATGAGAGGAGCGGCAGGCCTCGCAGTAGGTATCCGCTCAGCTTGTAATTTCTATGAACGTTTCTTGACCACTGCTTGATCAAAGATGCCGTTAATGTATAAGTCAAGGGGTTGAGCTTGCCAGTGCCCACACCAAGCACGCGAAGCCTTTTTCGGCCACATTGGATAATGTGGACTTGACGGATTTTTTTACATTCGCGCAGCGGCGCCGCGAAGTCACACATGTTATTGTCAGACGCGGCGGGCCGGGCGGGGCCGGGCGGGGCCGGGCGGATCCCAGCCGCCGCGGCGGCCTCGGCCTGGCGTGCAGCTGGGTGTCATAACTTGTTGACGGCAAGTACAAATGCCTCCGCCGCCCGCGCGCCTTTCTCCCTCCTCTCCGTACCGACCGTCCTGCCCTGCCGCGGATGTGTGTGTGAGTGTGTGTCCCGTGCGCTATATTGTCACGGGCCATAACAGCCGGCCGCTGGCTGGCTGGGCCGGGATACAACCGCGTGGCGCCCCTCGTGGGCCCCGCCCCGCCCCGCCCCGCCCCGCCCCGCCCCGCCCCGCCCGAGCCGTCCTGGTGGGGCGCGGCGTGAGATTGCAGCTCGTTTTACAAACGTCCCGTAATGGCGATGGCTGCCGGTCCATCATCCGTGTGCGCATGTGTGTGTGTGTGCGGAGGGGGCGGGGTGGGAGGTGGGCCTGGCCGGGCCGGGCCGCGTCTCTTACGGGAACGCCCTGCTCGTGCTCTCGATTGCCTTTTCGCCGCGGCCTGCAGCAGACTCGCTGGCGCCGCCCCGCAACTCAGTCAACGCCCTGCTGCAGTGCAGCACCGCGACACGGACTGCTGTTGATGGAGCCGCGCTCCGCACCACACCCGACCACGCGGCGGACACATGCTGGCTCGTGTGGAATAGTAAAGTCGATGCAGTCCCCTTCCCCGACTGCATTCACCTCTTCTCTCCCGAACCCGCTCTCTCGCTCTCTCTCACTCCCCCCCTTTCTGTCTCTGTCTCTCGCTCTATTCGCGCGGGAGCAAAAAGAGTCTCCCACGTGGAAATGCTCGAGAGTCGCGGGGTAAAGCGCTAGAACCGCCGCGCCACGCCGCGCCACGCCGCGCACCTTTGGCACAGTCGCGCGTGTCGAATAGGAGGGTCGAGAAGGTGGAGAGGTTGGTTAGAAGAGAGAGAAAAGGGAGGGGGGGGGGCGGGGGCGGTCGACTTCGCGGCGCTCGGAGGAGGGGAAGCCGCGGGTCGCACGCAAAATTGTGAAGCGCGCGGTTGCGACGTCGCCGTGCAAATTTAGTGTGGAGGATGAGAGAGAGAGAGAAACTGACTGGGAGTGAGACGGATGTCTTGCCTAGGGTGGCGCTGCTCCGCCCGCAGCTGCAGGGTAGGGAAGGGAAGGGATGGCCTTTTAAACCTGGCCAGGCGAATGCATTTAACTTTGGCGCCGCTCCGTCCAGCAGGACGCGGCGGCCCGTCCGTGTCCTGCCTGCCTGCCTGCCTGTCTGTCTGCCTGCCTGTCTGTCGGTCTGTCTGTCTGTCTGCCTGCCTGCGCCTGTCTGTCTGCCTGCCTGCCTGCCTGCCTGCCTGCCTGCCTGCCTGCCTGCCTGCCTGCCTGCCTGCCTGCGGCCAAACGACAGCCCGAAGATGAAGGGCCCCGAAATTTCCAAGGAAACGGGATTACTCGCAGTGCTGTGTGGCCAGAGCCTCTTCTTATGGAGATGGCGAGATTTGCCTGGAATTAGAGCGCTGGCGGCGGGGCGTGGCGACGCGGTGTTCCATCGGCGTTACGTCCTCACGCGGGCGGGGCGGGGTGGGGTGGGGTGGGGCGCCTGGGGGAATAAATCGATCCAGCCCGCGACTTGACTGTGCTGTCGGCGCGGTGACCGCGTGTATTTTCACGTGCGGCTCTGGCCCCCCCGGCGGTGGCCCCGCGTTCGGCGCGCTGCTGTTAAGCGCGAGGGGGTTGTTCGCGTTCGTCGCCGTGCCGGAAACCCGCCGCACCCCACCGCGCCCCGCCCCGCCCCACGCGGGGCTCCTGATGATCCCCTCATGCCGCGTGCCGCGCGTGAAAGGGGGCGCCGCCCCGCCCTGCGCGGCGTGGCCCGGCCGCTATATAGCCCGCGCGTGCGCGCGCCGGAAATGTCGTGTGGAGTATCAAAGAGGGAGGTGGAGGCGAAGGACGACGACGACGACGACGAGGAGGGTGGAAATAAAAAAAAGGGAGAAAATCAATAAATCTTGCTACTATATGTGCACGCGTGTGCGTGCGTGTGTATATCGCGCAGACGTATTTATCTGTGTCGCGTGCAAACAAGATATCATCTGATGTGCCGGTATGCGCCGGGACGGGGTGAGGAATGCTCGCCCCGCCCGGGGAGGGGTCGAGTCCCCTCACTTTTCCTTACGAGGTGCGTTGCTGACGGCATCAGACGGTGGTGTAAGGGTTTAGGGAACGTCGGTGCGTCTTCTAATATGTTCTCCCCCGCGCTCCTCGCCGGGTTCCTCCAGAGTCACTTGTCCCGATGCGTAATGATGGCGCTCCGTAGACAGCAGGACCGCTGCCGGTGCCCCCCTTCACGGACCTCCCTCTTGGTCCGCCCCGCCCCCCGGAGGACCCCTTTAGACGAGAGGCCCTTGCCTATTTGCAGGGGAAATGGAGCATTTTGGCAAGGCTTGTGAGGGCTGCCGTGCGCTCCCGCGGGCCCCGCCCCGCCCCGCCCGGCCCGGCCCCGTGACCCCTCGAGAGGCTGCACGGCGCGCCCGCCAGGAAGTCCTTTGAAGCGGTGGGGGAGGCTCGCGCAGGTGCCCTGCCCCGCGGGCCCCGGGCCCGGGCGGGTCGTCGGGTCGACCTGGTGACGGCTGCCGCGTCCTGGCGCTCACCCGAAGCAGGGCGGGGCGGGGGCGCTCGGTCTGACGTTATCGAATGCTCCGATGAGGATTAACCTCCCCGTCGCCTGGCCTCAGTGTTTTGCGGTCCGCGGGGCTGGGTGCCGCGCTGCTGCTGAGCGGGCACGACCTCCCCTCGGCCACCTTGACAGCTGATGTCGTTAGGATGGCATGTCACCCCCCCCCCCCCCCCCCCCCCCCCTTTTCCCCTCCTCCTGGCCTCGACCCTTACCGCCCCGCCCTCTCCCGCCTTGCTCTTCCACCAAAGATTGATTCCCTGAGTGATTTAAATAATCTCCCTCTTGGCATTCCCACCCTCCCTCCAGTACTCCCTACCCTCCTCCTCCTCCCCTCTCTCAACCCTTTGATTGCCCCTCTCAGTGTTTTCACTGTGTTCGCACTAATCGGACCGCTTTCGGAAAGTGCGTTTTAATGCGCACGCCCCGCCCCGCCTCGCCCCGCCGCCGCTTAGCGCCGTGCAATGGCGGCCCTGGCGACACGCGCCTGTGAGGTTCGGCGGACCTGTTTATTGATTCGACCCGCGGCGACTCAGGCGCCGCGCATTTTGGTGCTGAGCTGGCCTGGCCAGCGGGCAGGGGCAGCCCAGCAGGTCTGCTATGGTGAGGGAGTGAGGCTCCGCGGGGTCGCCGTCCCCGCCGGCATCGCCACGGAATGTCTTCTCCAAGGCTATCCTATCGGAACACCCCTGCCTCCGCCCCCAACCCCGCGCAGCGCACAGCCCTCCATGATCCCGGAGGAGATCTAGGCCACGTCCACGTCAGAGCGGCGGCGGGGAGGAAGGTCTTGGCGAAGAGGCAAGGGCCAATTTAGCCCCCTCAGGCTCGGCCGCTGGCTCCGCCCGCTCCGCCCGCTCCGCCCGCTCCGCCCGCTCCGCCCGCTCCGCCCGCTCCGCCCCTACCCGGCCCAGCCCGACCGACCGAGCAGTCCTCGAGCGGTTTAAATGGCTGTCAAGCGGAGCGTATGAGCCTAGGCAAGGCAACGCGCCGCTCCGGCTGAGCGGCGTCAAGGGGCGCGGCGGGGCGTGGCGGGGCGGCTTGGGGTGGGGCGGGGCGGGGCAAGGCTACGGAGGTCGTGGAGATCGGACGGGTTGCCCTTTCCCGTGTGTCTAGACACGGGCTGGGCTGGAAGCTCCCAGGCGAGGCCCAGCACGGAGAAAACGCTTAAGCCGAGCCAATCTCGCGGTCTCCTCTTCTTATTCCAATCAGACAAAGTGAAGACTGGCCCGTGTGTCCCTGTGGGCGGCAGCGGCCCGATCAGAATCAGTCGCTGGCTGGCGCGGCGCGGCCCCGCCCCTCCCCGCCGCCGGAGGGAGGCGAGGCAGGAGCGGTAGCAGGGGCTTATCGGGTGGGTTTAGACGTATGAAGCGTGGCGGTGGCGATTACACACCATCTCGGCGCGGCTTAGGCGCTTAGCGCCCCTGGCCCCGGCCCCGGCCTCCACCTCTAGCCCCCTGTTTGTCATGCTTTACGGAGATCCACGCGCCTGGCCTTGCCGTGCTTTGCCACTGGCGTCGCAAGTGTTCGAATGCCACACCCCTGCAGATGTGTGAAGTCCAAATTCGCACACTTGAACAAAGTCCATGTGTGAATTTTCCAAGAACTTTGCGACGATAAATGTGCGACTTCAAATTCATACACCTACTCTTGTGCAACTTTCGCACACTTGCGGGTCAGCCGCTCGGGGTACGCCGCGTCCGAGGGGAAACAACTCAGAAATTTTTGCACACCTCAGAATTCAGAAAAATTCAGAAAAACTGCGGAATTCCGAAAAAAAAAAAAAAAAAACGTTATCGCTAACGCTAACGTGATAGCAGATGATAAAGACTTAGTAAAAGTGTAAAAAAATACTCTGCTAGAACTGATATTGCTCGTTTTTCAGGTGTGAGTACTATTATGTACGTCAGTGACACGTCAGTGACACGTCAGTGACACGTCAGTGACACGTCAGTGACACGTCAGTGACACGTCAGTGACACGTCAGTGACACGTCAGTGACACGTCAGTGACACGTCAGTGACACGTCAGTGACACGTCAGTGACACGTCAGTGACACGTCAGTGACACGTCAGTGACACGTCAGTGACACGTCAGTGACACGTCAGTGACACGTCAGTGACACGTCAGTGACACGTCAGTGACACGTCAGTGACACGTCGTGACACGTCAGTGACACGTCAGTGACACGTCAGTGACACGTCAGTGACACGTCAGTGACACGTCAGTGACACGTCAGTGACACGTCAGTGACACGTCAGTGACACGTCAGTGACACGTCAGTGACACGTCAGTGACACGTCAGTGACACGTCAGTGACACGTCAGTGACACGTCAGTGACACGTCAGTGACACGTCAGTGACACGTCAGTGACACGTCAGTGACACGTCAGTGACACGTCAGTGACACGTCAGTGACACGTCAGTGACACGTCAGTGACACGTCAGTGACACGTCAGTGACACGTCAGTGACACGTCAGTGACACGTCATGACACGTCAGTGACACGTCAGTGACACGTCAGTGACACGTCAGTGACACGTCAGTGACACGTCAGTGACACGTCAGTGACACGTCAGTGACACGTCAGTGACACGTCAGTGACACGTCAGTGACACGTCAGTGACACGTCAGTGACACGTCAGTGACACGTCAGTGACACGTCAGTGACACGTCAGTGACACGTCAGTGACACGTCAGTGACACGTCAGTGACACGTCAGTGACACGTCAGTGACACGTCAGTGACACGTCAGTGACACGTCAGTGACACGTCAGTGACACGTCAGTGACACGTCAGTGACACGTCAGTGACACGTCAGTGACACGTCAGTGACACGTCAGTGACACGTCAGTGACACGTCAGTGACACGTCAGTGACACGTCAGTCGAATAGGCGAACGGCGGAACGGCGGAACGGCGGAACGACGACAGAACGAGACCCTTCCCCTTACTTCCCTATAGCCCTTGGTATAGGAGGGAAGGGGTCTCCATGTTTTACTTTGCGAGATCGAGAGTAAAAGCAGATGCTACCTTCGGTATCATCTGCTAAAAACAGGAAAACTCACAAAAATTGACTAAACACAGAATTCTGAAAAAAAATCAGCAAAAATCATAAAAATTTGTGCACTTAAATTCTCAGTTATTTCCCCCTCGGCCGCGCCCCTCGCGCCGCCATCATGCAGCCCAGCTCCTTGCTGCCGCACGCTGCGCCGCTGCGCCCGGCCCTGCTCACATTATTGCCCGGCCTGCCTGGTATTTGCATGCAAATTGATTGGCGGCTGGAGGCGAAAGGGTTGATGGCGCCCTGAGAACAAACAGCGCGCGGCCTCCTTCTCCTCCTCTGCGTGTGAAGGGTTGAAGGGTCCCTGAGCGCCCGGCCTCCTCACCGCGCCGCCGCGGTCCGTCGGTAAACAAAGACGCCATCATGGCAATGTGCAGTGAGGAACGCCACGGGGCGGGGCGGGGTGGGGCGGGGCGGCACCTGACTGCCGTACGCGCGCGATGGCATTCAGAAAGCATGAGATATCTGGGGGCGGAATCAACATCTCATTCAAGTAGGCGGGCTCGCCGCCGGAGAGGGAGGCCTAGTAGTACAGTACGCTCGACTCGGCCCGCGCCCGGCCCCGGCCCCGGCCGCGGCCCCTTCCTCCACCCGGACAAAGTTTGACCGGCGTATGCGACGCCACGCCACGCCACGCCGCGCCGCCTCTTACCACTGATTAGCTTCCTCCCTCCGAGCCCGAGTCGCCCCGCCCCGCACCGCCGCCCCCGTCCTTAGCCAACCCCTCTCTCCGCGGTGGGGCGGGGCGGGGCGGGGCGGGGCGGGGCGGGGCGGGGCGGGGCGAAGAGGGGCGCACCCACGGCGACGTTCACGTTTCACTGTTGGCACGAAAAATGTCGTAATGTATTATTCAGGCATTAGGGGGTGGGGCTCCGTTGCACGAGTTTGGGGTCGACCGGGCGCAACCCGCTGGGGGGAGGGGTGGGGGCGCAGCGTTACGGGTGTCACCGTCACCCCCGGCGCGGCGGGGACGCCTTGCCTTACGTCCCCGCGCTCTCGCTAGTTTTATTACTTACTCTTTGCTTTTACTACTCTTGCGTTTCTTACTTGGCTGGCTGTTTTTGGAGTCGCGTGCCGTTTTGATAGCCTCTCTTTTCATATTCTCTGCTTCGAGATGACTGAAACCATTTTTTTTATGCCCCTCGCTGCGCCGGCCGGCCTGGTCGCGACGGCTGCAGTGCACTCACCCCGCCACGCCGCGCCTCGCCGCGCCACGCGCACTTCCTTACATACCCGCTATACCTGCGCCGTATTTACTGCTGTCGTATGTATTGCCGCTATCGGCGTCGTCGTAAACGTCGTCCCGCGGTGCCGTACCCTGGAGAGCCAAGTGTGTCAATGTTGCACTCGTATTCTAGGTGTGTGAGTTTCGATTCGTTCACCGCCTGAACAAGTAATAGGCATGATTTTTTGGGGGGGAGGGGTAGGAATTTTATGCACTTAAAAGGGACAGACCGGATATATACACTCCGTTACACTGGAAAAACTAACGTGACATATGTGTAACGTTTCTTGCTGCACTCTCCGGAGAAAACGTTTCTTTCTGCATTCTCTCTGTGATGCCCCCATCTTTTTGCATGGAGAGGAGTGCATCAAGATAACATAGATAATAACACAGATAATTTGTCAGAGTCCACCACGGCATAAATTATTCGTCCCAAAAAATGTTTTAATGGAACAGAAACTTTTTACAGTGTATAGACTTTTCCCCGGAGGCCGCCTAACGCAAATCTCTGTTTTTTTCCAGGTGAGTTGTCGGCGAGTCGGCGTCGCGCGGGCCTGGCCTGGGGCAGCACGGGGAGCATCCCGCTCCAGCGGACACGGCGGGGCAGGCCGGGGCGGCTGATGAGGGCGGCAGGGCGCTGCTCGAGGTAATGATCAGGGCGTGCATTGTCAAGCGGCGCTGGCCTCCAGTGGGCCTCCAGTGGGCCTCCAGTGGGCCTCCAGCCGGCCGTGAGGACGCGCTCCGAAAATATGGAGGCGCATTATGGAAATGACGAAACAATGCCTCTCATTTGGTCGGAGCTATCTGGCGTGGCGTGGCGTAGCGTAGCGTGGTGGCACTGAGGTGTGAGTTGGCAGCGGCCTGGAGGCTGGGCTGCTGAGGTGCCGTGGTCGTGGCCGAGGCCGTGCTTTGTTGTTGGTGTGGTAGCAGCTAGCTCGCCCGGGGCCCGGCCCCGGCCCGGCTGGCGCTGGAAGGACTCCAGAGCCGCGGTCGGCTGCTCTCTCTCTCTCTCTCTCTCTCTCTCTCTCTCTCTCTCTCTCTCTCTCTCTATCTTTCTCTCTCTCTCGCTCGCTCGCTCTCTCTCTCTCTCTCGCTCTCTCTCTCTCTCTCTCTCTCTCTCTCTCTCTCTCTCTCTCTCTCTCTCTCTCTCTCTCTCTCTCTCTCTCTCTCTCTCTCTCTCTCTCTCTCTCTCTCTCTCTCTCTCTCATGCGAATACGAATAGGAATGCGGGGGCAGAGCAGGCAGGCCGGATCGTTATACCCGTTATGGTAATTGTTTGAGGTTTACTCCTCGCGGTCCTCCTGCTGCACGGGGGGGGGAAAGAAATCAGCGGCCATCAGCATAAGTGTGCAGTGCGTCGCGCGGCCGGGGCATTTAGAGGCCGACCCGACCCGACCCATCCGCGGAAATGGGGCGCTGCGGCAAATGTGCGTTATCCTGGCCGAAGCGGGCCGCTATCCGCCTACTATTGCATTCCTCCTCCGCCCGCTCCGCGCCTCTTTTCTTCCCGCCCATTCTGTTTATTTTCTTCTTCTTCTTTTCGGTCAGCGCTGACGGCGGCGGTGCGGTGGTGGTGCTTGCTGCTGCGGTGCCCGTGCAAATTTGCAATGGCCCTCTTCAGTCCCACTCGAGTCTTAAACTCATTTAGCGTTTCTCCCTCTTTCTCTCTCGCACTCCTATTCCAGCGAAAGTACTTAGTTACCGGGCTGGGGCGTGCGCGCGCAGTAGCAGCCGCATTTCGCGGGAGAGGCGGCACGCGGAGCCCCGCCCCCGCCCCGCTCCGCCGCACCCGATGTGGTTGCATTTCTTTTCCTTCCCTCTGCGACCTCAACCCCGTGCCCGCCGTGCAATAACCCCCTTATTTCTGCCCCCGCCTCGCACGTGTGCAACTCTCTCTCTCTCTCTCTCTCTCTCTCTCTCTCTCTCTCTCTCTCTCTCTCTCTCTCTCTCTCTCTTCTCCGGGCCCCTGCCTGCCTGCGCAGCCGTAATTAATAAGCGCGGCTCGACCACTCATGGCGAAATAAACAGCGCCAGGCTGCGTCTCTCTTCTTGTTCTCTATCTCGCTTCTCGCCCTTAGTATTCCGGGCTCGCTCTGTCTTTCTCTCTCTCTCGCATGCTCCTCCGCTCAGAGACGCACACACGCAGCATAGCATGAGCAGGCCCGGCCGGTGCTGTGGGAACGAACGGGCTAAATAACTGCGTAAGGAGGGAGAGGGGAAGGGGAGAAGGGCCGTCCTTTCGCCATGTCCGCTGCTCGCATTCCGCACGCCCTGGAGGGCGGGGCGTGGCGGGGCGTGGCGGGGCGTGGCGGGGCGGGATGGCAGCCAGAGCAGGGCGCGGCGGCCGAGGTGGGAGTCACTCCGAAAAAACATTATACGGCCCCCCAAAAATCTCTTAAAAAGAAAAATATCAAAATATAACCTAGAAGATTCAGAAAAATTCGAAAAATCAAGACAAAATTTACCTTAAAAAAAATAAAATTGAAAACTTGGGGTTAAAAGATGAAAATTTATCAGAAAGTGACAGAAATTCCTTGAAAAATTAAAAGAAAAATCAAATGAATAAATAAAAAATAAATAAAAAATGTCTTAAGTCAAAACTAATTATTGTTCACATCTTGTATGAGTGATCCCCCCTCGAAGGCGGCCGATGTGGACGGGAATGGCCTGCCAGAAAGAAAGAGTTGAGTGACGGGTCAGTGTCAAGGCTGAGGGGGGGCGGGGCGGGGTGGGGTGGAGCTGGCGCGGTGGTTGCCCAGGCACTGTCTCGCCCCGTGGCTCTCCTCTGCCTCCGCTGATCCTGGCCCGCCCCGCCGCGCTGCGCCCGCGAGGGATATATATCGGCGGGTGCGCTGCGCCGCGCCTCCGTGTAATACTTGTCGCACTGTCAGCCCTATTTGTTTGCCTCCCTCTGGATTTGTTGCGCGCCCGGAGCGCTCCGTCCCGGCCCGTCCCGGCCCGCTGCTCAAGACGACATATTCCTGGAGCCTGGAGCTATATAGCTGGTGCTACTGGTGGTGCTCCTGCTCCCGCCCGCGCCGCTCTGGAGGGGAGGGTGTCACGGTCCAGCTGCTTGAGGGATGCTGTTGGCACCCTTGCCTCCTCGCTCCCCCTCCTTCTTCTCCTCGTCGCAGACGTGTTCATCGTTAGCTGTGGACTTGTGTTTTTTCGTCCCTTCCTCATCTTCTTCCCCTTCCTCTTCTTCTTCTTCTTATTGTTGGTGTGTTCTCGAGCTCTCAGCTGCCGCGGCGTTGTCATATTAGACGGGGCTTTATTTCTTTTCTGGCACGCGGGAGAGGCGGCGGTGGCAGCGGTGGCGGGGAGGGGGCTGGAAGGCGGAGGGAGAGGGAGAAAGTTGGCGGCGACGGGGTGGAGGTCGAGGGCGGGGGCGGGGGCGGGGGTCGCCGCAACAGGGGCGCAGCGGGGCGGCCGAGGCGTAGCGAGCCATCGCGGTGGCAAATGAGGCTCGGCGGGGAAGTCTCGGGGCGAGTGGGTGGGGGTGGAGTGGGGTGGGGGTGGTGTGGGGGTGGGGGGGTGGTGTCCAGCCGGGGCCGGCCGCACTGAAATCGGACACCACACTAATGTTTCAGGGGAGCTGATGGCGCGACAGCAGCTGTCCGCTCGGACCCCCTCCCCTCCGCCACCAACCACCCCCCGGGCGCTGTCCGCACACGCACCGTCGCCTCTGCCCGCTCGTACTTGTTGTGCTGGAACACGAGTCGCCGCACCGAAAATAAAAACAGAAACTAGCTGAGGGGGAGGGGGCGGGGTGCCCGGCGCCGAGTGTCGCCGCCCCGCCAGCCGCGCCGCACCCCGCGCGGCAGCCCAGCACAGCCCAGCGCCATTTTTCAAACAGGCCGAGAGCCGTTGCCTCCCGCGCCGGATGTGGCCCGCCCCGGCGGCTCCGCCCTTCGATAAGCGATGGGCCCCCGGCGGAGAGCGCGGCCCACACCATGGTCCTGCTCACCCCTGCGCCGGCCGGTCTGGCCTGGCCTGGCCTGGCCTGGCATTGGCCCCCTCACGACTAGCAGAAACACACCCACTGTATTCGTCGTTCGCCTCTTTATCCCCATAAAGTTCGCGAAAATTTATGCTGACGATCCTCCTCTCTCCTCTCCTCGTACAGAGAGGAGCGGAGTGGAGGGCTATTGGGGGCCCTGTGAGCGCAGCGCTCGCTCAGGCCTCTCTCTCTCCCCCTCCCCTCCTGCTTGCACCCCTTTCACCGCGTCCAGCGCGCCCCGCACGATCCCCCGTCTCTCTCTCTCTCTCTCTCTCTCTCTCTCTCTCCCTCTCTCTCCCCCCCCCTCTCTCTCTCTCTCTCTCTCTCCCTCTCTCCCCCTCTCTCTCTCTCTCTCTCTCTCTCTCTCTCTCTCTCTCTCTCTCTCTCTTTCTCTCTCCCTCTCCCTCTCCCTCTCCCTCTCTCTCCCTCTCTCTCTCTCTCTCTCTCTCTCCTCTCTCTCTCTCTCTCTCTTTCTCTCTCCCTCTCCCTCTCCCTCTCCCTCTCTCTCTCTCTCTCTCTCTCTCTCTCTCTCTCTCTCTTCTCTCTCCCTCTCCCTCTCTCTCTCTCTCTCTCTCTCTCTCTCTCTCTCTCTCTCTCTCTCTCTCTCTCTCTCTCTCTCTCTCTCTCTCTCTCTCTCTCTCTCTCTCTCTCTCTCTCTCTCTCCCGCCCCCTACTCTCCCCTTCCCCATCATCCACCTCTCTCCCCTGGCCTGGGCTCGGCTCGACTCGGCTGTTCGCTTCAAGCCATCAAACTCCTCCTCATGCCCACGGCTGGTTTTATTTCCTTCGCGTTTAAATGGGGATACAAAGACTCTCCCCCGGCCGATAGCTCGCCTGCTGCGCTCCACACGCGGCCAGCGCGCGGGCCGCTGTATACCGTGCGCCCCGCCCCGCCCCGCCCCGCTCCACCCGCCGCCGCCCCTCCGCGCCACGCCCGTAATTTGGGTTATTGCTGCAATTTTGCCGCCCCTTCTTCCGCCTTCACTTCTTGTCGCTCGTTCTCCCTCACTCCCTCCCTCGCCTCCTCGGTGCGCCACGTCACGCATATGTTGGCGTGTGTTTGCTTTGGGGCGGGGCTGGAGGGTGAGGCCAGGACGACAGCGTATATGGCGCGGGCCCGGAGCGGAGAGAGAGAGAGAGAGGGAGAGAGGCTGTTGATTTGCCGTCACGATGGCTACATTTGTTTTGTCCATCAGTGGCGGCTGCCGTTGTGTATGGCTGGCTTTACTCCATCCAGCAGCCTTCGATTGATGATGTGCCCGTGGTTGTGCGGGGGCTGGGCCTCTCTCTTTCACCCCCCCCCCCCCTCCTCCATCTCTCTCTTTGTGGCGTGCGACTCCCGTGCCGCGCCGCGCCGCGGCCGGACAGCGACCAGCCTGCCCCTGCTTTATGGGAATTTATAGTTGTTCGAACAATTGATGGGGTTTGAGGGGGGAGCAGGGGCGGTCGGTGCCCCGCCCGCCCCCGCCCGCCCCCGGTGTGTGTGCGCGCGCGAGAGAGGCATGTAGCGGGGGCGTGGCGGGGATGTCAGCCCCACCGTGCCCCGCCCCGCCCCGCCCCGCCCCGCGCGGCAGCCGCTGCTGCTGCTTGTCATTAGTGTCTGTGATATTGGCGCAATCCGATGGCGGTGTGCCGTCCTCTCGTTGGAAATGACAATAAATAATCATGAATGTATATTTTGTCCCGGCGAATGGACTTGTGTTGTTCCACCCTTTCGCCTAACTCAACCCCATCCCCTCCCCACCCCCACCCCCACCCCGCCCTGTTCTCTGGGGACGCGACGGGTAAAGCTATGGGTGGGGCAGTGGGAGGAGGGAGGTGTCAGCCGCAGTATGTCTCCCGCCTCTCTCTCCCTCTCTCTCTCTCTCTCTCTCTCTCTCTCTCTCTCTCTCTCTCTCTCTCTCTCTCTCTCTCGAGTGGCGTTGGAGAGAGTCGAGCCTGCCTGGCGGCCCTCCTATCCCGCCTCACCCCAGCCCTCGCGTACAAGAGGACACGCGGACACTACCCGGTAGCGATGTTATGCGCGCCATTGGGGCTTCCCCCCGCCCGCCGCGCTCGCGACCCCGTCCCGTCCCGCCCAAGCCGCGCCCCAAAGAGAGACAGAGAGCACACTGGGCCTGCGGGGCTTCATCCGGGACACCTCTCAGCCGGTCGCCACGGGCGGGGCGGGGCGGGGTGGAGGTACTCCCGCAGGTCCTTGCTCGCCTCGCCCCGGAGGCTCCGCGGAAGACGGAGGGCCGGCTGTAGGAGAGGAGGTCCGTGCGACGCCAGCAACAACGCTTGTTATTTTTCTTTCCCAGCGAGAGGAGGAGGAGGAGGTGCATGGAAAGTCTTTTAAACGCTAACCGCCCTCGAGCAAACACGGAAACTCGGTCCGGCCGCGCCGGGCGCCGGCCCGGGGTGGTTAACAAAAAGAGGAGGCTTTAGTTATTGCTGCGTCGCAGCTCGGCTCGGCTCGCGGGGGAGGGGGGGGGGGTAGATTTGTTTTCGCGTACTTTCGCCTCCGAGGCCGAGACCTAGAGCAGAGTCTGCCGCTCCTCCCCCTTCCGCGCCCTCATCCTGGACTACCAAAACTTATCTGCGTCGATGTGCTGTTTTCTCTCCACCCTTACCTCCCCTTTCCTCTCTACTTTCCCACCCGTTGTCTCTCTCTCTCTCTCTCTCTCTCTCTCTCTCTCTCTCTCTCTCTCTCTCTCGCTCTGGCGACATTTGTCGCGTCTTCTCATTTGTTCTATCTCTCTCTCCCCCGCTACTTGTTCTCGCTCGTCCCCCGCCCCGCGGCGGGGTGGAGGTTTTTTAATTGGATCGCGAGCTGCGCGCTTGGCTCGGCTCGGCTCGGGTAGGGCCTGAGGTGAGGTGGCCGGGCCGCGCGGTGCACCTTGTGCGCGACGGAGCGGGAGAGAGAGAGAGAGAGAGAGAGAGAGAGAGAGAGAGAGAGAGAGAGAGAGAGAGAGAGAGAGAGAGAGAGAGAAGAGTCGTGTAAACACGGTCGCAACAGCAGAGCGTTGTGCGGGGCCGGGGCGGGGGCCGACGCGGCGCGGCCTGAGCCGCTTTAATTACAGCCCTCTCCCTGCAGCCCGCGGTACGCTATGCGTTGCGATATGATGCGTGTCACGGCAACGGTTGTTTGCGCAATCACTCTCCTCTGACTGACCGCACCGCCCTGGTTCTACTCTACAACTCGGGCGGGTTTATTTATCTATCTCAACTATTTCTCGATATTTGCTCCTGCCCCACGCGCTTTCACTTTTGAGTTATGTTCTGGTCGTGTGCAATCTACCTGCTGTCACGTGTCGCAGGTGTGCATGCATGTGTTTGTGTGATTGTTTTATTTTTTACTTTTTAGGCACGAAGTAGCCTTATGGTTTGTCGGCGGATCCGATTATTTTTTTTATCAGTGTGGCCCCTTACCTAAATCCTGATTTTTCTATACGATTTTCATAAGACTTGGCAGAGAGGTAGAACTCATCTCCTTAGTTCACTGCTGAAATGCCAGCCCAAACTTAGTGGCCAATTTTGAGAAATTTCGATCTAAAATCTCTGTTTCTATGGTAATACTCGGCTTGTCACGGGAAAACATCGTGGAAAGGGGAGCCGAGCCGAGTCGCCATTGTTGCGGCTGCTCGACCCCTCGGCGCGGCGCGCAGGGGAGGAGGACCGGCGGGGCCGGGGACTTGTTGATTCTACTCATGCACAGTAGTTCAAAAAATAAAATTTCGAACGAAATGTTAGAATAAAAATGTAAAAGCAGTGTTCGAATGCCCATTGCACAACGAGCCTACAGTTCAAAAATCAAGCTGATCGGACAATTTTTACTGAGAGACTAACTTCTAAATCGTTTCAGCTAGAAAGCTAAAATTTGGCATATAACCCGCTGAACTAGTGAACCTGAAATAAAACAAATTCAATAACATGACCCATAAGGCTAGAATTTTTAAAGGAAATTTCTACTTAAACCATCTTCTACAGAAGAATTTAGTGAAACAAAAACATTAATTAACTTCGTGCCTACCAGGATTTCATGAAATCGTATTTTTTTTTTTAAAGGCGAATAATGGCAATAAGCGAATGTGGTCACAGTCGTGACCGACCACGGGCATAGGTCCCCCCCCTCTGCTTTTCAAGGGACCGGTCACCGAGCTGGTCACTGTGCAGTGCCCGGCATTCTGACATGATGCCGCGCCGAGGGGAAAGCAACTGTCATTTTTGTTCACCTCCTCATTCAGGAAAACTAAGAAAAAAATACAAAAATTCAGGTAAAATCCAGGAAAAATTCAGCAAAAATCCAGGAAAAATTCGTAAAAATATCAGGGTTGCCACAAGTCAGGAAAATCAGAAAAATGTCAATTTTTTGAAAAGTTGTCAGGAAAATCAGGAGAATGTTAGGAAATTGGGGCAATGTGCGTCGGCTCACGCCAAATTTTTTGCCTGTCGGCTGCGAAGAGTACAGTGCAGCTATTTTATTCTCTGTTGAAAATTGTTGAACAAGAGTTAAAATTTATTTTCGCATGTTTTTATTTTTAAATGACACTCTACGACCCCTTTTTACCGGATATATGGTTTTAAAATGTCTGGAAAAACCCTCAGTTTCGTCAGGAATTTGTCAGGAAAATGTCAGGAAAATCGACAATTCTAATTTTGTGGCAACCCTGAATACAGGATAATTCACAATAATTTAGGTAAACTTCAATTAAAAATTAACGGAAAATAAAATTAAATAAAGAACATTTAAAAAATCAAGAGAATTCGCGAGAATGTGTGAACCAAAATTCAGAGTGGTTTCCCTCTCGCTCGTGCCGCGCAGTGTGCAGCAGTCTGTTCGCGCGCGCTTTAGGGGATGGGGTGGACGAGTACGTACCCTACCCCGCCTAGTGAGGACGGTGAGGAGGTGTCTAGTGGGAGGTGGCGGCGCGGCGCAGGCAGGGGATGGCGTCGGGCGGGATGGGTGCTTCTTGTGGGTATCCAGGTGGGTATCCGATGTAAGGCGAAACGACTCGCTCGCCGAGCACTAACCGCCCACCGGGTCCTCCCCGGGCCACCCCTCAGCCCAGGTAGCGGCGCGCGGCGGTCTAACTTGTGGACCCAGGTCACGGACGGGATCGCGGACAGCGGCAGAGGGGCCGGGCCCCGGGGCCCTGCTTGTTCTGGTCGAGCGCGATGACCGGCCCTGGCCCACCTGGGGGCCGCTATGCAGTGCACGAGCATCTCCAGCATGTGGATTGTGCCGCGCCTGGCCGCGCCCCTCCCTCGTCTCCCAATTAGCGTTTGGCTCGCCGGTGCAGCCGGTGCGGCTCCGCCCTGCCCTGCCCTGCCCCGCCCTGCCCTACCCTCTAGCCGTCCCACTCGCTCCGACCGACAATTACGCGCGCGGACCGTAAAAAGGATGGGGTTTGCGCGGGTTTGCGTATGTCGTTCTCACTGTCTCCCTCTCTCTCTCTTTCGCGTACCCTCTCCGCCGCGCGCTCGGCGGCGTACGGCCTTCTCTCTCGCGCACCCTATTGCCGCCGGCCGCGCGGGGCTTACACGGTGGCTGGGCGCCCCAACCCACCCCACCCCACCCCGCCCCGCCAACGGCCGTAGTTGTAATGGAATATTTGCATATCGGCATTCGCCTCGCCGGCCTCCTCCTCCTCCTCTTCGTGGACCGCAGCATCAGTGGACTGGGGAAGCGATAGCACTGCCCTACCCCTCCTCCTCTCTCTCTCTCTCTCTCCCTCTCTCTTTGCACGCTTCATCTCTTTACATTTCCCTTATCCTGTCTCTCTCTCTCCGGGCGGCAGTGCCCTCCTGCGCCCTTGGTGGCCGTGGTCTGGCCGCGCAGGGCTGGGCTGCCCGCTGGTTCGCGTTGGCTGTTGGCCCTTTGGGCCCCCCTGGGGCCTGGGGACGTGACGTGGCCGACCCCTCCCCGGCACGGAGAGCTGGAGGACCAGGACCGGGTCGTCTATCTTTGAGAATGGTCAGGAGGGAGGAGTAAAAGGTGCAGAGAGAGAAAACGAGGGGGAGAGAGAGAGAGAGAGAGAGAGAGAGAGAGAGAGAGAGAGAGAGAGAGAGAGAGAGAGAGACACCAAGATGAGACGAGGTTGTCGTGGTCGGGGGTGCTTGTGCTCCACCGTCGCGCTGCTGGTGCACAGTGCCGGGCCCCGGGCCCCGGGCGCCTGGTAGCGCAGAGCGCATGCTATATGCTGCGGGTCCTCTCCACTCGCCGCCGCCATACCATTCGGCAGGAAGTTCCGTCCAGCGCCGCGCCACAGCTGCACATGGGACACACACACACACACACACACACACACACACACGAGAGGGTTGTGCGCGGGCGGGCGACACTCGCTGGCTTAGAGTTGCGGTCCCCAGTGGTCCGTGGTGTACTGTGTGCGCGTGGCGTGGCGTGGTGCAGTGACGGGAGAGGACCGCGTCGTTCTGCTGGTCGTCAGTGAGCGTGTGTGGGGGGCAGGGCCAGGTGCGGTCGCGCGGTCTGGCGACTTATTCCGCAGAGGCGCTTCTCTCGCTCTGTCTATCTCTCGCACTCATGGGCTTTCGCTGCTTAGGTGCGAGAGAGACAGCGAGGCGAGCGCTCTTCTTTGGAATGAGTCGCGGCAGCCGCAGCCGCATCACTGCATTTATTTATGTGTGTATCGCGCCCCAGCTTCACTCACTCTAGAAATGACTAGCACTGCTGTCGTAGGACCCGAGCGGCTGGCTCTGGCTACCCTTCCGTCTGTCCCGGTGGACGTCGCGCGAGGCGTCGATCTTATTTTCTTCATAAGACGAGGTTTTCGGGCTCCTGGAGGCATTCCTCGGGGTGCGGACGTGTAGGCGCGCTGCGCGGCGGCCTCCACCCTGGCGGGCAGGCAGGCAGGCGCAGGTGATTTGGCGTTCTGCCCGGGCGAGGACAGCGAAAGGAAGGGGGAGGGACGGGTGAGGCCAGGGCAGGCCGGTGCGGCGGAGGACAAGAAAAGGCAAATAAACGACAAGAGAAGGCAAAGGGTTTCGAGTGGAGGAACCAATTTGGCGCGCCTAAGCCTGGGTCCCCCCGCGGCAGCGACGCGTTGGAATTGGCGATTGCAAGACAAAAAGGACGTGGACCTGCCCCATTCCCCCAGGTACACTTGCGTTTGCTTTTTATTATTCGCGGCTCCGAAAAGTTCGTTAGCGATAATTGAGCGCCGTGGGCAACACCTGTGCGTCGTGGCGGGGCGGGGCAGGCGGGGCGCAAGTAGGCATCGGCGGCAAACTTTTATTGCGCGCGGCTCCCCCCGCCGGCCCTGCCCGCGCCCACAGGGATTTAGATTTGATATTTTATGCCGTGCACCTCACTTTGTTATTACGATTTTTCCCTCCTCCCCGAGCAGCAGCGCGCCATTTCGCGCGGGAATGCATCGGGCGAGGCAGAGGTGGAGGCGTAGGCAGGGCAGGGCAGCCTCCCCCATCCATAGGCTGGCCCAGGATCTCGCCGCGTGCTGGCCTGGCCATCTGCCAGCTTCAGATTATTCTAATTTCCAGGGCAGTGCTCCGCACGCCGGTCGGGGTGCGGGGTGCGGGGAGGGGGGTGGGGTGCAACAGTAGCCCCGCTTCACCCGCCCCACTCCACCCCACCCCGACGGCCAGCGGACCGTTACCTCCGCGCTCGCGCGTGAGTGTGTAGGGGCGCGTGTCCCCTGCAGAACGGTGACGTCGAGCCGAAACAAAAGAGGGGGGGGGGATAATATGACCGTTTGGATGCGTCAAATCCGGAAGTAATCGTTCGGAAAATTCGAGTTGTGGTAATTTTGGGTTCGGAACACCGGGTCGGCTGGCCGTGGGCTGGGCTGCGCTGCTCGGCGCGCCCCTCCTGCCCCGTGGGGCCATTGGGCCGTGCGGCCAGCCAGGCTTGAGCGAGGGTGAAGGCCCGCCCCGCCACGCCCCGCCCCGCCCCGCCCCACCTACTGGAGGGTGTGCTGCTGAAGGGGCGGAGGAGCGTGACGCCGGGAGACTGAGAACGGCCGCAAAGCATTCCCTCTCAGCAGAGCGAAAGGGGAAAAAAAAGTCAGGGATTATTGCGAGGGGGCCTCAACTCCTGAAATCATGTGTACACAATCGCTGATATCTTCGAAATCATTGTCAAAAACAATGGATCTATTGCCGAAAAAAAATGATTTGAGTGCGTATTTTGGGCTCATAAAGCTCCAAATACGCTTGTATTTACTTTACAAATTACTTCTTTCAATTATAGGAGGTGTAATCATGTGAAATCATATGAAATCTTGAAATCATGTGTACAAATTTTGGGTTAGTTAAGGCCCCCTCGGATTATTGCAAAATATTGTACCGCACGGCTCTGTTGTGGCGTGTGCATAAGCGATCGTTGACAGCTATGTCCAGTTTTTGACTCCCGCTCACGCCTCTACCGGCCCCTGCGTGCACCACTGGG
Source organism: Frankliniella fusca (assembly GCA_029379305.1). Classification (NCBI taxonomy): domain Eukaryota; kingdom Metazoa; phylum Arthropoda; class Insecta; order Thysanoptera; family Thripidae; genus Frankliniella; species Frankliniella fusca. Next base: position 700,082 of record JAHWGI010000286.1, read on the forward strand.
ACGCCCCTCGCCGCTCTGTACCTGCCGGGATGGGCTGGGCTGCGGTGGCTCGGCTCGGCTCTTTGCATACGGTGCTTGGAGTTTGATAGCGGTTCAATGGCGGGCGTGATTCCACAGCGGAGCGCCTTTGCTGCCCCGCCTCTCCCTACCCCGCCTCACCCTACCCCACCCCGGCCCGCCCCACTTCACTTTGCTTTGCCTGCTGTAGTGCCCCGGCTCCTCGCCGAGCGGCCGAGCGCGCTGCTGCCACTGCCGGTCGGTACAACCGCAGGAATTCTCTCCAGGAGTCCTTCCTGCTGCTGCTGCCCCTCTCTTGCAGTTCCAGGGCGCCCCCCCCCCCTCCCCCTCCGCCCCTTCACCCTGCGTATTGCAGGCAATCACCGGCACCGGTCCTTCCCTTCCCTCCCCTCTCCTCTCCCCGCTAGTGCTCCGCTGCTCTGGCCGCCGCTCTGCCCCATCCAGCCATTCCCCGGGAAGCAGCGCGGCTAGGCGAGGCGGCCGAACGGCCCGCCCAGGCACGCCACTATTGTTCTCGCCATCACCTTTCTCCTCCTCCTCCTCCTCCTCCTCCTCCTGCCCCTCTCCCTCCTCCTCGCCCCCTTCTCGTCCTCGTCCTCGTCCTCCTCCCCCTCCTCCCCCTCCTCCTCCTCCTCCTCCTCCTCGTCCTCCTCCTCCTCCTCCTCCCCTCCTCCTCCTCCTCCTCCTCCTCCTCCTCCTCCTCCTCCTCCTCCTCCTCCTCCTCCTCCTCCTCCTCCCCCCTCCTCCTCCTCCTCCTCCTCCTCCTCGTCTCTCCCCGCGCCTCCCAACTCTCCTCGGCGCCGTCCCTCCCGCCCGCCCCCCGTCCGCGTTGTCCGTCTTTTGTTCCAACTATTTTCGCCTCACTTGATCCGTTCTGAATAATATTCGTTGATGGCGCTGCCGCGCAGCCGCGCACGGCCCAGTGCTTTTGTGCCCCTTCCTTCCCTCATCCTCATCCTACGCCTCGGCTCGCCGTGGCGCCCCGGCCTTTCCCTCGCCCCGCCCGCCGCCCCGCCGCCCCGCCGCCCCGCGGCCCGCCCCTGATTTCATTCAATTGTCTCCTCAAGTCGAGTCAGCCCGGGCGGGGCATTCATTACGACGGCCCCGCCGCCCGCCTTGCGCTGCGCCATGACGCGCCGCGTATCCCGATGGGACTTGAAGTCAAGTCGCGGTCCCGACGGCCTTCATGATGGTCGCGGTGTCATCTCTCTCTCTCTCCACGTCGCCGAGGACCTCCTCCCGGCTGGGTTGGTCCTAGAGAAACTTATAGTCTGCTGCGCTGCGCAGGGCAGGGGCCTCTCTGCATCCGACCGCGCCCTCCATCCGCCGCTTTTCTTCGATATACCATACCCTGCAGGCTGATTCCGAAGATCGCTCTCGCGCCTCCGTCCCTGTCGCACTCATGGGGTCCTGACACCCCCGACATTGGGCACCGCCATAGGTGCCACAAGGACGGAGGGACGATGGAGCAATCTTCGGAATCGGACTGCTGGGCGCCGCCGCCGAGGTGGTGGTGCTGGAGCAGGAGATTTTCTATTTGCACGACAAGTTTCATCCCCCCCTCTCCCTCCCCACTTTACCTCCCTCCAGCGCCCCGCCGCGGCCCTCCTTTACCTCTCCTGTACCTCTCCTTATTTTTATTCCCCGACCTGACTCGAGGCGGCGCGACGTCGACGGGCGACGGCGCCTCAGAGTCGAACCGAGTAAACGGAAATCAAGGATCCGCCAACTGGGATGCCCCCCCCCCCCCTCCCGCCGCGGGCTCCGCCCTTGCCCCGCCGCCCCCCGCGTTCGGTTCTGGGAACGCGAACGCGCCGCCCGCGCTCCGTGCGAAATTTATGTCAGCTGTTTGTACTCGCGGAATAGAAGGGATGGCGACGGCGGCGGCGCCTGAACCCCGCGCCATGCCAGGGCCGCGGGCGAGTCGGGACCCGAGACCCGAGCTGGGACAAGCCCGCCCCGCCCCGCCCCGCCCCGCCCCGCCCCGCCCCGCCCCACCCCGCCCCGCCCCCAGGCCGCTGGCGCGCTTGGATGGACTCGAACGCCCCCCTTCCGCCCCGCCCGCTGCTCCACCTCGCATACATCATGGCTTGAGTATGGACTCGCTGGTGAACTGATGAGGGCCGCGGGGCCGCGCGGGCTGGGACCGACCGCGGGGCCACCCCGGCCCCTCCCCTCCCTAAGGGGGCCCTGTCGGCCGTAGGGCTTCGTGACCACTCGTGGGTAAATGGTTCCTTTGTGGTGGCGTCCAGACAATGGCCCTGGCGCGGGGCGCCGCGGGTTGCCTACCTGCACTTGGGCCGGGCGCCGTGGTCTCCCCAGGCGCACCGCGGCCCAATGGGCCGACCCCACCCCCCGCCCCGACCGTATGGTCGTTCGTTATTATTCGCCTGCTCCTTATTGAGGGGCGCTATGCGCTGCGCTGCCGGGCCGGGTCGGGTCGACCATCGGGAGTGCCGTGCGCCGTGCTGTGCTATATACACCCTCTCTTGTGTCGAGTGCGGTCTTATTGTGTGTGTAGAGATGTAATGCGCGACCACGCAACGCTGCTCCCATACCGGACTCCACTGACCCGTGCCTTTTTTGTCTGTGTGCTTGCAGGTGCGTCAGCAGCAGTGAGTCTCGGTCCGTCCCGGAGCGCTGCGTGATGGGGACGAGGAAGTGGTGCCGCCGCCTGCCGGTGCACGTCACGTCCTGGGTGGCGCCGCACGACCCTTCTTCTTGTAGCCCGCGGTGCTGCACGGCCGTCGCGTCGGCGCGGCAGTGGTGTAGTGTACACCTCCGATGCGGGAGAAATTGACCACTTTGAATGCGAGAGTGGTGCGCGGCGGGGCGGGGCGGGGCGGGGCGCTGGAGGGAGGTGGTGGCGCCCGCGTTATCTGCAGCAATAACCGTTACCCCTGGTTACCCGTGCGCGCCTGCGGCTTGTCGTCTGGCCTGGCCTGCTTGGCCTGCTCGCGGACACCTGCCCCTCTGCCCCAGGGCGTCGCGTGGCGTCGCGACGCCTGCTTATGCCGCCGCAGCTGGCGAAGCAGTGCGCGGGACAGGATAAAAAGCGACAGGCCCTGCTGCCCTCTCCCGCCCGGACCGCTTCGCTACAACACGGCTTATCTGAACGAGCTGGCCGCCCCGCCCCGCCCCGCCCTGCCGCGCCACCACCACGTGGAACACCCCCCCCCCCTCCCTGCCGCAGCGCGAGGGCGCGGGCGGGGGGCACGGTGGAGGGGTGGGGGGTGCGGAGGGGTAATAATTACACAGTATATAATCCCCCTGGCCACGCACACGGGACGCGGGGCCCGTCACGTCACGCCGCGCACGTCATAACGTCACGTCACACGGACGTGTGACGCGCGTGACGCGGCGGGCGTGCAGCAGCACCCAGCAGCACTGGACGTGTGACGCCGCACAGCCTTTCTTGACTAGACCCCCCTCCCCCTCCCCCCACTTTGGATATTTGAATTAAAAAGCCGTCGAGTGTCGCTGTCAATGGCCCGGCGCGGCGCGGCAGTGGTGTGCTGTGCCAGAGGCTTCATCAGTAATAGCCTCCCCCCCCACCCCCTCTGCCAGCCCCTCACCGCACAGAACGCCCCCCCCCCCCCTCCACATCGTGGTCCGCCTCGCCGGCACGGGACAGCAGACTGATTCAGGAGAGCAGCGTTCTCCTCGTCCTATCTCTCTCGCACTTATGGGTAGCGCCGTAAGGTGCGGGAGTGACAGCTGGAGGTGAGCGCTCTTCTGAGTTTGCAGTGCAGCACAGCGCGTGCTCCTCGTGCCGGTGACCCCCCTGCCCCTGCTGACTTCACCCGAGGCTGCCCCCTCACCTCTCCACTCCACTCTGCAGCCCCGGCGCGGCGCCCGGCCCGGCCCGGCGGTCGTAACAGTAACGAGTGGCTCGCGTGTGCGCGGCTGGTTAGTGGCGCCGCCCCGCCCCGCCCCGCCGCGCGCTGGCTATCGCCGCGACATCGATATCGCTGGAGCGCGCCACGCCTCGCCACGCCACGCACCTTCCGTCGGCGATAGGGCGTTCTGGGGCGGGGCGGGGCAGACGGACATCGTGCAGCAGCCCCCACCCCACCCCACGTCGAGCTGCGCCGCGCCGCCGCAGGGAGGCGCGAATGTAGCGGTTAGGCCCCGCCGATAAGACAAGGCTGTGTCATACAATACGGCTGGTGCGGGGGCGGGGTGGGGCGGTCTCTTGTTCGTGTTGTGTTCTGGAGGGGCGGGGAGAGAGAGAGGGGGGGGGGGGCGGTAGAGTGGAGGATCGGCGCGGGGGATGAGAAATTAGCAAGATGCCTCGAGACGTGCCGTAACGACTTCCTGAACGGAACTTGATGACGTGAATAACTCGGACGGCGCGGCCTCCTGCATGATGGATGTCGAGTGGAGGCCGCGGCTAGCTCGTGTGGGAGGGGAGGGCGGCTTGGACTAGGCCTCAGCTGGCAGTGCGTGTGTGAGTGAGAGTGAGTGAGTGAGTGAGTGTGAGTGAGTGAGTGAGTGAGTGTGGAGCCCGCCGCCATAGCAGTAGTGGCTCAGCCCCGCCTGCGGCCCGAGGGCCCGAGGCGTTGGGGCGGGGCGGGGCGTTGTTACCTGAAGCCTTCTGCTGTCGGCAGCGCCAAGCGGCGGCAGGCCCTCCCCTTACCACCCTGTCTCTCTGTCTTCCTCTCTCTCTCTCTCTCTCTCTCTCTCTCTCTCTCTCTCTCTCTCTCTCTCTCTCTCTCTCTCTCTCTCTCTCTCTCTCTCTCTCTCTCTCTCTTCCTTTTTCTAGGCGTTTTGTCTCTGCCCCCGCCCCCTGGTTGTCTGTCTCTCTTCTTTCTCCCTCTCACTTCCCTCTCTATCTCTTTCTCGTTCACCAACCCCGCGGCCGCCGCCGCCGCAACCGTAGAGCGCCGCGCGCCCACATGTTTGCCAATGCTATTGTATATATTTGAATCCCAAAGGCGCGCCGAGGCGCGTAAATGGGGGGAGAGACGGACGGCTGGCTGCTGGAGAAGTCACGGAACTTGGCATGTGTCCCCCGCCCGGGCCCGCCCCGCCCCGCCCCGCCCCCCACTGACTGACTGACTGACTCGCAGCGCCGCAGGGGATGATAGGATTCGCCGCCTCCTCGCCTTACCCCCTTTGCGCCACGCCACGCCACGCCACACGCCACGGCAGCCCGCGTGCGCGTCCAAATCTGGGTCACGTTGTCAGCGCCGTCCTGTCCCGCCCCATGTGGTGCCAAGCGTTACGTCACGGCCGGCCGGCTGGTGATCAATCAGCGACGCGCACCCGCTAATCCTGATCAAGTCCCCCCGACCCGTATAGTGCACAGTGTAAGTTTTACGGTGGGGATTTTCCCCGGAAGTGTGCAGGTTAATTTCAAGGGTTGCCACAAGTCAGGAAAATCATTGTAAAAAAGGACGTAAATGTCGGGTTTTTGAAAAGTTGTCGGGAAAATCAGGGAAATGTCAGGAAATTGGGGCAAAAGTGTTAGTGTTAGGAAATATGGGCTTCGAACGGGTCAGTGCAGCTAGTTAACTCTTTGTTTAAAATTGTTTAACAGCAGCATAATGTTTATATATATATTATCTATTTATATAATATCAACAATCATATTTTCTAATGAGGACACACTACGATTCGTTTTTACCGTTATTTTACCAGGCATATGGTCTGAAAATGTCAGGAAAAAACCCTCATTTTCGTCAGGAATTTGTCCGGTTACTATCAGGAAAATCGACAATTCCAATTCTGTGGCAGCCCTGATTTTCCGTTGTAACTAGTTTTTCTTTGTTAAACGAGACGTTTCAAGCGTTTAGGCCTGATTTCAGAAAATAGCAAATTTTCTTCCTTTTTCAAAAATTCTACTGTGGTATTTACTAGAGAGTTGCGCCACCATCCTCGGTGACAGGCATGTTTCGTCCTATTTGGCGGCGGAAAAAATAAAGAGATTCTCCGAAAGAATTCATCAGCGGACTCGTTAGCCGACTCCGACTCTCTCTCTCTCTCTCTCTCTCTCTCTCTCTCTCTCTCTCTCTCTCTCTCTCTCTCTGGCTCCTCCTCCCTCTCCTCTCTTTTGTATTTGCGTTGCAAATCGAGAGAGTGGCGGAGCGCGGGCGGTGGGGGGTGAGAGAGGGTTATTGGAGCAGCCTTGTGTGTATATTCGTGTGTGTAGGTGTGTGCGCGTGTGTGTGATCGGGTGAGGGAGGGGTATTCGAAGGTTTGCGTGAGTGGTGGTGCGTTTGTTCGAGTTTCGTGTGTGTGTGTGTGTGTGTGTGTGTGTGCGCGCGCGCGCGCGCGCGCGCGCGAGTGAGTGTATGAGCGGCGTAGCTATGCGGCTTAGGCCGGGCTGGCGCACCGCTGGTCTGCCTGCTCACTCTCAGAAAAATCGTACCAAAGTATACACTAAAAGTACGATACTTTACTGGTCAAATCCTTGCCTGCTCTGAGTGTACTTGGCTTTTACGGTCTCTTGAGGTAGCTTATCTTACTATACTTCGTATCTCAAAATACAGTACTTGGCAAGTACACCCAGAGCAGGCAAGGACTTGACCAGTAAATGATCGCACCTTTACAGTGCTTTTTTCTGACGGTGCTGTGGGTCGCTGGGTGCGGTCGAGCGAAGAGGATATGACTTTAGGTTTGGGTTACAGCCAGCCTACCCCGGCAGCATGGATTTTCTGGAATACCAAGCCGACCTATTTGGTTTTCATCGAAGAACTGCCTAATTGACTCTTAATTTGACCAAAGTTTCCTCAGAAACCTCTTGTAATCTGGTCGGGCCGCGTCAGCCGGGTCACTGACGCAGTAAAAACGGTGTCTGATGCTTTGAGGTAAGAGGAATGACTTTGCTTTGATGCTAGGATGTTCACGCTGGAAAATCTCCTAAAAGCACTTAGGAAACTTCCATAGTTTTTGGGAAAGATATATACCCTATGAAATCTAAGGAATTTTCCTCAAATTGAGGGATTGCCTCGAAGTGTATCCATTTTTCTTAAGGAAGCAGACACTGTTTTTACCGCGGCTGTCGTTTTCACGTCGGAGCCAACAGCTGCTGCTGGTCGCTGCTGCAGGAGCACCAGGGGGGAGGGGAAGGGGAGGGGTTTACACTGCTTGCTGAGGGACCGCTATATGTTTTCTCCGTTTTTGAGGTGCTCTTTGCTAAGTTCCACTAGGTTTGGCGGTGCACTCCCCGAGGGCCCCGGGGCTGCTCGGGGGTCATGGTTGCAGCCAGCGGGGTACATGACACGTACCCTAGGACCGGTGTGCTCCCGCAGTGGCGGGGTGGGGCGGGCGCGGTACAAGCACTCTGCGACCCGTGGACATTGGGCAGCTCAGCTCGCAGGTAGCCATCCTCCACCCACCCCTCCCGTACACGCGCGTGCCAGTCTGCGTGTATGTGTGTGTGTGCGTGTGTGTGTTTTGTGCGTGTGCGTGTGTGTGTGTGCATACGCGCGCGGAAGGGCGACGCTGTTTACCTTTTGCTTGACGTGAGTCGCGCTCCCCGCCCTACCAGCTACATATCCTCTCTCACTCCCCGTTCGCATTTTTAATGGATTTTCCTGTAAAAATTATGTCGCGCGCGCGAGCGGCCCGGGCGGCGTGGCGTGGCGTCCGCCAGCCCTCCCCTCGCGCCCCTGCTGCCTCCGTTGTTTGTTGTCCTGCGGTACACACGCGACGCGATGTTCCCCGTACTTTTGGTATGCTCGGCTGGACTGAGAGGGTAAGGAATTGAGAATAAGAGGAGGGGTGAGGTGCGGGGCGCCCCGTGACGCTGGCGTGTTTCACACACCTCGTGAGGCTCAGGAGCCCTCGTAACACCTTCTTCCCCCCTCCACCCTCCCCTTCCACTGAGCCAGAGCCCCCCTTCTCTCCGTCGACCTGGTCGGCTGAAATGAACACGGCGCGGTTGGTTCGGCTGTCGCGGGGGCCCCACAGTGGGGCTGCGAGGTGGGAGCCGCTGCAGCGGACTCTCCGAGGGGTAAACACGGGTAAACAACTCTGGATTTTGGTGTACAAATTTTGTGATTTTTAGGCAACGGAGTTGCCTTCTAAAATCGCTGGAAAACGTGCGTGTTTTGTTTCATATGGCCCCTTACGACAGAAAAAAATCTGCTGAAGGGAATTCGATGATATTAAGCATACATTTAGAATGTAATCTAGTACATTCGATTCTGAAGTCTAGTTGAAATCTGTATTGCAGAAATTTTGTAAATTTGAATTGAAATTCGAGTTTCTATGGTAATGCTCGACTCGTCAGGCAAAATGAACAGGGGAAGGGGATATTTTTTCGTGGAGGGGGTAGGCCGAGGCGAGCCAACACGGAGCGAAAGAGAAACCTCTAAAGTCTGCGTTCAAACAAAGCCAGCCTTTAGTTTCGAGCGCAAGAATGAGATAACACTACTGAAATTCGCACGTGACCACCGTACTGCCTTCTTTAAAACTACTTCAGTTTTACTGAAACTTGCCCCGGTTCTGCCAACTAAATGTGTGCCTCAAAGAATGAGTTCCAATCGTAACGTTATGAGAGCAGTGATTTTTTTCATTTTATTTGGTTGGCATGTTGTGTCAACAACGCGAAAGCAGGCCAAGCATGTCCGCCATTGCCGGTGGCTGATGTGCCCACCTCGCGACTTTAAATCATTTTTTAAAGTTATCGAAACGTTGACAAGGCGAACTGAATGCGTAAATAGTTGTTTTATACCTGCGGAAAACGGTTTGGTAAGTTTGACTTCGATCTGGTGAGCAGAATTCTTGAAATGATGTACATTTACGTGTACCATTTTGTGTAAACAACGCCTTAACTCCGCGTTTTCCCAATAGATAGCGCACCCCCGTCGCGGCCGCGGTGCGCTTGCCCGCTGGTCCTTCGCGTACCAGCGGTATTAGGTAGGGCCCCGGTTCGCCCCTTCCGTGCGCCCGGTGGAGGGGGCATTATTGTTGTCGTTCCCCTCCGGCCGTGACCTCGCCGCCCAATTTTTGCCGTCAGAAGGAGAGCTCTCTTTCTCCTGCTCCTGTCGATTACATGTCGGCCGTATTTTCGGAGAGAATTCATTACTTGAAACCCGCCTTATTAATTCAAACTTAGAATTATTTAGCCACTATCTTGACTATCGTAAACTAAACAAAACCAGTCGGTTTTCTTACAGTCTTATTCAACACTCACAATACTTTATTTTAGTTATAGAAACTCCGTTGTCTACCAGGATTTCGTGAAATCGTATTTTTTTTTCTAAATTTTAGTTTGAATTTTACCTAAATGTTTGTTAATTTTCCTGAAGGTTTCTGAATTTTCCTCCAAATTTATCTGAGTTTAGCTGAATTTTCTAAATCTTCCTGAATTTATCTGAATTTTTCTGAAGTACGAGGTGTACAAAAATTTCAGAGTTGTTTTCTTCCAGTAAACGGGTGTAAATCTGCTGTTGCCTATCCTTGCGTTCGCTGTGTTGTAGCCATGGGCATAACCCGCCTGCCACTGCAGGGCCCGCCGGGCGAGTAGGCAACCCGGTGCTCACCCGTGCGTCGAGCAGCTGGAGGTTGCCTATCTGCCCCCCACCGCAGTGCTGGGTGACCCTCAAGGCCCTCAAGCCACCGTCCTCCTGTCCCTCACCCTTGTTCGTGCTCTCTCTCTCTCTCTCTCTCTCTCTCTCTCTCTCTCTCTCTCCCTCCCTCTCCCCCTCTCTCTTTCTGTGTGTGTGTGTGCACACACACACACACACAGCCTGTCCCATTGTCCCAGCCCGGACCTCTGCGGCCGCAGTGAGACTATGTGCTCTGAGCTAACTCCTTGCCGCAGCTCGGTACACACGGCGCGCCAGCCCACCAGGCCAGCCAGGGCGTCGCTCTGTGGCCCGGCCCCGCCCCGCCAGCCCTGATGGTGTTGACTCCGACACCTCGCATGTGGGTGGGAATTGAGACGTCTGGGTCAGCTTCGCTTCCTCCAGGGTGGCTCTTGGAGTGCTCCGACCGAACGGGATGCTCTGGAAACCGGGGAGTGCAAATAATAATGCCTCTCCTTTTGTAGGCGTTTAAGAGTTTGTAATTGTACGCTAAGAGGAGAAAACAACCCTGAATTTGTTTGGATTTGTGCTAGAATTTTTCCGAAGTTTTTGTATTTTTTGTTGTTGTTGTGAATTTTCCTGTTCTAATTTTTTTTTAAATGGGATTTTTTCCTAACTTTTCTGCATTCCTCAGAATTACACTCTAAATGACCATGGACTTTTATTGTTACCAGCCCCTGGACTTTTTTAAACATGCCTAAGCCGGATACAATATTGTGTATAGTTAGTTACATTTTTGAAAATTTTGTTACTAGCTAGTTACAAAATTTTCTAAAATGTAACTAACTACACACAATATTGTATCCGGCTTAGGCATGTTTAAAAAAGTCCAGGGGCTGGTAACAATAAAAGTCCATGGTCATTTAGAGTGTACGATGTGTACAATAATTTCAGAGTTGTTTCCCCCTCGACTACAATATGCATATATGCGTACATTTACTCGTGAGAGTAATTTATCAATCACCTACAGATGTGTAGAAGAAGTAATTTCTCCCCTGCGACATTGGCTCACTTCTTGGATTCCCATCCCAGTCTGGAGAGAGCGTCCTGTGGTGATATGCGACCGTGCGGCGGCGTGAGTAACGCGTGCCGGGAAAAGTGATATGAGAAAATACCGAGCTCGAGGACGAGGAAGATGAGGAGGAGGATGAAGAAGAGGCGGTGGAGGAGAGAGCTATACGAGACGTGGCTGAAATTATGAGTTTTAAAATGACCCCAGGCCCCCCCAGGCGGAGGAGGGCTCTGGTGACAAGCGCGGGGCGGCAGCCTACCTTATCCTTCCTTCCATTCCCTCCGTGCGGCGCGGCTCGGCTCGGCCCGGCCCTGCCCGGCCCGGCCTCACCACACCTACCCACCTACTCCCCACGGCCTCCAGGGGAAGTGGGGGCGGCGCTGTAGGGGGGCGGCAGGGCCCCGGGGGCGGCACGGGGGGCCGGGGCCGGGGCCCAGCGTACGGGGGCTGCCAAATGAAGACTAATGGGCCCCATTCCTTCTGATGCCCAGAATTTCTCGCCCCAATTTATTGCGCTCACCGTTTTTCCTTGACCGTAAACTCGGCTTCGCACCTCGAGGCCGCCGGGCGCGGGCGCGGGCGCGGGCCCCGCCCCGCCTCGCCTGCCCTCGCTCCTGCCCTCCTCGGTGCTCGTCGTGCTCCTGCCAGCTGTCGCGTCCCCGCCCGGCCCGCCCGGCCCGCGGCCTGCTGCAGCAGCCTACCCCCTTTTATGAACTCTGAGTGCCGCGAGGCCGCTCGAGGGAGCTCTATCGCCCCCGCCTCCCCTCGCTTAATAAAATTCGTCGCCATTGCCGGGCCGCGCGGGTGCCTGTTCCGTTCCATCGCCGGCGACGCCGAGTAGAGTGGACCGGACGACTTGTCAGTGTCGGGCGCGCCCCGCCCCGCCCCGCCCCGCCCAGGCCTGCCCGGACGCCATTGTCGCGCCGGCAAGACTTTTGTTTCAAGAAAAGAGAGTGGCTGGTCGGCTTTTTCCTTTCGCCCGAGCTCGAGCTGCCCGATGAGTTTGAATGCCGATCGGCCCCGCGCCGCGCCGCTGCGGACCGATGGGGCCGCGGGGGGGACTTTTGCGAGGCCGCCGAGGCTGAGGCTGCTGCCCTGCAGGAGGGGGAGGGGCTGCTGGTGTTCTGGCCGCCTCGGAAAAATAGTGTGTTGCTGGTGGGCTGGCGGGAACAAAGTGCCCCTGATGGGGTCTGATGGGGCAACCCGCATCACTCTCAGTGTGTCCCCGGGGAGCCTGGCCGGGCGGGGCCGGGCCGCGGCGCGGACCGACTGCCGCAGCGCGGGGCGTGGGGCCCGTGTGGGGGCGGGGCGGGGCGTCAGTCACATCACCTGTGCGCGCCGCCCCCCGCTCCGGCCCGGCCGCGCGGCCCCCGGTGGGGTGGCATCCCGTGTTCTCCCGACCCGACTCTTACTCCCTCTCACTGTAGTGAGTTATGACCCGCACTTGCTTGAGGCGGCATAAATTAGGCGCATCAGCTAGTTAATTTATCGTGCAGTGCGAATAAGCAGCAGCAGCGTTATCTGCGAATAACGGCGAGCGCGGACGCTCCGGCCGTAATCCTTATCGGCAGCGGCTCTTCCGGCTCCGCCGCGCTCCGTCCTTTTTCCGGTCGCTCGCGCGCCTATTTAGGCGTGGAGGGGGTGAAGGGGCGCTGAAAATGGGGACCCGTAACGTGACGTCACCTCGCCAAATCACCGGCGGCGTATCAGCCGGAGAGGGGGCGGGGGCGTTATGGGAGCGGAAGATGGGGCCGTGTCCGAGTAGGGGGTGTGGGGGGGGGGAGCGTTGCGTCGGCAGGGGGGCGACTTATTGCGCCTCGTGGGGCGTGGGGTGAGGGGGTGGAAGGGGGAGGAGGCACGCTCTAAGGGGGAGCACAATGCACGGAATGTCGAGGGGGATGACCCACTTCGCCCGTGCGTGTCTTTCAAGTGTGATCGATTGGCGAGTGGTGTGAAGAAAGTCAGTCGAGGTTGGGCGTGGTCGTAGTGGTCAAGGCCGGCCCTACCCTGCCCTGCTATGCCGTGGAGCGCCAAGACCATAAGGGAGCTTCCGGGAGTCGACATCACGTGATGGTTGTACCCTCCCCCCTACCCTCCGTCATTGGGCGCAGTCTAACCATCACTATCACGTGATAGTTACCCCGTTCTACCGTCATACGTAACTACTGCACCCCGCTTTTAAGGGTTTATATATACCCATCACGTGGTGATCGCCCCTTCCCGACAAGGAGGTGCAACCATCACGGGCACGGGGGTACATTCATTACCTCGCACGGGGCGTAATCCACCCCGAGCCGTCCTCTTGCCTCCAGGCGAACCGAAACACTCTCTGGCCGCCGACGTGGTTGTCGTGAAATGATGATGATGGACCCCTGGCTCCAGCGCTAACCCCCTAGCGCACCCCCACGTCCCCCCCCCCGGCTGCCCTCTGCTCTGCTGCTGCTGCTGCCGCCCCCTCCAGACGAGCGGAAGTGCCTGCCGGTATCTATAGACGCTTACAAACTGCTGAGCGCTGGCATGCTTAGCCTCGCCGCGTCGCCGTGAAGGCATCGCTGCCCTCCCTTGCTCCTACTCTCTCTCTCTCTCTCTTTTTCTCTCTCGCTCCCTCTCTCTCTCTCGCCGTGTCTCGCCCTCTCCCTCCATCCCCTCCACGGGCCGTGACATCGATGCACTCTGATCGGCCGGACGAACTGGGTTTATGGCGATGACGGGATGAAAGGGGGAGAGCCGTTCTCAGTCTGAGCGAGCAAACGAGTTAGAGAGAGAAGGTATGAGATGGCATATTTGTCAGGGGGCCACCTGAATCGATCAGCGGTGGAGCGTGTGAGCGCGGGGGCGGTGCAGCTCCCGGCCGTCCGGCGCTGCAGGATGGCGGCAGGAGGGTCGCGGACACGTCTTTGATAAAGGGGGTTTGTGATAAGCGATAGTGTTACACGATCCCAAAGGGGGCGCCAGCAGCCACGTATATAAGCCATGCAGCCGAGTAGCGGGCTGAGGGGAGGGGCCGACGCCAATTTGCTTTCCGTTTTCGTTTTTATTTTTCCTTCTTTTTTTCCCCTCGTTTACTTGTAGTATTGCTGTCTCCCTCCGCTTATCTACATCGTATCTGTGCGCTCTGCCATTTCACTTTCGCGTTTTCCATTATATCGCGCCCGGGCGTGCGTTTTTGTGTGAGCACGTGAGTGTGTGTATGTTCCCTCTGTTTGGGGTGGACGGTTTTTGCGCGCGAGACTCGCGCGGTGGCCGGCAGATATTCGCTTATCGGTCTCACAATCCCTGGCGCCACGCCCGCCAGGCCGCAGGCCGCCCCCGTGCGCCCGCTACCAGTCGTACGCCGCCGTCTAGTGACAGTTCCAATCGTTGGGGAGATAATTGTTTGTCCGCGCCGCTCGCTCGTCACCTGTGGAGTTTACCCACCCGGCCGCCGTCGCTGAATAGTGAAGCGAATATCGACGAGTTCCGGAGCGGTGGGATTAATTCCGGCAAGAGAGAGAGAGAGAGAGAGAGAGAGAGAGAGAGAGAGAGAGAGAGAGAGAGAGAGGGAGGGAGGGGGCTAGGGGGGTTGAGATAGAGGAAGAGGACAGAGGAATGTCGCGGGCGAGATATTATTTCTGCGGGTCGGGGAGGCGCGGGTGTGCGGCGGGGGAGGGGAGCTATGGGAATGCAAGGGAGATAATGGCGTGAAATATGGGCGCGGAGGGCGCTGTGGTGGGCGGGGGTGGGGAGCCCCCTCCCCCCACTCCCCCCTGCACCGACCGACTCCCTGTTAATCACTCTGAATACACGTCAGGGAGAGGCGATGGGTGGAGCCCCGCGCCCCACCGGGTCGTCAGGAGGGGGTGCGGCGGGGCGGGGCGTGGCGGGGCGGGGTGCCTCCTGGCCTCGCCCAGCTTCCGGCGTTGACCTGGTGGTGGTAGTGCGGCGCGCCCGGGGGGCCCAACCCCGTGTGGGGCGCGGCAGCGGCAAAGACTCGCCCTGTCATTAGCGCTCCAGTGATTAGCAGAGAGGAGAGAGTGAGGGAGGGGGGGGGGGGCGTGCGAGAGAGACAGAGGGCGACTGGAGGGAGCAGGTCTATAGCAGAAGTGACGGTGCTGTTTTTGACGGGACGCCGGAAAGCAGCGGAGCAGGTCCTTTGGTGGGCAAAGGGTTGACAGTTCAGTGTACGCACTGCGGGCGCGGCGTGGTGACGCTCTGGTGCCCACTTCACTTGAAGAACAGGCCTCTAAAGATCTACGGTTTTCGCACTATTGGCCTCAGCGTTGTCTGCGGCCGCATGGACCTCTTCCTGTTCGCAAGGCGCCGCTGAGAAGCGACTGTTGTGCTCGAACACTTAGCTAGCTTATCGCGCATTATTGCCGTACGTTCTGTATGTTTCTGGGGCGCGTGTCGGGTGGTGTGCCATGTCGTTTCATGTGGTCGCCTGTCTCCCCGCCCCTAGGCGTAAAAGCCTACTGCGGCCCCGCCCCGCGCCGCCCCGCGCGGGCCCCACTCTGGCATGCTTTTTGATGTGTCTTTACGTTGCGGTCGCCCGCTTCCCTCTCCCCACCCTCTGCTGTATGCTCTTTTATCGGTTCCATCTGATTAAGCTCCCCCGTTACTACTCCTCTCCTCCCCTCCCCCCTCCCTCTCTCTCTATCTCACTCACTCTCTCGTCCTTCCATATTCTTTCCGCGCGGTGAGCGGATTATTTCGGAACTGCGCTGTGCCGCTCGGCTCCAGCCCGCGGCCCGGCCCTGCCCGCCCTGAGTTATTTATTTGACTGAAGTGGTTTGGATGGACGCGGCCGGCGGCGCGGCGCGGACCCGCTGGTGGTGGTGGTGGGGGGGGGGGGGGGGGGGGGGGTCGCATTAGGCGCTTGAATCATGCACGGAGCTGAGCCGGTGCGGTGCGGGGCTGGGCCGGTGTCGCGTGGGGCGCGGCGTGAGGTCCGTGAGGTGAGGAA
Organism: Frankliniella fusca; assembly: GCA_029379305.1. Lineage (NCBI taxonomy): Eukaryota > Metazoa > Arthropoda > Insecta > Thysanoptera > Thripidae > Frankliniella > Frankliniella fusca. The sequence continues at coordinate 715,593 of JAHWGI010000286.1, forward strand.
GGTCGCCGCGCCGCATCAGGAAAAGTGGACCGTTACCTCCTGCGCGCCTCCTGCGGCCGGCCGGGCGGGAGGGCCCTGCCCAGGGGGCTTGTCCCGAGGGGTCGTCAACTCCCTTTAGCCGTGTACGAAGGAATATTGGTAATATTGTAGTAATATCTGAGTAATATTGTAATATTCAGGTAATATTGTAGTAATATAGTTAATATGGTTGTAATATTGATGTAATATCGGCAAAAATATGGGTAATATCGATGTAATACGAGGGTAATATCGGTAATATTGAAGTAATATCGGTGTAATATCAGTTTCGTGTACGAAGGAATATCAAAGTTGACGACCCCTCGGCTTGTCCTTGTCCTACACCTTGCCTAGAGTCCTAGAGTCACTCTAGGACTCTAACCTTGCCTGGCTGCTCTGTCAATTCAAACGTATACATTGTTTACTTTAAGTAAAGTATGCATGGCATGTATACTTCAAATAATGTATACACATCATGTATGCATTTATAAATGTGTACATGCCGATGTGTGGGTAATTCCACGGTAAAAAGGCACGACTCCCGACGTCGATCTCACCGATTTGGCTATAATTCACAGAAAAGACTCGAATAGTGGCCTAATGAAACGGTGCCAAACGGTTTTGCTCGGAAAAATTTCGTTTCGGAGATATGGCGATTGAAAGATTCGTTTTTTTAACCGAAAAACGACGAAAATCACGTTTTTGTCTGTTTGCAGCCTTGTAGGAAAACGCAAATATCTCAGCCATTTGAAAAGATATCGAAAAAACCAAAAAAACTTTGGAAAGGGGACAACGCACTCTACAAAAAAGGTCATCTTAGACTTTTAGGTCAGTGTAAAAAATTCGTCGATATTTTGAACTTAAAGCATAATAAATTGCTATATAAAACTTAAAATCGCTATTCCCAAAATACCTTATTTTTAATTTTGACGAAAATTTGGTGGAAGGGCCCTCTTACTATGTAGAATACACCATAATTTTATTGCGTCGTGTTTTGAAGTCGTTCTTGAGTTATGGGGTCTGACGTGCAGCAATGAGCTTCCAAATCGCGTCGTTTTGGGTTGCTGCGGCCGCTACTGCTCGGTGTGTCGCGCAGCGTCGTTCGTACTTCGCGCGCCCATTCCGAGGGTGAACCATATTCCAAGGGTGAACCATGTGACCTCTGACGGCCAATGAGAGGACCACACACCAAATTATTCGTACCTGGTGCTTGCAATTGCTGATCTTTAACTTTAATTGACGGTTATATGGTTTTCTTGTGAGTTTGCGATATGTTCCTTGTTCCAAACATGAAGAAATGCTCGATTGGACTATTTTCATGTTCAAAAGTGTGCTCGCCAGGAGAGTTTATTCTTTCTTTGTCCTTAGGCGATGGGGAAGTTGACTTGTTACAAATACGTTCCGGAGTGCCGTCAGTTTCTGAAGTTTGGTCCAAACACTTCAAAGAGTACATCGTTTTCTACCTTCTTAGGAACAAGAAATGCTGTGACCCCTTCAAGAAGCACAAAGAAATAGTTACCAAGAATCTGAGGGAAATAACTCTTTCATTAGTGAAAACATATTGTGAATCATACTGCTCCATCCCTTATCCCAGGCCAACAAGTTTGCGCAAACTGTTGCAAAGACTTAAAAAAGTGCTTGTCACCCCTTCAGACTTGAGCCGAGAAAATAAGTTGAAAATTCTCTTATCCATTTCAATAATTACGGTTTCAGCTAATTTTTTTATGGCTTTATGGTTATTTGTTCTGAATGGTGATCGCCTGGGCCTCTAACATGGCGATTTTTGTCATGATTTGTTTTTTGATTGATGATTGGTTCATGTTGCACAATTCGTATTTGAATTGAGCCTTTGTGCACGCCATTTGTTTCTTTCCAAAGAAATTGCATTTTTAAAATTTTTTTTTTTGCATTGTACTTTTATGCATGTATATTTCTTAATGCCATAAGAGAATCAGATTAATGTAAATAAAAAATAATAATAAACATATTCACTATAATGGATTACCAAAATAATATGTAGTACATTTAGAGGCTACGAATAGGTATTCTTATCTTCTCTTTCGCTGTCCAGACTGCTGTTTTGAGCGTTTCTGAGACAGTGGTGGGGGTTGCCTGACATTGAATATTATTTGTCTTTGTAACAAGTCAACTTCCCCATCGCCTAAGGACAAAGAAAGAATAAACTCTCCTGGCGAGCACACTTTTGAACATGAAAATAGTCCAATCGAGCATTTCTTCATGTTTGGAACAAGGAACATATCGCAAACTCACAAGAAAACCATATAACCGTCAATTAAAGTTAAAGATCAGCAATTGCAAGCACCAGGTACGAATAATTTGGTGTGTGGTCCTCTCATTGGCCGTCAGAGGTCACATGGTTCACCCTTGGATATGGTTCACCCTCGGAATGGGCGCGCGAAGTACGAACGACGCTGCGCGACACACCGAGCAGTAGCGGCCGCAGCAACCCAAAACGACGCGATTTGGAAGCTCATTGCTGCACGTCAGACCCCATAACTCAAGAACGACTTCAAAACACGACGCAATAAAATTATGGTGTATTCTACATAGTAAGAGGGCCCTTCCACCAAATTTTCGTCAAAATTAAAAATAAGGTATTTTGGGAATAGCGATTTTAAGTTTTATATAGCAATTTATTATGCTTTAAGTTCAAAATATCGACGAATTTTTTACACTGACCTAAAAGTCTAAGATGACCTTTTTTGTAGAGTGCGTTGTCCCCTTTCCAAAGTTTTTTTGGTTTTTTCGATATCTTTTCAAATGGCTGAGATATTTGCGTTTTCCTACAAGGCTGCAAACAGACAAAAAACGTGATTTTCGTCGTTTTTCGGTTAAAAAAACGAATCTTTCAATCGCCATATCTCCGAAACGAAATTTTTCCGAGCAAAACCGTTTGGCACCGTTTCATTAGGCCACTATTCGAGTCTTTTCTGTGAATTATAGCCAAATCGGTGAGATCGACGTCGGGAGTCGTGCCTTTTTACCGTGGAATTACCCGTGTGCATTTATAAATGTGTACATACCATGTATACTTAGTAAAGAATACACATTTTGCCCCCAGTTTACATACCATCTACCGGGTGTTTCTTTGAAAGCGTAACAGTGTTGTGGGTTTCCCTACCCCATTCGTCCGTAAGGCGCCATGACCCCTGAAGCCCTGGTGAATATGCAATCCCGCAACACTGTTATAACAGTGTAAAAATTTGTTGTAAAAAAACAAAAAAAAATAATTACAGGTTTCGCTGCTAAATTGGTGAACAGATTTTTCCTGTAGTTTGATGAAACATTTTGTGAATTACCAAGAAAAATCGCGAAACAACATATAAAATTTGTAAACTTACGGAATTCTTTTGTAAAGTTACGGAATATTTTTGTAAAGTTACAGAGTCAGGTCGTTTAACAAAATTCACAGATATTACCTGTTAATTTACGACATTTTACATTGTACGCATTTAAAGAAACACCCGGTACACTTTGGAAGAATGTATACATGGGCATGTATACGTTTATCAAAGCATACATGGTAATGTATACTTTTATTAAAATGTACATGGCAGGTAATACTTTTATCTAAGTGTATACAATGTACACATTTGTGTTGACCGGGTGGATCTGCGGGCCGCTCTGCATTTTTTATTGTTTTCATTGAACTTGATGCGCGTCGCGGCCAAGGCGAAGCTCGACGCTCTGTGCGTTGAACCTCTCCCTCTCGGAGGGAGGGCTTGCACGATGCGATAAGTTTCACCGGTACGGTACGGGGTGCTCCCCGCACGCGGGGAAGTCGCGGGCGTGGGCGGGCGGGCCTCGTCACGCGTGATCGACATTTTGGGTGATTCCCCTGCGTCGTCTGCTAGGTGCACGAGCTCAGCACACACGGTGGGGTCGTGCGCCTGCAACGAGAAAATAATGTCATATTGTGCGGGATGGAATAGGGTAGTGCGTCAAACTGTCATGTTATTACATATCAGGCGCGGTTCCACATTGCACCCTCCGAAAAAAAAAGAAAAGGCGAGAAAAGGAGGGAGACACTTTTTCCTTGTTTTTATTATTTTTCTTTGTCGTTAACAAGCTACCGATGTAAAAATAAATGCCGCAAACTCCTAACAACTTTTTGAGTCTCCATTTGTAGAGCTCTTGGCCATTTAACTATTCTGGGACTTAACGTGTTGTCTAGAGTTTTCAAACTTTCAAAGAAACTGCCTTTAATACATATAATATAGATAAAAAATATTTTACATTGGGAATAACATTTTTGGTGACGTGCTCTCTGAGCATTTTTTGTTGCTTCTTCGCGTCCCATGGCGTTTTAACCGGACCGGAAGCCGTGGGGGAGCGTCGAGGAGCGAAAACAAAGCGACACTTTGGCTGCACCCGCTGGCCCGCCCCGCCCTCGCTCCTCGCCCTCACGCAGCAGCACTGGAGCACTGCGCAAACACGCCGCACCGCACGTACGCAAAAATGCGTGCAAATATTGGTGCGCCAGCTTAGTCGCGACCGGTGCCGTGCTGGTGGAGGCCTACAGAGGGTGGTTCTGCTGCTGCAGCTGCCGGGTGGTCCCCACTAAGAAACTCGTTGTAAACGAAAAAGAAAAAAAAAATGCTCGCGAAATACTTTTGCGAAAACTCCGGTAAACTCTCGATAAGGAATTAAGAAACATTCGGAAATATTCACAGATACTCGGCAATACTATCGGGTACTTGCACTCGCGGAACTCATTGTACACCCGCCTGTAAGTGACCCCTCGGCTGCTGCTGCCGAGGGGGCGGTCTCTTCAATCATTTTACGGCCCTCAAAAAATCATTTAAAAAATCAAAACAGTCAAAATAATCAAATGAAAATCAAGAAGGAAAATACAGAAAAATAAAATAAAAAATCAAGAAAGGAAAAAAAAACACAAAATAAAAATTTTAAGAAATTCAGAAATTGGGGTAAAAGATCAAAATTTATCAAAAATTGACAGAAATTTTCCTTGAAAAATAATTTTAAAAAATCACGTAAATTAAAATATTCTAAAGTCAAAAACTTAATATTATTGTTCACATTTTTATGAGTGATCCCCTCCACGGCTGTTGGACTTCTAGTGTACTTGTTCGGGATGGTCCCGGCCCGGGGCCTGCGGGACGGCCGAGTCCCTCTTGCCCGCGTCAGAGCTGGCGCCTACACGCGGGCGCGCACCGCGCGCTCCGCGCTCCAACTCCTGCGTGACGTGATGCTCGCCATGCTCGGGCTTCCCACCCGGCCACGCCACGCCACGCCATCCATGCTATGCGATGTGTTTCGGAAGGGAACAACTTTGCACTCGCGCTCGTCAAAGCGCACGCCAGTCGGAGGTGCGCAATCCGGCTCAACTCGTCGCGCTCTGACAAGACAACGTCGCGCTAATTGCGGGCAAAGTGCTCAAAGTTGGACGGGGCGTGGCAAAGCATGGCGGGGGCGGGGGCGGGGCGGGGCGGGGCGGGAGGCAGCGGGCCCGGGCCCCTCGCCTCCAGCCAAGGGCCGGATAGAGAGTTTTGCGTCGGGCGGACGGACGGTTTCGTTCGGTTCGCTCCACCTCGCCTATCCTCCTATCCTTCTATTCTATCCACTCCCCGCCAGCCGACCGTGTGAACTAACTTTTCGGCGGGGCGGCTCGCCTGCTGTGGAACACGTGTGGGTGTGGGTGTGCAACGGCCCGCCGGCCATGGAGGGTTAGACGACTGATGTGCTTCTCTCTGTTGCAGGTTCGTGAGTCCCCCAGCGCGTGGACCGGACCGCCCGAACTGGACGGGGAGAGGGAGAGAAAGGTGAAGGTGATTTATTCACAGCTGTCTGTGATCGGGGAAAAGTTCCACGGCTTAGGTAGTACTCGGTTTCCCGTATTCAGACAGGTTCCTGTTCAGAAATAAGTGCCCCACCGCGCGAGTTGTGCGGACGGCAGCGCGTAATGAGTGATGAAGGGTCAGGCTGTACCGCCTCGCAGCTCGTAACTTAATCGAGGACCGGCCTCTCCCCTCACCCCCCGTCCGCCCCACCTCGGCTTACACGGGAATCATGGCATTGTGCGCGGCGCAGCGGAGAATGAGCAGAAACTTTGCGACATTAATTCGCGCCGCTTAGCGCCCGACCCGCCCGCCCGCTCGCCCGCTCGCTAGGAGTACAGAGAGATGTGCGTTAAGTACAGCAATTTTCGAGGGAAAAGTTGACCTCCTCCCCATCGTGCCTAAATAATGGAATGGCGAAAATTTTCGTCGAAAGTTATGTGTGTGTGTGTGTGTGTTGGTCGGTGATGAGAAGCAGCAGGCAGCAGTCCAGGCCGCCCATCCCCAAGGAGGCGGTAGAGCTCATTGCTCATCGACGTGCTCCCCCATTTCGCCGAGGACCTTTCCTGCCCCGCCCCTCCTGCACCCCGTCCTGCGGCTCCTGTTTGCCTTCCTCTCAGGTTGATTCATCCGGTATCAGGCGGGTAAGTAAGCAAGCAAGCCCATTGGCCCGGATGGGTCACGTACGGGTCTCGGCGACACGCACAGGTCTGGGGCGGGGCGGGGCGGGGCGGGGCGGGGAGCGGCGGGCCCATCAGGAGAAATGAGCAACCCTCCGGGGCGTGCAGCGGCGCACCCGGGGCGGGGCGGGGCGGGGCGGGGCGTAGGGGCTCGGCGCGGCCCGTACCTCCACCGGTGGCGCCGAGGCAGCAGGACACAACTTTGAGCCAACTCCCTCGCCGCCGGCCTCTGCCCCGCCCCGCCCCGCCCCGCCCCGCCCCCCCCCGCCCCCGTCGTGGTTGGCCCCCGCGGCGGGCTGGCCGGTGGTCCACCCCTTCTTTCACCCCCTCGCCGCTTCCCCCCCCCCCCCCCGCTCCGCTCGCCTCAAAATCCTCCTCCCCGCTTGACGAGTTGCAAGTTTCACCCAACCTTCGTCCCTCCCTCCCCCTTGTCCAACTTTTCTCGTGGTTTCCCCCCGGCTGCCTGCAGTTCGCACGGAGAATGTCCGCCCTCGGCTGGGCCTATGGCTGGCGGGCGCCGCTTGTCCTGCTCCCCCTCCTTCTACCCCCGAACCTCCGTTTTTCTTGACTGTTTCGTCAGTATTCCGACATTTTTTCCGTCGCGAAAAATCTCTGATGATGTATGTAATCACGGGTCGTGTATAGCGTGACTGGGTTGCCGACCCCACCCCACCTGGCCCGCAGTAATCCGTAAGGCGCTCGTATCGTGTCTCGCGACATTTTTCCTCCCCTGCGGGGCAGCGGGACAGGAGCGACGCGTACGGATGACTGAGGTGTACGGCCCCCAGCCGTACGTACGCGCCCCGCCTGCCTGCTTGTGTTTCGCGTCCTTATCGTCGAGATGGATCGAGCATCTCTCTCCCTTTGCTTTGGGTGTAATCAACTCGTTTTCGGTGCCGCCCAGCGCCCCGCGCCCATCACTCCCCTTTCCCCCTCTCGCGCTCGTTGTGTCTAGTTTGGGCCTGGTGCTATCCCCTCCCCCCCTTCTCTTTTCTCCCCTCTTGCTCTCCCTCAAGTTCCCTCTCGCTCTCTGTGCGGGTCTTATACCGATCCGAGCACCTTTTATCTCCCCCTTCAGTCAGTCCATCAGCGAATCAATGGCAAATCACGTCTCGCGGTGGACGCGCCGGACCCGCCCGGAGGAGAGAAGGTCATTACGGTCGCGTTGTACTCTTTCCCTTCTTTTCTTTCTACCATCTCTCTCTCTCTCTCTCTCTCTCTCTCTCTCTCTCTCTCTCTCTCTCTCTCTCTCTCTCTCTCTCTCTCTCTCTTTCTCTCCCTTCGGGGGTCTGGTTATCCCCTGTCGCCATCTAGCGGGGCGCACGCGAGCGACAACGCGGCTGAGGAGAGCGTGCTTGCATGGGAGCGGGATTAGTAAATGTAAGTAGTAGGACGACTGTGTTGCTGTGTGCGGGGCAGACGCGAGGGCAGCCAGCCTGCTCCCGCGCACGTCGAGCGAGCCTCTCCCATCTCTCTCTCTCTCTCCCCTCTCTCTCTCTCTCTCTCTCTCTCTCTCTCTCTCTCTCTCTCTCTCTCTCTTTCTCTCTCTCATTGGGATAGAACTCCCTTCCTTAAATCCAGTTGAAAAGGTCCGCCGTCGCCTCATTCACTACTATCTCCCATTGTTACTTTGTGATCCCCTTGTTTCCCGCTCCTTATCACAAACACGACCCCCTTCCGTAAGAACTTACCCCGGTCTCCTCCAGTCTGGAGGCGGCGTGGCGCAGAGGCGCGATCGGGAGAGCGGTGCGGGCGGGGCTCTGGGGGAGGGGATATTCTCTCCAGCCCCGCCGCTGTGGATAATGAATTAATCCCGCTCTCCTCTCTTCCGGCTCGGAGCGACCCGTCCTCCTAGCAGCGCTCGCAGCGCTCGCTCTCAGCGGCGCGAAAGTGTCGTCTCGAGGTCAGGCCAGCGCCAGAGCATCTCTCGTGACGCGGCCAGGGCAGGCCAGGGCCAGGGCAGGCCAGGGTGACACCCCAGGCGGGCTGCTGCTGACCCAGTTTGCGCCCGCCACACGCCACGCCCCGCCCCGCCACAGGGCAGTCCTTTCGCGGCGCGCGCCCTGCCAGAACACATCCGTCTGGCCGTGCAGACACTGTACTTTGTAGTGTGGACGCTGCGCGTCCCTCGTGCTTCTCTCTTCACTTTTTCTCTCTGGCCGCCCTTCTGGCTGCGGGATAATATTAGCGCCCCCAGAGACCGAGAGAGAGGGGGAGAGAGAGAGAGAGTAAATGGGAGGCCTTATTCCACCCTGCGGTCGCGCCCCCCAGCCCCGCTGCGCTGCTGGCTCCCTCCGCTCGTCTTCTTTTTCCCATTTCTATCGGGCGGGGCGGGGCGGGGCGGGGCGGGGCGCGCCGCCGTCCATCAGCATATACAGCAGCAGGAAATTTGAGAAGCGGTTTATATTCCGCTTGGCGGGAGAGATGGGTGTATGTATCGGCAGCACGCGAACAGAACGGTACGGGGCGGCCCGCGCGGCGGCGCGCACGCGAAACGGCGGGATTATAAGCGCGAGCGAGAGAGAGAGAGAGACGGAGAAATAAGTGCCCCTTCGCCCTTGTGCGAAATTGGGCCGCATGGGCCTCTTCTGGGGGGCGGGGCGCGGCTCGCGGATGGCTCGGGCCGGGCCGGGCCGGGCCGAGTCTTTTCTCTAACGCGCGCGATACTCAAACACCTGCTGACGTCTGCTTTTAGGATAAAGCTCCCTCACTGTGTGTGTGTGTGTGTGTGTAATGCACTGCGCCGCGACGCCGGAGGCGCCGCCGCTCCCGATCGCCAGAATGAAAATGGATCACCTGTAATGTCCTGAAGGCGCGGCGCGGCCTCGTAAATACAGGCGGGGCGTTATGGCGTGAGGGGGTACTCTGGGGAGGGCGCGGTATGCTCGTCGATACGCCTCTCTCTCTCTCCCTCGCTCTCTCTCTGTCTCTTTCTCTCTCGACCCCTCCCTCTCTCGCTCTCTGCGAGCCACGCCCTGACATGTAGAGCGCCGCTAATGCCTTTCAGTCCCCCGATATCCCCCCCCCCCCTCCTGCTAGAGGGACTTTACTCACAGCAGCCATTGAGCTCTCCCGGTCTCACTCTCCTCTCCTGTCCCATCTCTCTCTCTCTCTCTCTCTCTTTCTCTCTCTCCTCTCTCTTTCGCTCACAGGAGGAGGAGCGGGGGGGCTGCCGAAAGAGGTGTGGCGCGGTTTCTGGCAGACCGAAATAGCGGAGTGCATGCCTGCGGCGTGGTGGAGCGTAGCGGGCCGCAGTCGTGGCCATTAGACTGCAATTTGACCCCCGTAACAGCGCGCGGGGCGCAGGCGGGGCCCAGGCGGGGCGCAGGCGTCGACGCCCCACGCTGCCCCCCGCTGCCCCCCGCTGCCCCCCGCTGCCCCCCGCTGCCCCCCGCTGCCCTCCGCTACCCCCCGCTGCCCCCCGCTGCCCCCCGCTGCCCCCCGCTGCCCCCCGCTGCCCTCCGCTACCCCCCGCTGCCCCCCGCTGCCCCCCGCTGCCCCCCGCTGCCCCCCGCTGCCCCCTCTCCCCCTGCAGTCAGCACATGCTGCGCCACTCCACGGTCGCCGGGCGCGGCGCGCGGGCTGCTGGAATGCTGTGCAGCTCGCGGGGGGGGGGGGGAGGGGCGGGGGCAGGAGGGGGCGCGGACAGTGTTCTGTGCGCTGAGCTGAGGCTCGCATCCCAGGAACTCATTTCGGATATATCTTGTCTGCGTGTCCGTTGTCGTGCCGCGGGTGTGGCTGCTGCTGCTGCAGCCAGAGACAGACACAGACGTACAGACAGGCTTCTTATCTCCCGCCTGCCGCTGCTGCTGCTGCTGACCAGGTGTGGGCGGCCCGGAGCAGGCGAGCAGCTCCTCCATTCAGATTAAACTGCTGCTGCCTGTTGCACTGATGTGGGCCGGTCCAGCCCAGCCCAGGCCTCTTATCCTCATTTGTATTGTCGCGCCTGATCTACTGTCGTGCCGCAGCGGCCGCAGCCCGGGGCGGGGCGGGGCGGGGCAGTCAGCCTGCGGTGAGGTGAGTTGAGATGTGTGGCCAGCGTGGCCCGGCTGTGCCCCCCACCCCACAGGGCTGCCCTGCCCTACAGGGGGAGGGAACCCTGCTGGGCTCGGCCTAGGTGAAAGGAAGGAAGGAAAAGGGTGGTCGTCGCGCGTGTTCCTGCCGCGTCCTGTCCTGTCCCGTCCCCCTCCCTTTTGCCTTTGCCACCCCGTACCTCTGCTGGGCAGCAGGAAATGGAATTACGCAGGTGTCATCTCTGTGGGCAGGGTGCGGACCTCCTCCTGTCGCCGCCCCTTTGGAGCAGGCGGGGGCAGGGCCGGGGCCGGGGCCGGGGCCGGGGCCGGGGGGTGATAAAGTTATGAAGCTGCTCCCTGTCGTGCCGTGCAGCACCGGGCTGGGCAGTGGGACTCGAGGCCCAGGCCGAGGCCGAGGGTCGCGGCCCAGTCTCGTTTGAAAAGGCCCGTCCGGTCCGGTCATCTGGAGCCGACCCGTCGCCGGCCCCGGCCCCGGCCCCGGCCCCGGCCCCGGCCCCGGCCCCGGCCCCGGCCCCGGCCCCGGCCCCGGCCCCGGCCCCGGCCCCGGCCCCGGCCCCGGCCCCGGCCCCGGCCCCGGCCCCGGCCCCCCGCGCGCCAGGTGATTCCGTCCGCTTCATTAGAGGGCTGATGCGCGGCCCGCGTACGGCTCCAATTAAACCCCTCCCCCTCCTTCTTCTCGTCGTCCTCCACCCCATCCCTTTCAGTCTTCTATCACTTCCTTTCATTGGATATAATGTGATTTACTTTTTTTTTGGGGGGGGGATTCTTTATCTGTCACTTAAAAAAAAATAAAAATATTATCTGATGGGTTTTGTCCCGCGCGCACCAACCCTCTTTCTGCCGTTTGTCTTGTTCGCACCTAATTAAGTGGGAAGGTGATATATACATATATCGGAGAGGACTAAAAGGAAGAGAGACCTGTCCAGAGATTGCCCTCCCCCTCCCCCCTCTCTCTCTCTCTGTGCTGCGTGGCTGCGCGTGGCGTGTCGCCACCGCTCCCGTGAGCTCAATTAAGTTTTCTTTCTGCCCGTTTGGTCGCCTGCCAACTCGCCTGCGTATTCCAATCAATATCGCCATTTTTCTTATGTAGGCGTTTCCCCGGGCGCCGCAGCGTGTATAACGTATGCTGGGACAGCGTGGTGATGCCTGCGCAGTCAAGGTGGATTAGAGCGATATAGTGTCCGTGAAGACAGAGAGAGAGGGGGTGAGAGAGAGAGAGGGGGGGAGAGGGAGAGAGAGAGAGAGAGAGAGAGAGAGAGAGGGGGGGGGGTAGTGGAATAGGAGGAAGGGGAGGAGGATAGCGGGCGGAGCGTGGGCGCAGGGCGTTGTCGCCACGCTTCGGAATCCAGCAGGCCGTGGCGTGGGGGCGCGTGGCGGGGACGCGTTCAGATGGACACGGCCGTGGAGAAAACAAAACGTTAATCCGACGTTTGATGGAGTGGCTGGTCTGGTCGGCAAGAAGCGGGACGCTGGCCCTGCCCTGCCCCGCCCTGCCCCGCCCTGCCCCGCCCTGCCCCGCCCTGCCCCGCCCTGCCCCGCCCTGCCCCGCCCTGCCCCGCCCTGCCCCGCCCTGCCCCGCCCTGCCCCGCCCTGCCCCGCCCTGCCGCGCCCTGCCGCGCCCCCACACTGGAACACGACTGAACGCATAAAGTAGTGGATGAGACCCGCAGACGAGAGAGGTTTTGGATTCAGATTCGGTTAGGAAAGTCCATATCGTTGCGGTGCAGCCGCTGCTGGCCTGAAGCACGTTACATTCCGAAGTCAGAGTTTGCTATTGGTCAATGAGGTACTTAGTTACTCTGATAATGAAAGAGTGTACAATGTACACTGATTAATTAGTGTACATGGATGCTCACTGATTAATCAGTGTACATTGGAATGCTTGCTGATTTACATTGGAATGCTCACTGATTAATCAGTGGACATTGGAATGCTTGCTGATTAATCAGTGTACACTCTTTCATTATCAGAGTAGTAAGAAGAAGAAGAAAAGAAGATGGTGGCGTGGCGTAGTGTGGACCCATGACAAAGCAGAAAGCTGTATCGTAGAACATCGGTAGAAATGCGTTTCTATGGCTTCAAAAATTGTCTGATGCATATTATTATATTAACTTCAGACAGAAATCCATCCGATGGCGACCTCAAAACGATTATTTAAGAAGATTTTGCTATCAGGCTATGCTGCTTTGTTATGGGCGGTCCGCGCTACGCTACGCCATCATCTTCTTTTCTTCTTCTTACTAACTACCTCATAGTCGGATATTTCCCTGGCGTTACTGCAAAAGCTTTTTTTTTCTTTTCCCTCCTTTCTGTGCGCGTGTGTGGTGTGGAGTGTAACTGAAAACGCGCTGCTCCCCGCTACACCACAAACAGCGAGCTCGCGTAAGTTGTGTTTGGACAGCAGTTGTCATTTGCCTAGATCCTTTGGTCCTTCACGGGCGGGCGGGCGGGTAAACCCCTCCGAAGGGATAAGAGAGCACGACGTTCGAGGATGGAAAGGAAGGAGGAGGCGGAGCAGCTGGCAGGGCTGCTGCTGCTGGTAGTACAGGGGCTCCAAAGAATCCGGTGTCCCTGCGTCTAATGTTACCCTCGGCTCGGGCCCGGCCCGGGGCCCGGCATCCCCCTAAATCTGCCAGTTATGGCATCCCTGGGAGCGCAGCTGTGCAGCTGGCGGTCCGGAACACAGAGGCGGGGCGGGGCGGGGCGGGGCGGGGTCACTGTGCCGTCGTGTCTCACCACGACCTCCACCACCAGGACCCCCGCCCCGCAACGCCCCGCCTGGTCGAGGAGCTGCACCCCTGCTGCTCCTGGTGGAGAAGCGTGTCCTCCTCTCCGGAAGGGCCCCCCTGGGAGGCGCCCCGTCGTACCCTCCGCCTCGGGCGCCCCCGCCGGCATCCTGGACCCGTCTGGACCATTGATTGGCGCCAGCCGCCGGGGATGCGACCGGCTCGGCCCCCGGGGCCCGGCCTGGGCCCCACTGCACTAATAGGCCGGACGGGATATATGTGGCGGGGCGGGCCGGTGCGTGGGCACCTCGGGCTCCAATTAAAGTCTCTGCACAGGCGCACACCAAAGACTATGGGGTGATCCCACATGGGGGGAGCAGAGGAGGAAGCCTGCGGGAGGGTGAGCCCCGCCCCGGCCCTACCCTAGCGAATATGAGCCCCGCCCCGCCCCGACACGGATCAGCAGACGGCCCCGCGCGCCGGGGGCGTATGTCTTGCAAACACATTACAGCATGCTCTCTCTGCCGGGATGGCATCTCTCCATGTCGTATCGACGGGGTGGGGGGTTGCAGCGGGGGGCCCGGGCCGGGAGCGGGGCGCCCGCGGGGCAGCGAGCGTCGTGTGTATCCCCGCTGCAAATATTTACCTGGGGAGGCTGCGGTGCTGTGCGCCGGGGGCGGGGGCGGGGATTCAGAGCACAGAGACTGCAAGGACAGCGGGCGCAGGGCTGTGCTCGACCAACAGAAGCGGCAGCCTCTTAAGCCCGTATCACACACGCGGTTGCCGTTGACGTTGCGATTGCGATTGCCGTTGCCGTTGCCGTCCCGACCAATCAGAGCGCAGCAGCCGACGTTGGCGGTTGCGATGGCAAGGATAGCCGCCCGGCTATTTTTTCCAAACGCAATGGCAATCGCAGCCAATCACAGCTCAGCTTTGTATCACGTGGCCCCGAGATTCTCCCGCGAAAACCGTGAATCGTCTGCTAGTCGAGGCTTTGTGTTTGTTGTGTAGTCGGTGTAGCTGTAGCAGGTGCGAGCTGTTGGGAAATAATAATATATTCACATTTGCGTGAAGATATTATTATTTTCTAACATGCCACCTAAACAAAATAAGGATTTGTTCACTACCGACAACGAACACACACTAATACGAGAGGTGGAGAAGAGACCCATTTTGTGGAACCCCAACTTCCTAGAATTCAAAAGATCGGACCTGAAACCTGCTCTTTGGGCCGAAGTGGCTCGTGCTCTTGGTCCCCATTTCACTGGTGAGTATTATTTGATTTCAGTCGACGCTTAAATATTTTCTAATGCTGCCTATTAAAATTATATATGAGAACGTAAACCTATATTTGGAGGTTACGTTTTCTTGGGTCTTGCACAATATTAAAGGTTTCACTAATGTTTGCAGTTGATATGGTTGAGAAACGCTGGAAAAGTATGAGGGACACTTTCACGACCAACTGGAACAAAGTTATTGCGTCCAAGAACCGATCCAGTGGAAATGGGACCGACGATATGTACAAGCCCAGGTGGCCCTTGTACAGTGCACTAACATTCCTGAAACCTGCTATGGCTACCCAGAAATCGGTTTCGAATATACCCGAGACTGTAACAGAGACTGTAACAAATGATGTCGATTTTAATGCAAGCTTACCTGAATCCGTGCTTAGCGACATGAGTGTTTCAGAACCATTGAATGTAATGAACATATATTACGATGAAAGTACCCAGGTATGTTTCTGCTGGTCAGGCAGTGTTAATTATTGTTTCGTATTAATTGTGGTGGTTCAATACAGGTTTATATTCTTTTACAGAGCTGGAAGTATATGCCGAATGAAAGCAGCACTTCAACACCACAGCCTTGTGCATCACCTGCTTCACCTGCTCCATCATCCTCCAGCAGTGAGTTGAAGAAAGATGGAGCGGGTGAGCAACTCTATGTTAAAAGGGGGTCCGCCAAGCGCAAAGCCTCTTTAATCGAAGATGCAGTGCAGGCTGTGAAGCAGCTGGCTAGTCAGCCAATGCCAAATTTCTCAGAGGTGCTGGACACTCCAAGTGATACTGCTTATCACTTTGGAATGTTCGTAGCCAGTCGCCTGCGCGAAATGGAAAATGAAGAGAGAAAAAATTGTGAGAAAGAATTGACAGGTGTTTTATCCAAGTATTAGACTTTTTCCCATGTGACTTTTTTTCATTTTTTGAACTATACACACATTATTCTTGTTCCTATTTTAATTTACTTCATTTACTCTTTTATCATGAGTCTCACTTAGTTATATTTTCATTTAACTATCAAAGTAGACTTTACGTGAAGGTAACATCCTTATGTACTGAATTCTAGAATAGCCAAACCCGTCCAAAGTGAAGTTATGTACTAAATATTAGAATAGCCAAACCCGTCCAAAGTCTTTTGATTATTTTTGTTGTGTTTATATTTCCCCTTTTTTTTTTATCTTGAGGCAAATCCTGTCCAAAGTCTTGTACTATTTTTGTGTTAAAGTTTTATTTTATTTTTTTTTATCTTTAGACCAAACTTGTCCAAAATCTTTGATTATTTTTGTTTTGTTTATGTTTCCCTTTTCCATCTTTAGGCATATCCCGTCCAAAGTCTTGTACTACTTTTGTGTTAAAGTTTTCATTTTTTTTTATCTTTGGACCAAACTTTTCCAAAATCTTTGATTATTTTTGTTTTGTTTATGTTTTCCTTTTCTATCTTTAGGCATATCCCATCCAAAGTCTTGCATTGTTTTTGTGTTTAAGTTTTTATTTGTTTTAGGCCAAACCCTCCAAAGTTTCCAAAGTCTTTGATTACTTTTGTGTTTAAGTTACTCTTCTTTATCTTAAGTTTTACTTATTATTTAAGTTGCATGAGGCATTTTTAAAGGATATTAATACTGTTGTTTATTTTGGGAGATCTTTATGTTGTCAGTATTAAGAGATTTTAGATTATTGTGCCATTTACTTTTATGTCTCTATTCTCAGACCTACTGAAAACAATTTGTTTAACTGTATGTTGAGAATGATGTCGAGTTTGCCAAAGTTGTTGGTAATATTTTAACTTGTCATGTGTGCCAAACGATTTGTTTAAATGTATGTTGAGACTGATGTCAAGTGAGTCAAAGTTACGGGTACTTTTTAACTTGTCTTGCGTGCCAAATCTAATTTTACTCTAAGTGACCAAAGTTTTCTGTTGTACACAGTATTATTATTGAAATATACAATGCTTTTTTTAAAATTAGCTCACTCATTTACAATGTCAAAACTTTTTATTTGGTTGATCATTGCTAAACAGTAATTAAAGGAATACACAAAATAACAATTTGACTAAAAATAACAGTTTGACTATTAACTTAACTAAGTAGGGCGGTATGTGACCATTTGCTCCTGCCAAGGAACTGCACCTATTGTGTTAAAATAGGCACACCACTTGTCCCTAACAGCCAATGCAGCATCTGCATGACGGTTCCCACCTTGATTCACAAATCTCACTAGGGCACCAGGCTGCTCTAAATGGTACTCTCCTTGTCGCACTGTACCTGTCATGATGTCTTCACAATCTAGCATTTGTGGGGGAGCATACATTGAGCGGCCAACCACATGAGTTCTGAGGTAATTATGGAGACAAACAACAGCCAAAACTAGATTTCGTGCATCGTCAGGGTCATACCTCATGGGTGCTCTAAAAATCTGAAATCGAGCAGCCATAACACCAAAGGCATTTTCAGAACAACGACGAGCTCTACTCAATCTACAATTGCAGAAAAAAATTGTTAGCACTTCTGCACATGATACACAAAAATACTTCCAACAACATATAATTTACCTGTAGTTAAATATTCTCCTATCTAGTCTGTTTGTACATTGGTCTTTCGGATAGGGCATCATCAGTTTCTCTGATAGTGTGAATCCTTCATCACCGACTATCACATACGGAAACTCATCTGCTGTCCCCCGTAGTTGTGAGTCTTTTGGTACTTTACTTCTGTCACTCTCAATGTATCCTTTAAGGGAGCACCTATTCCAGATGCCCCTATCAGAAGCCCGACCATTTGCCCCAACATCCACAAAAATAAAACGATAATCAGCATCAACAAGGGCGAGTAAAACAATGCTGAAAGTCTCTTTGTAATTGTAAAACATTGAACCAGATTTAAGTGGTGGATCAATGCGGCAGTGCTTGCCATCCATGGCACCAATGCAATGTGGATAATTCCACCTTTCTTCATATTCTTGAGCAACATTTCTCCACTCTTCTTCACTTGAGGGAAATTTAAGAAAATCAGAGGACAGAACATCAAAAAGCGCTCTTATTGTTTCCTTAATAATGCCTGATATGGTGCTCTGCCCCAGACGGAAACTTAGTGACAGGGATTCCTGCGTCTCTCCTATTAAAACATGAAATACAATTCATCACACTTGTTTACTGTAAATAAATCAGATAGTTGTGAGGGGATTTACACACCTGTTGCTAGATGTCTCAATGTGACAGACAACCTCTCTGCCGGAGTGATGCTATCCCTCATACGGGTATTCTGCTTAATAATAAGAGGAGATACTTTCTTAACTAGCTCCTCAAATATTTCTGCACTCATTCTCAAGCATCTACAGATAACAAGAAATGAAAATAATGTACAAAGAGCGAACAGTCGACACATGAAATACACTGAGAGGAATACACTTTTGCTCATGGAAATGAAGCCCTGTATTCAATTATTAATAATTATTAGGCCTTACCTACGAAATCTATTGGGATCTTCAAGCATCAGCTCCATAAATAGATTGTGGTGGAACCCCTTTTCCCTCCTCCTGGCTACCCAATGATGCATCCATATATTTCTGTCCGGTGCGGCACTGTATTCAGCAATTATAAGGAGTTGGAGAGCCAGGCACGCTCGCCGTCTCCGTAAATGTAGTAACTGCAGTGCCATTACCCTTCGTCTATCCATTTCTATTTTCCAAGTATATTTAATACAAACTTCACAACCCTACGCCCTTTTAGCCGGGAAAATATACACAAGCAGAAGATGCTCTCACGCTGCCTTGTATGAACGTTAATGAACAGTCCGGGACAGTTTCAATAGTGTCGTAGAAGGCAGCGGTGTCGGCGGCAATCGCAACCGCAATCGTGTAGTGTGATCGGCCCAACGGCGACGGCAACGGCAATCGCAATCGCCAACGCCAACGGCAACCGCTCGTGTGATACGGCCTTTAGGCGATTGCTGGTGATTGCAATGGAGAGCCAAGCTCCCCGTCGTAGCGCCCGAGGGAGGGACAGAGAGAGAGAGAGAGAGAGAGAGAGAGAGAGAGAGAGAGAGAGAGAGCGAGCGAGAGAGAGAGAGAGAGCGAGCGGCAGAGTGAGGGAGAGAAGCGATCGATCCTGGAGCCTGCGGGCCGTCGTGGGCACGGCTGCTGGACAAGCGCTGGACAAGGCGCCCCGGGCCCAGCCCAGCCCACCTCCCGGCGCGCGCCAGTCGCTGGATAGGATAAGCCTCCGGGGGAGGAGGCGGGCAGGGGAACATCTCGAGTCATCATCATCATTTACGACTCGTCGATCCTTGTCGCCGGGTTGTCGTCCTGGCCCGGACCGGAGACGCTCTCTGGGCGGCGGGCAGAGGAGAGTAGGACGAGCAGGCTCCTCCGACGTGATCGAGTTTTTAAAGCCGAGAGAGGCTATCGATGCTGCAAGCAGAAGAACGTGTTGGCCGACCTGATTGACCGCGCTGGCTAAGCTCTACCCTTCTCCCCCCCCCCTCTCCCGCCTCTTTCTCTCTCTCTCTGCCCTCTGTCTCTCCGGCGTGCCCTCGTGGCACTGCTGCTGCACCCGGGGGCGGGGCGCGCCCTGCTCGCTACCTCCCCTCCTCCACCCTCCTGTAGCTCTGAGTACATATTTGCCGAGCAGAATGAAAACTTCTCGGGCCTTGGAGGGCCGTACGCCGTACCCCGCCCCGCCCCGGCCCGCCCCGGCCCCTGCTGGCCCGGGCCCCTCTGCTCGGGCACAGCCCTGCTGCTGACCCTGATTACACCGTCTGGGAGGCGTCCCAGTGGACGGCGGGTAGGGGCTACCCACGCGGGACAGTTTAAATACCCGTCCTTAACGGGCTAGTCGTCGCTGCCATCTGTGCGTGCGTGTGAGTGTGTGTGAGTGTGTGTACATCCGTCTCATAAGCACATGTCTGCACATAAGTCCCTCTTAAGTCTCGCCCTGCGCCCCTTGTAAACAAGTATCAAAGTCGCGCTGCTGTGTAAACTCCGCGCTGCTGGGCTATATAAGTCTGATTATGAGAGACACCGAAGGACACATCCACCCCTACCCCACCGCGCCGCCAAAGTTCTCTCTCTCTCTCTCTCTCTCTCTCTCTCTCTCTCTCTCTCTCTCTCTCTCTCTCTCTCTCTCTCTCTCTCTCCCGGGCGGGCGCTCTCCTTGTAAACAAGTTCCGTATGAAAGTGCTGCTCCTGCTGGTGCAGGCCAGGCCTGGGCCGGGTCGGGCCGGGCTGGGCTGTTTCGCGCGCAACTTTTCCTATTTCGTGTTAGTTTTGGTCCCCAGCAGGTCGCTCGGCTCGCCCCGCGGCGTGGCGGCGCGTCGCGCGCGTTGACAAAGGAAGGGGTGGCCACGCCGTCGTGGTGGAGGTGGAGCCCGGCGCGCCGGTTTGTGTCCTGTCTGCTTTTTTTTCCCCCTTGTTTTTTTTTCCTTAAAAAAAAAATTGTATGTCTGTCTTCCCTCTCTCTTTCCTTCCCTTTTCTCACCCTACGCCTCCTGAGGGGCAGAGCGTAAGGCCTCCACGTAGCGGCGCTGTGTTGTCGAAAGCTCGCCGCGTCTAAATTGTTGACCGGTGTTGGCCGTGTGCTTGGCTTTAGGTAGTAGGCAAGACAGACTGTGGCTGTACTGTCGGCGAGGGGGGAACAACTCTGAAATTTTTGCTCACCTCCTAATTTATAAGAATTCAGGAAGATTAAGGGTAAGTCAAAAAAATTCAGAAAAATTCAAAAATTTAGAAATTCTTTTGAAAATTTCTGGAAAATTTAGAAAAATGTAGCTGAAATTCAGGCAAAACTGAAGAAAAATTCAATAAAAAATCACAAAATTTGTACACCAAAATTCAGACTTGTTTCCTTCTCGGCTGTAGGCCGCCGTGGTCCGAGTGTAGAGGAGAGGAGGGGCAAACTTGACCCCTCCGGCCGCGTGGCTCGCGGAGCAGCGCGATCTGGTCCACCGTGACCCCTCCAGGGGCCCCACGCCACACCACATACACAGCTGGGCCCCAGAGGGGCCGCAGGCATGCGCTGCAGTCTGCTCGAATGCGTGTGCCATTTTTAGCGTGACGAGTGTATTTAGTGTTGAATGAGCGCGCTCTGGGGGCCTCTCTCTCTCTCTCTCTCTCTCTCTCTCTCTCTCTCCCTCTCTCCCTCTCTCCCTCTCTCTCCCTCTCCCTCTCCCTCTCCCTCAGACACACACACATGCACGCACATACAGACTTTGCAACAACTCCTTTCATTACGCCGCAGGCGGTCTTTCTTTTTTTATTCAGTTTTCTCTCTTCCTTTTTCTTTTTTTCTTTCTTGGCGCCGTGATGATGAATGTGGCGAGCGGCACGCAGCAGCGCCAAACTAACCGATTCAGCTACCCGCCCCGCCGTCCTCGCACCTGCCCGCCCCGCCCCGCCCCGCCCCAGCACGCCCTGCAGAGTTCTGAGAATCCCGACCGGCAGCGAGCCCCGCCCCGCCCCACTCGCCCCACCCCGCCCCGCCCCACCCCGCCCCGCCACACCGCACCGCGCTGCGAACATGACCGCTGCATACTGTACTCTGCGATATCAGCTTGCGGCGATCGAATGCCTTCTTTGGCAGGTATTTGATTCCTTATTTCTGTTTTCCTCTGAAAAGAACCGACTTTTGCTTAGAGTAGGTCTAGTGTCGCTGATGCGTGTCTTTTGGAGAAATTCGTCTCATTTCGATGGGGAGGTCACTGCGAAAAATTATTGTACGGCCCCAAAAAATAATATAAAAGTAAAATCAAGAAGAACGATTCAGAAATCTCGAAAAATCGAGAATAATGGTCAGAAAACCGAAATGAAATTGAAAAAGTTCAGAAATGGTTGTAAAAGTTCGAAATTTATATCAATGATGGAAATTTTCCATGAAAAGTCAATAGAAAAATAAAAACAAAATATTTAAATAACCGAAAAAATATTGAAAGTCAAAGGGGGAGGGGGGGAAGCATTGCAAGCATTTTGTATGAGTAATCCCCCCTCGTCTTATTTACGTTTTTCTGAAATTCTGAAAATGACGAATCGGATATGCGTGCGAAAGTCACCTTCATTTCCGAACTGACCTTCACGTCCCCGTCAGCGTGCCTGCTTGGAGGAAAAAAAAAGAAGAAGGGAGTTCCATTCCATTTTCTGAAATAAGGCATCCTGGTATGCGGGGGGACAAACAGTGCCTTGTGTTTGAGGGGCAGGACTCTTGGACGGTGGGAGCGCTGCCCGTGACGACAGGTGCGCGCCGTCTGTTCACACCTCGGCAGGACCTGCGCAGGCAGGACCCGTCTGCCGCTGCCGTGAGAGTGTCGGTGTAGGAGTGCGTACCACGACCAGCATGCCATATACCAAAGTCATACTCATCGCTTTCGAAATCCCGACTCAGTCACCCTTTTGAAATTCCCACTCATTGCGGCATTGCCATATTCTGACGCATTCCATTTCTACAAATGTGCGCCTACGATTAGACCGCCACTATAGTTCGCGATAGCTGTATGTCATACGGTGCAGCGGGTGGCACCGCCTACTGTACTTTTTATCCAGGCGGGGCGCGGGGCGCAGGGACTTGTTTGTTCTTTTTCTCCTCCGCCTCCCAGACTCGGTGCAGTGCGGGTGGTTCTTGGGTCGCGCGCTGCACCCAGCCGGCAGCAGGGTCCGATCCGATGGCGGATCTCAACAGGTGCCCAGGTGCCTGGCTTCCTTCCTGCCTCCCCGCCACGCCCCGCCACGCCCTTTCCAGCACTGGTCGCCGCGCCGCCGCGCCCGGTCGGACAGGAAGCGATGTTTGTTTCGCAGGCGGGGCGAGCCGGGGCGAAACGCCGCCCTTGTTAGGTCTGCGGTCTCCTCTCCTCTTCGGCCGAGGGGAGACCAGCCAGCCCTGCCCTGCCCAGCCCAGTGGTGGTGCTTTGTCCCGACCGAGCGCTGCTCAACAGTTTGTATCGGGACGGCAAAAAGGACAACATCCTCTTCGCCGTTTGATTCCACTGCGGTGGCGTACCCGAGAGGACTCGTTTTCCCCATTTCCTTTATTTTTAACGAAGGAATTTCCGCTCTTTTGACGTTCTGCGGCGATGGTCGGCGGTGGCATGTGGGATGTATCAGTCGCTTCGCATAGCCAGTCCCTTTTTTTTTCCCCCTTTTTTTTTAAATTTATTTCCTAAGGCTAGAATCGGTGGGAAGTTGAAGGAACGAAGGGCGCTATTGGGCAGCTGGCTGACGACTCTCGTGAGGTGCGAAGGTGTGAGCCCCTCTCTCTTTCTTTCTGCTAACACCTGTTAGGGGCTCATATAAAGGCTACGGCTCTTGCGTCACTTACAGCGGCGTAGCGAAGTTGGTTTGGCCGCGGATGGCGCAGGCCAGGGGACTCGGGGACCGCAGTGGAGGGGGGTTACCAAGGCAATTCATTATGCATCGAGAGCGAGAGTGTCGATGACGAGATAAGAGCGAGTGTGCTGCCTTCCGATCGGCGCGGGGCGGGGCGGGGCGGGGCGGGGCCCTGGGGCGGACGTGCTAATGTCATCATTCCACGCTGTTGAGTCTTAACGCTCGGAGCGTGACGCAGGGCGGGCCGGGCCGGGGACTGTTGGACTGGGCCGGTCAAGAGCGAAAAAGGAAAAGAAAAGCGAGGAGTGCGAGGTGTGCTGGTGTGGTGAATGTGAATGCCCTTGCACATGCCCGGCCCGGCCCGGCGCCTTTTTGATTGGAACGTATAACAAACTGGAGGAGGAGCGGCTAAGCGCTGCAGGCCGGCTGGGCCTGCCGCCTGCCGGGCCTATCGGCCGCCCCGCTGCGCTCCTCCGCGCCGCTGTCCGTTTCGAAGGGAAATGTTGCCTCGTTAAATCGATCGCACGTGTCGAGCCGACTCCGGGCGGGGCGCGGGGAGCTACATTGCTGTCCTCCCGTGATCCCAATCGCTTAGACTGTCGTCACAGTGCATATGGGAGGCAAGGAGCGAGTTAGAAGTCACTTCAAAAAATCACTGTACGCCCCCTTTAAAAAATCATGTATAAAATGTTTGAAAGTAAAAATTCAAAGTAAAATCAAGAAGGAAGATGCAGAAAGATTTGAAAATTCGAGAAAATATTAACAAAAAAACTGAAATATTATTGAAAAAATTCGGAAATTGAGGCAAAAGGTCAAATTTTTACCAAAAGTTATAGACATTTTCCTTGGAAAAACTAATGTTAAATTAAAACACAAAATCAAATAAATCAATAAAATCAAGAGTTAAAAACAAAAACAAAACAAAAATAAAAATAAAAAAATGTTAGAGTGATCTCCTCTCGGCGAGGAGTTGGAGTCAGAGTTGCCTGTAAAGTAAGTAAAAAAAAACATCCAACTCAGCTGTGTGCAGGTGGCGGTATCTCCGCCTGCCTACGAGGCAACTCCCCTGCACTCGTGCATGTTGCCTAGTAGGCAGGCGGAAATACAGGCCCTCTACGCACAGGTGTATTGGGTGTTTTTTTTGTTTTATTTTCTGGCAACACTGGTTGGGGTCAGGTGGAATGGAATAAAATGCCCACTAAAACGAAAGGGGTCGATGCGGGAAGTCCCCCCTCCGGGAGGTCCCCCCCTGAATATTTTATTATTTCTTTTGAATAAATATATTGGGGTAATAAAATATAATAAGATATTCCAATATATTAAAAATATTATCTTAGCGCGCCGAGCGATTTCTCATACCGTTTCCGACGCGGCGTTCGTGAATCCCGCTGTCCCAGCGCGATATTTGAAAACCGAGATGGGCAACCAATCATGTGTGGCGGTTTACTTCAAAAATAAAAATAATATTTTACAAAAAAAAATGTTGTTACCATCCTAACCGTCGTTCTATTGCTTACCTCCGACAAAAAAAAATCTCATTTCATACCAAGGAGGGTGGGGGTGGCCTGGGTGGGACTAGCCCGCCTGGGTCGTGGCGAGTGGCGAGGCTCCTAGTGCCCCCGCCCGGGAGTCGTGGGTTGCAGTGTGCAGTGCATGATGTACCGCCATCGCCGCATGTCTCCTTCCTCTGCTAATACGTCCGAACGCGTTCTCCGGACGTTCCTGTTTGTAGCTACACAGTTGTAGCTACGACAGTGGCGGTTAGAGTTAGCTTCAACTGAACCGACTATTGAAAGTACCCGAAAAGCTCTAGTATCTATTATACCAGCGCGGCTCCGCCCACGCACCGCTCCGCCTCGAGGACTTCCTCGCGGGGACAACACTGATTGTTTCCCTGTGGAGACCGCGACACGCCACGTTCCAGCTCAGCGCAGCGTAGGCAGCACCGGAGGCACGCTAGTGCGAGCGGTTGCCTAC
Source organism: Frankliniella fusca (assembly GCA_029379305.1). Lineage (NCBI taxonomy): Eukaryota > Metazoa > Arthropoda > Insecta > Thysanoptera > Thripidae > Frankliniella > Frankliniella fusca. The sequence continues at coordinate 740,428 of JAHWGI010000286.1, forward strand.
CCCGCCAGGCGCTCTACAGCAGCCCTGCGCGCGCGGCGTGTCCTCCGGGAAGGCATTACTCTGTTCTTCCTCTGCTCTCTCTGCTCTTCCCTGCTCTGGAAATCCAAGTGTACGAATGTCGCACACTTGTAGGTGTGCGAGGATTCATTCGTACACTTGGCCACCCAAAGTGTGTATATACTAGGAAAATTCACACCTTTAAGTGGCCAAGAGCACGAATGAATCCTCGCACACCTACAAGTGTGCGACATTCACACACTTGGATTGGGGCGGGGCGGGGCGGGGCGGGGCGGGGCGGGGCGGGGCGGGGCGGGGCGAGGCGGGGCCTGCAGAGCGCTTCCGGTGCGGTGAGCGACTTCGTGCTGACGGGCGAATCCGAAGACCGCTTTCATACCTCTGCCCTCGTCGCACTCATGGAGCGCTACCATGGCCAGCGTAGGGCACCGCTGTAGGTGCAACAAGGACGGAGAGATGAGAGCGATCTTCTGAATCAGTCGGCTGCCCTGGGCCCTGGGTTCCGGAGAACGCGTTCGGACGTATTAGCAGAGGAAGGAGACATGCGGCGATGGCGGTACATCATGCACTGCACACTGCAACCCACGACCCCACGCCTCCCGGGCGGGGGCACTAGGAGCCTCGCCACTCGCCACGACCCAGGCGGGCTAGTCCCACCCAGGCCACCCCCACCCTCCTTGTTATGAAATGAGATTTTTTTTTGTCGGAGGGAAGCAATAGAACGACGGTTAGGATGGTAACAACATTTTTTTTTGTAAAAAAAAATATTTTTTTTTATTATTTTTATTTTTGAAGTAAACCGCCACACATGATTGGTTGCCCATCTCGGTTTTCAAATATCGCGCTGGGACGGCGGGATTCACGAACGCCGCGTCGGAAACGGTATGAGAAATCGTTCGGCGCGCTAAGAAAACATTTTTAATATATTGGAATATCTTATTATATTTTATTACCCCAATATATTTATTCAAAAGAAATAATAAAATATTCAGGGGGGGACCTCCCGGAGGGGGGACTTCCGGACGTTTCCCAACGAAAGTTCTCGTGTATTTTTCCAACATTTTGTTATTTTCTTTTAAATTTATTTTTCAAAAATAAGAATTCACAAACTGCTCGAGTGCTGGGTCTATTTCACTTACACAAAAGTCATAACCCTTTTTTTCTGGGTGCGGGCTGTGGTTTGGTTTCGCGAGTGACCTTTGTGTTTTCTTTATCTGACATAAATTTTCATAAAGTTACAATTAAAAGAAATATATTAGTGGCAGCCGGTGGTGTTGTTCCTCTGCGTCCATGTATACACTGTATACCGCATTCGCCCGCGCCCTTGCCGAGGTCTCGTCCTCTTGCGTGTTTTTTGAACGCGGTCGGGGCTGGAATTTTGTCGTGTTATTTGAACCCATCTGCATAATTTGGTCGTGAGAGGGGCTGCGCCGGGCTGCGCGGTGTGTACTTTATGTCGCCGCTGACTACAATGGCCTCGCCAGTGCGGCCGCCCGGCCCGGCCGCCGGTCGAGTCCAGTTCAGAGCGCGGCGTGGGAGAGCATTGCGCGTCGGGCGCGGGGCCGGGCGGGGCCGGGCGGGGCCGGGCGGGACACAGGAGGTATTAATTACACGCACGGAGCCATCAGGGCGGCTTTTGTGCTCATTGCTCCCTTCCTCTCCGTCCCACGGGTCTGGTACCCGCTGGGTACCCGCGCTGGGTACCCGCTGGGTACCCGCTGGGTACCCGCGGGGCAGGGCAGCGCTGAGGGGCCCTATTGATCTGCACACAGACACACACGGCGCGGCGTGGCGGGGTCGTCCCCTGACTGTCCGTCCGACTGGGCCGCGGGGCGGGGCGGGGCGGGGCGGACCCTTTTGGCGGGGCGAGGAGTGGTGCGGAATCCAATCTCGGATTCTCAGAACGGTGCGGGGCCCGGGCTGGGCTGGTCCGGGCGTCCTGGTCCAGGGCCTCGTCCCGCCCCGCCCCGCCCCGCGCTGCCCCGCGGTCCTGTCCTGTCCGGCAGCTGAGCTGAGCTGGACTTGGCCTCGACCACATGTGCCGTATTGCTTGCACTCAATAAGAAAGCCGTCTCTGTTTGGGGGCCTTATGCTCGTCTCTCTCTCTCTCTCTCTCTCTCTGCTCGGTTGCGGTTGTGATTTACGTCTCTCTCTCTCTCTCTCTCTCTCTCTCTCTCTCTCTCTCTCTCTCTCTCTCTCTCTCTCTCTCTCTCTCTCTCTCTCTCTCTCCTGTCCTTCTCGCTCCCGCATCCAACGAACGCGCCTGGCTGCCAGGCCTCCGATCAAGTGAACGGCTTTCTGCTAATAAAGCAATTACCCTCAGTTTTCATGATATTGGCAGCACCGCTGCTGCTGGCCGCCTGCTGTCCCCCCGGGGCAAACCGTGCTGCCGCGGCCGTATTGTGTGTGTGGGGGGAGGGGAGGGGAAAGACCGACATGATTTGCCCCGCAGGCTGTGCGGTCCACTGCGATAGCGCTGTCGCTCCGGTATCTGACGGTCAGGAAAAGAGATAGAGAGAGAGAGCGCCCCGCGATGGTCCGGAAGTCCATCAGTGTGGCAGCGGTGTGACACCGCGGCCGCGGCCTGGCTGCAGCTGCCCCGTGTAGAGGGGCGGGGCGGCGGGGCGGGGCGGGGCGGCCCGTGAGGTAACTGTTATTTATGGCGTCCCGAGCGGTGCAGCAGCGGCGTGGCGTGGCGTAGTGCTGCGGTGCGGCGCGGTGCAGCAATACACTGTCGCTGTGTTGTTGTCGAACGGGAATAGAAGACCGTAAATTACATTTATATCGAAGGGCCGCGTTGGTAAAGGGCGCGCAGTATGGTGAAATATATGAAAGTTAAATAAAATATAACGGGGGCCTAGAAAAGGCGTAGGACTCGTGGACTCGTCGGTCAGCCGTGCGCGTGCGTACTGGCGGGCTGAGTCATTCTCGCCGCAGGGCGCGCAGGGCCTGCGATGAGGAGGATGGGTGGGTCCGGGGGGTGGGGGGGGGGGGGGGGGGGGGGGGGACTTACTTTGAAAAATCATTGTACAACCCCGAAAAAATCAATTTAAAAAATCAAGATGAAAGGCACAGACAAATCCGAAAACTTGAGAAGCGATGAACAGAAAGTCATTAAAAATTGAAAAACGTCAGAAGTAGGGAGAAAAAGTTAAAAATTAACTTAAAAAGTTATTTTTTTGTTGACAAAATCAGATGAAAAATCAAAGCAAATAAAATAAAAAATCAGAAGAAATCAAAAGTAAAAAAAAACTCGAGCCAAAAACGTTTGCAGTGTGCCTGGGGCTGATGCATCGCCGCAATCTGCGGCATACATATGTACACATGTCACATTTTGTATTGTCGCCCCGGAGAAGAGAGGTCATTCGGTGTATCTTTAAGGGTATCGGACGCGGCGGTGCGGCTGCGGGCGGGGATCATTTTCTTTTCAGTTTGCGTCGCTGCTGCAGGGCAAGTTTGATGACTCTGGACAGGACTCGTCGGTGACGGCAGCCGCGACATGTCGAGGGGCGCTGCGCTGCCCCTCCCGGCCTGGCCCGGCCCGGCCCGCCAGCTCGAGACAAACTTTTGCAGCAGAGCTCGCCTCGCCCTCTCTCCTCTCTCGCTAGGAGCGCCGCCCCGCCCCGCCCCGCCCCGCGCGCTATCTTATATTTCCCGCGCAGGTGATGAGCTACTTGGCTTGAATAAGACAAGATTTCTCTCTCTCCTCCCTCTCTAAGACTCTCTGGCAGCAGCAGCGCACTGGAGGCACTCGCTTCTGCTGCTGCTGCTGCCGCTCAAGTTTGAAGAGAGAAAGAGAGTGCAGACGGAGGACGGAGGGGACGGGGAGAACTTTTAGAGGCGTCGGGACATTGCCCAATTCCAAGTTAAATGCGCGGCAGTTGCTCAGCGTGCGCGCGTGTGTGGAGAGCTCGCGCGCGAAAACGAAAAGTACGCTCGTGCGGGAGAAATGGAAATTTTTTTTCTGTATTTTTTCTCTCTTTCCTCCTCGTTTTCTTTTTTTTCCTTTCCTTTTTGGGTCCCGTGCCGGCGCAAGATTGTGCGGCAGGATATTACTTTTACGGTAGTCGCTTGCGCCGTGGATGGCGCGACCGAAAAGGACGCTCGGCTATAGGCGCGGCGGCGCGCTGCACTAAATGAAACGAGAAATATTGGCCCGGCGCGGCGCGCGCGGCGTGTACCCACTCAATAACAGCAGACGTATTCCCATAACTCATCGTGGCTCGTGGAGGGTGGCGGCGGCAGGCAGCCACGCGCGCCACTCGTTTGAAAAGTTTTGAAAGCAAACAAGCACCTTGCGGTTGTGCCGCGCCGGCCCGGCCCCGCCGCACACTTGGCGCGCGCGCGCGCGCCTACACACACACACACACACACACACACACACATGTGACGCGGACGAATGTGTTGCGCGGCCCGCGCGAGGAGGACTTCCCGCCCCTCGGATGCACCGTGCGAGGGAGGATTATTCTTAAAAAATCATTTTACAGTCCCGAAAACAAAAAGTTTATAAAACATCTAAAAAATCTAAATAAAATAAAGAAGAGAGATTCAAAAAATCCGAAAAATCGATTTACAAAAAGGAATAAAAAACGAAATAAAAGTGGTAGATGGGGGTAAACGATCAAAATTTTTCAAAAAGTGACAAGTTTTCCTTGGAAAATCAAAAGAAAAATCAAAGCAGTTTATCAAAACAATCAAGAAAACTTAAAAAAAAAAACACATCATTTTACCGGGTGTTTCTTTGAATTCGTAACAGTGTTGCGGGTTTGCCTACTCATTCGCCCGTAAGGCGCCATGGCCCCCTGTAGCGCTGGCGAGTATGCAGTCCCGCATTCAAAGAAACACCCGGTACACATTTTGTATGAGTGGTCCCCCTCTCGGCACCGTGAGCCAGTGCGTAAAAGGAGCACACTTTAAGGTGTGTGACTGAATTGTGTGACGCACACAGCAGTGTATACGCGGTCGGTTGGGGTGCGCCAGGGGCGCGCCGGCGCCGCTATGCCACGCCACGCTACTTACAGCTCGCGCGGATAATGAAAAAGAGACCCTGGCGGGCTCTTTACCCGCGGCTGCGCCCCTCCTCCCTCGCTATATCGCGAGAAATGCCGTATATAAGCGCATTACGCGGGACGATTAACGTAATTCAAAGGGCCCCGATGGAAGTAGGCGAAGGTATGTAATAAAGGGAAGTCCATTATGCATCTCACCGCCTGCCACTCGTGGCGCCCAGCCCCGCCCCGCGCCCCCCTAGCGTGCCCCTCTGAGGGCCGTCGTTAAACCGCACACACACATGCGCGCTCTCACACACACACACACACACGCACGCGCACCTATATGACCTCGCACACGTTCACATGTCCGCGGTATACACCACAATCGCGAAACACCCTTCGCTCCTCAGTTGGGCGAGCAGCATGACGACCGCCCCAAGGCCGACACCCCGCTTGTGGCGTTTCATTTATTTATTCCCCGATTCCCCCTACGCGTTTTCCGCCGAAAATAAAATTACCCGTTAAATAAAAATGTAAATTAGAATGTCGAGCGTTTTAAAATGGCTCGATGCGGACTAGAAGAGACTGGGGGGAGGGGGGGGTGCTCTTAGAGAGAGCGGGTACAGGCAAATCTGCGCCGAGAGGTATATGATCGTGCTGTGGTGGGGCGGGGTGATGATCGGAGGCAGCGGGGAAGTGGATCGGCCAATCCAATCTCTGCGGTAGCCGCGCCCCGCCACGCCCCGCCACGCCCCACCACGCCCCGCCACACACTACACGGTGCGGCCCACGGCCTATAAAGTTAAGGGACGCGAAGTTCAAGGTCGGCACTCTTTTTTTACAGCACTCCCTTTTTTACTGTTGGGTCAGCAACGCGGGGTGTGGTGGGCCCCTGATGGCGCTTTTGGTTAGGGAGTTTGTGTGCGTGTGAGTGAGAGAGAGAGAGAAAGAGAGAGCATGCAGTGTGTCCTGCTGCACTTACACTCCCTTGAAATTGTCTTCTTGTTTAAATGCGTCGTATTAATTGTGATTCTATTAAAAAGTTGCCTTTTTCCCCATAAAGGAAAATTTGCTTTGTGACAGGCAAAAAAAATAAAATCATTTTGTATCTTTGAATAAGTCTCATGCCTCAAGCCACTCCCCTCGCCCTTTTTTTCGGTCACGCGCGCTCTCTCTCTCTCACACACACAACCACATAACACGTACCGTACACATGCATTGTAATCAAGGTCGCAAGCATCCTTTTTAATTAGAAGCCGTTCCCTTTTTCTGTCGTTCCTCTTTCACTGTAATCGCGCTAGAGATCTAAAAAAACCGGTTTTTTTGACCAAAAGTAAAAAACCAGTAAAAAACCGGGTAAAAAACGGTAAAAAACGGTAAAAAACTGTTTTTTTTGCTATTTCGTCTTAAAAATAATAGAAAATCATTTTTTTTTCTCTCAATTGTACGTGATCTGGTGTTACTCCTCTGACAAATTAATGAGTTCTGTTGCGAAAAGTTTTTGTTCGAAAGCTCTAAAAAGCTCGATGGCTGGTTTGCGCTATTGGCTCATCATTTGAACTTCCCGCTGCCGAGAGCGCGGGAATGGAGAGGGGGGAGGGGGGTCCACATCACTAAATCTTTATATTTTGAGCTCAAAATCAAGTACTAACAGCACACAACAACATATCAAAAAATTGTGACTGGTATTTTTAATGTAAGGAAAACGTTCCAGAAAGCGTTACCCAGAAATCATTTAAACACCTAAACTAGGCATCAGATAAGGCAAAAGTAATCAAAACCCATGTGATGACAACTGTACTTAATAGTACTTAAAAGAGACAAGTTGTAATTATAGAAAGTCAGAGCAGTTGTCATGCACATGGGTTTTGATTACTTTTGCCTTATCTGATGCCTAGTTTAGGTGTTTAAATGATTTCTGGGCAACGCTTTCTGGAACGTTTTCCTTACATTAAAAATACCAGTCACAATTTTTTGATATGTTGTTGTGTGCTGTTAGTTCTTGATTTTGAGCTCAAAATTTAAAGATTTAGTGATGTGGAAGTTTCTCAAACTAAATTTTTAAGATATTTTTTGTAAAAAAAAATCCAATTTTTATTAGAAAACATTAGGTCAAAGTAGGGTCTATGGGGCTAAACATTATCCTTGTACCTGGTTTAGTTGGTAGCAACCCCTAGAACTTACTCTCATATAAATGTATGTCCTTTTGACAATGAAAACTTTTAAAAGCCATTACAAAATGGTCAAAATGGACACAGTCTCTAACTCAGCCAAATTAAGTCACAAAAATACCCCAAAAATTGGGGTTCAACTCAGCACTACGGTATTTTTGGAGTAAAAAACCGAAATATCGTAAAGTAAAAAACTGTTTTTTACCGAGTTTTTTACTCAAAAAAACAGTTTTTTACTATCGCTTTAGATCTCTAATCGCGCTCTCCCTCCGGCGGTTGCCGGAAAAGTGCGACACGCGTAAGGAGGACCGGAAAAGAGAGTCAGGAGAAGAAATAAAACAAAATGAAAGCCTCGGGGTATGGGGGCGAGCACTTAGCGTGAGATATTCATAACAAGGCCGTTTGACGGATGTTGATGCCAAAAGTTGGCCGTAAATCATTGGAGTATCTTATTAACAAGGCAGCGGAGAGCCCTAATCAAAGTTTTGAAGCGGCAAAAGTGGTGGAAGGAGGGGGGCGGTGGGCTTAGACGGCGCTGCTGCCCCGGCCCTGCGTTAGCTGAGCGGCTCACCCCCCCGTGCGCGGCCATGCCCCCCCGAACGATCGCATCTTCTCCTTTTGCTCCATATATATCTGAGTTTCGTCCCTCTGCGTAGGGCGGGCTGGGCTGCGCTGCGCGGGTCGCTGCTGCAGCAGTCAGTCAGTGGCAATGCATAGCAAAGAGCAGCGCGCTTGTTGCGCGACGAGGCTGTCGGTCCAGTCCCGCCCCGCCCTGCCCCACCCCGCCCCGCCCTACCCCGCCCCGCCCCGCCCCGCCCCGCTCCGTCGCGACGCGTCGGCTCCTCGCAGGCTTTGTCAACTGGCCGCCCCTAATGGCTCCTCCACTCCACTCCGCGCCGCGGCGCCCAAGTTATGCTGATCGCATTTGCATGTCTATGAGTTAGCTTGGTATAAAAGCAACCTGGCCGGGCCGGGCGGGGTAGGGCGTGGCCGGGCTGGGTGTGGGCGCGACGCAGCCAGGCTGGCGTCCCGCTCGGCGTCGTGATCGCCGCTGAGCGATACGGCGCGCCAACAGCGCGCGGCGCAACGGCCGTGGGTTCGAGCCCCGCCCGCGCCAGCAGCCGCGTAATGAAGGGGCAGGTTGCAGGGGCGCATATGAGGTGTGGTGGACCTCGCGCGAAACGAGGTCGAGCGTCGAGCAGGCGAGGTGAGGCGGGCGGGCCGACCAGCTGATTTAATAATATCGCGTCACGTGTAGTTTGCAGTTTAGCGCCCGCCCCCCAGCGGCCCTGCTGTGCGAGAGAGACAGTGTTCAGCGAGGTGAGCAGGGGTGACAGGGACGCGGCGACGCGACGCGACGCCGCCAATTCAAATTCAGCGCGCTTTGATGAAACCTCTGATGCGAGTGAAACAATTTTCGGAGTTGGCCCGTTAGCATATCTCTGTGGAGCGGCGGCGCCTCGGGCCGCATCGCGCGTGGCGGAGCGGGGCGGTGTGGTGCCCGTGTCGTGCCCTTGGAAGAGGGAGAGAGAGAGAGAGAGAGAGAGAGAGAGAGAGAGAGAGAGAGAGAGAGAGAGAGAGAGAGAGAGAGAGAGCTCTCCTGAGAGGAGCGGAGACAGTCGTCACATTCCCGCCTCGACGGAATCTGGGAGTCAGTCCGCGGCGGAGATCCCCCTGATTGTGGAACCCCAAAGCCCACCAGTTTGATTTGCGCGCGGCGCGGCGCGGCGTCGCTCGCGAGATGAATTCCTCGGCAAGCGTCCGTCGCCGCGCCGCCCCTTTACAGTGGGCTGCCGGGCTGGAGGGTAGGCAGGCGCTGCTCTGTCCGACCCCAACGCATACCCCACCCTCTCTCTTCCCCTCCATTCGCACTCCCTTGCGTCGCCCATTTCGCCCAAACTAGGAATATGCGCGAGTTGTGTAAAGGGGCCGGATTAGGCCATGATAGTCCACCGGCCGGTACGCCCGGGGCGGGGTGGGGTGGGGTGGACCTGGGGGCGGCCGGGCTGGGCCGTAGGCCGCCATGGGCGCCCGGAATGCCCGGCTGAGCTGCCCTTAATTTGTTGTTCATTTTCGGAAAGGATCAGCGCCGTAGCGCCGCTGCTGGTAGCGAGCGATTGGGGCGGAGTGCCGAGCGGGTGGAGGCGCGGCCCAAAGTTTTGGCACCGTTATAGGCGCGCCCGCACTAGCCCCTGCGCCCCGCGCCGCAGCGCCGCGCTCGCCAGGGGTCTCTTCCTTACCCCCATCAGAGCCATCTCGCGCGCTCTGTCCCCCCTGTACTGTACAGGGTACCGGGTGTTTCTTTGAATGCGCAACAGTGATGCGGGATTGCATACCCAACAGGGCTTCAGGGGCCATGGCGCCTTACGGACGAATGGGGTAGGGAAACCCGCAATACTGTTACGCATTCAAAGAAACAGTCGGTACATCGAGGGGACCACTTCGAAAATCATTATACGGCCACAAAACTATGGTTTTAAAAAAATAAAGAAAAAAAGAAACAGAAATAAAAAATAACATTATAAAATCAAGAAGAAAAAAATCAGAAAAATTGAGAATTTTTTCTTCAAAAAATAAAAACAAAAAATAAAATTGGAAAAAAATCCGAAATTGGGGTAAAAGATCAAAATTTATCAAGAAGTGACAACTTTTCCTTATAAAATCAAAAGAAAACTTAAAACAAAGAATCAAAAATAGAAAAAAATCAAGTCAATAAAATCATTGTACACATTTTCACTGGAAACCCAAGTGTGTTAATATCACACACTTGTAGATGTGCGAAGATTCATTCGTGCACTTGGCCACTTAAACGTGTGAATTTTCCTAGGATATTCACAGGTTTGAGTGGCCAAGTGTACGAATGAATCCTCGCACACCTACAAGTATGCGACATTCGTACACTTGGATTTCTAGACTTGTTTGAGTGATAACCCCCTCGCTGTACGTTTCTTTGCCATGAGCAACGCTCTGATGATTCATCGGACATTTTCTTTTTTAACCGGCCTGGCAGGCTGCCCCCGGCCCCCTCCACCCAACCTCGTGATTCAGGCCGCGCAACGGCAGAGTCGTGCCGCGCTGTGGTGGTGGAAAGGACTCTATACCAGTCGTAAACGTTTGCACGACCCCCTTACAGTGCGGACGAGTAATTTACATAATTCTATCTCTCTCTCTCTCCCTCTCTTTCTCTCGGTCTTTTTCTACCCGCCCGCGCGCCCCAGGGACAAAATTCATCTTGGTGTATTTTTACAACCGTGCTGGACGGCGTGCGGCGGCTGTGGCGGGGCCTGGGGACGAGGGACGAGGGGGATATGACAGTAAACATGCTAAGAGAGAGAGGGAGAGAGAGAGAGAGAGATTTCCAGAGCGAGCGGTGGGCTCCTCGGCTCAAGCATTGAAACGCAAATGTGGGCGAGGAGAGAGATGAATCCGCGCGCTCTGTCGAGATCTCTCGGGTCCGGGCGGCGCCTATGGCCGGGCGGGGCGGGTCAGTGCCGCAGTTTCCGGACGACGAGGCGACAGGACAGACAGGCGGCCCTCCTCCTCCTCCTCCTCCTCCTCCTCTCTCCCGCGCGGCTAATCTCTGTCTTGTCTGTTGCAGGTGTGTATGTTCCCGGGTGCTGTGCTGGAGTGCTACCGGCAGGGCGCGCCCGCGCTGGACGTACGTACAGGTACGCGCTACGAGAGGAGACAGGAAAATCTCGTTACATCCCCTCCAGCTGGAGCCGACACTTTCCAGCGCCGCGCAATTTTCCCTGCCTGCTGCTGTCACACTGCGGCTTATGCGGCATCCTCCGGCTGTTGGCAGCGCAATGCGAGATATAGGCGATTCTTTATAAGACTTTCACTCTCAATTTATGTAATTTATCTATGTATACTTTATTTCGTTTTTGGAGGGGGGGGGGCGAACGCTGTGCGTGTTGTAATTATGATTCATAAACGCCTTTCTCAAATTTGCGCCCCTCTGGTAAAATTTTCCAAGCGGTCGTGGGCCGGGCGGGCGCCGCATGTATAATTACCTACGCGGTGCAAATTAATGAACAGGCGAACGTATCCTTGGCGGGGCGGGGCGGGGCGGGGCAGGCGCCGCCCGCTGCGGCTGTAAGGCCCCTCGGCTCTTCATTGCGTCGTGTGGCTTAAGCAGGTGGGGCGAGCCCCTTGCAGGGCAGAGGGCGCGGCGGGGCGGGGCAGGGCGGGGCGGGGCGGGGGCTCACCTGGTGCGCCGCTGCTGGCCACGCCTGGCCGCGGGCTGCGGGTGGGTAGGGGAATATAAAATCACGCCCAGCCCTCCGAGCGAGAGGAGAGGAGAGGCCCCCCTTAATTTCATTACGCGCCGCTCTCGTGTTTCGCTGTGTGTAGCACTGCGGCGCATGGAGCAGTCATGTGTGCAATCGACCACTGCGCTGCGCTGCTGCTTTATTATAGCGCCGATGCGGTGCGGGAGAGAGCGAGCGATGGAGAAAGAGAGAGAGAGAGATGAGGACTAGATAGTGGGGCGGAGAGAAAGAGAGAGAGACGGAGCATGCTATAGTGTATGCGTGCACCGGCCGTGTTATTATGACGTTCAATCCTACCCACAGGGGCATATCTCTGTGGCTTCCTCTCTCCCAACCCCCCACACAACTGGAGGGGTCGTACCCCCTCCCTCTCTCTCTCTCTTGCTCTTTCTCTATTCGCCTGCAGTGCTGCGCGCCACACGCTCAGGGGTATATAGCGTACACCCCCGCCCCCCAATCACAGACACGCATGTCTCTGCAGGGCGTTCCGCGGGGGCGAAGCAGGTGGGGCGTTCTGGGGGCGGGCCGGGGGCGGGCTGGGGGCGGGCTGGGGGCGGGCGCGGGGCGCCGCCTCCAACGCTGCGGCAGCGGTGGCTGGAGTGACACGGGCCGCGGGGCGCAGACACGATTGCGTGAGTAAGGCGACAGCCGCGGCGACATGCTCTCGGCGCTGGCCCGCCGCACCCCGCCCCGCCCCGCCCCGCCCCGCCCCGCCCTGCGCGCGCCTCGCATATGCCTGACTGACTAATTGATGGCTGGCGAGCCGACCCGCACGGAAGCCCCGCTGTGCATACGTGGTGTGTGTGTGTGTGTGTTATCATATGCGGATGCTCGTATTGCCTATCGGCCCATGTTGTGGTCGCCGAGGGGCGGATCGCGACGGGGTGGCTCAGCGCGGCCGTGCCTGCGAACGGCGGCGAGGTGGCCCCTCACCCTCTCTGTCCCTCTCCTGCCTCTTCCTCACTCTCTCTCTCTCTCTAGCTTCCGCCCCCTGCCGGGTGGGGCGGGGCCCCCGAGGGGTTGCATCTCCCCACATTGCTTTTCCATAATAGTTGCGCCTAATGTCGGCGGCGCGATGCATCGGCCTGATGTCGGCTGCAGATACGGCATGGCCGGCCCGCACGCACGCACGGCTAGTTGCCGTGCCTCCTCCCCCACCTCACAGTTCATGCCCATAGACAGAGTGGGAGAGGGAGTGAGAGAGATAGAGGTGCTCCTTATTCTTCTTGAACTTTTCTTCGCACGCACCGCAGTGCCCCGGCAATACTAATGCACGTTGGATCGAAAAGGCAGGGCGCGCGTGTCGTGTTTGCTTTGGTTTTTGTTTTTTTGACAGGTGGCCTGGGTCCGTGTGGACGGAAGTGTTGGGCTGGGCCGGGCCGGGCCGGGCAGCCGTGCTCCACAAAAAGGAATGTTTAAGCCACTCTCCTGCCGCGCCCCTCCCCGGGGCCGGACGCGGTAAAAGGGCTAAAGGGCTCTGGTGTTGGTACAGTGTTCCTCTCTCCTTTGCCGTTTGCTCTCCCTCCCTCCCTCTCTCTCTCTCTCTCTCTTTCTCTCTCTCTCTCTCTCTCTCTCTCTCTCTCTCTCTCTCTCTCGCTTTTCTCTCCGGCGCCTTACCGTGCTGCCCCTCGGGTAGCCCCCCGCCGCCCTCTCTCCCGCACTGCTAGGTTGCCTACCAGCCGGGCGCCTGGCGGCCGCTCGCTGGATTACTGATTTTAATTCTGTGATTTATTCACCCCCGAGGCCTGCCGGCCTGCTGGGCCTGACACGCTGCTGGGCCGGCCGCGCGGCGCGGGGCAGGGCGGCGGTGTAGCAGACATGCTCGGCGTTAACAGCCTCTGATCCGCCGTAATTGAAGATCTGCAAAAAGCGGCTGCAGCAGAGGGGTGTAGTGTGGGGCGCCCCGTCCCGGTGGGGGATTAAGGGTGCAGGGCGCCGAGTGTCGTCACTGCTCTCCGGAGAGAGAGAGAGAGAGAGAGAGAGAGAGAGAGAGAGAGAGAGAGAGAGGGGAGAGGAAAAGAGAGAGAGAGAGAGACTGGCGCCGTGTGCTCGCTATCGCGCCGCGACCATACGGCCCAGGCCCCAGGCCGTCGCGACGCGTGATGAGCTGATCAGACGGAGCCGGCCGCGGCACTTAATCGTGTAATTGCAGTCAGACACTTTAGGGGAGCCACCGGCGCTTTATAGGGGCCGGTGCGGCCCAAGGGAGACAGACAGAGCCCCCCCTACACTCCCTTTTTCCTCCCCCCCCTGATGGGACTCAGCGACGGATTCTGACAATTTTCTGCGCGGTCATATTTCGTCCAAAAGAGGACAAATCGGACGATTTGTGACGAAGAACTTTAAAAGTCTCCCCAAGTCGCCTGCCGTCCAGAATAGTCATGAAAAAGTCATTCGTCGTCGCTCAGGGTCACGTCATGTCCCTGATCCTCCCGGGTCCCGGGGTCCCCGATCGTCTCGCCTGGTCTGTTCGCGTCCACTGCCGTCACGGCTGGTCCGCAAGCGTCATATGCCGTCCAAACTATTACAAAAACGTCCAATTGTGTCCATGCCAGTCCGCTGATGTCCCCATTCGTACGAAATGGTCCGCCGGCGTCGCCGGCAGTCCTAACGAGTCCTCCAAGGTCACCTGCCATCCCTGCAGGTCCGCCGGGGTCCTCTGACGTCGGGGGCGGTCCGTCATCGTTCCCTGCCGTTCAGGCAGGTCCATCGGCGTCCCCAGCCGTCCTGGTGGGTCCATCGGCGTCCTCTGCCGTCCTGGTGGGTCCGTCGGCGTCCCCAGCCGTCCTGGTGGGTCCATCGGCGTCCCCAGCCGTCCTGGTGGGTCCGTCGGCGTCCCCAGCCGTCCTGGTGGGTCCGTCGGCGTCCCCAGCCGTCCTGGTGGTTCCGTCGGCGTCCCCAGCCGTCCTGGTGGGTCCGTAGGCGTCTCCTGTCGTCCTGATAGGTCCGTCGGCGTCCCCAGCCGTCCTGATGGGTGCCGTCCTGGCGGGTCCGTTGGCGTCCCCAGCCGTCCTGTCGGGTCCGTTGGCGTCCCCAGCCGTCCTGGTGGGTCCGTCGGCGTCCCCAGCCGTCCTGGTGGGTCCGTCGGCGTCCCCTAAAATTTGTCATCCCCCAAGAATTCAATTTTTTTCCCCCTTGGGATTTTATTTGTCTCATCCTCCTTGTACACATTACTCTCAACATCTCTATCGATGGAAATTCGATGACCTTTACCGGGTGTTGAACCGAGGACCTCCTGCTCCATGGTTGATGACGCTATCCACTACGCCACTCCGACATCTACCCACACGGGTCGACTAAAAGCTATAATATGCGGTAGGGTGCGCCGTGGCTCTATCCACAGGCAATCCCCGAAGTGACAACAGGGATAGCAGAGATGGTGCGTCCGTCGGCGTCCCCAGCCGTTCTGGTGGGTCCGTCGGCGTCCCCAGCCGTCGTGATTGGTCCGTCGGCGTCCCTGGCCGTCCTGGTGGGTCCGTCGGCGTCTCCTGTCGTCCTGATAGGTCCGTCGGCGTCCCAACCCGTCCTGGTGGGTGCCGTCCTAGTAGGTCCGTCGGCGTCCCCAGCCGTCGTGATGGGTCCGTCGGCGTCCCTGGCCGTCCTAGTGGGTCCGTCGGCGTCCCCAGCCGTCGTGATGGATCCGTCGGCGTCCCTGGCCGTCCTGGTGGGTCCGTCGGCGTCCCCTGTCGTCCTGATAGGTCCGTCGGCGTCCCAAGCCGTCCTGGTGGGTGCCGTCCTAGTGGGTCCGTCGGCGTCCCCAGCCGTCGTGATGGGTCCGTCGGCGTCCCTGGCCGTCCTGGTGGGTCCGTCAGCGTCCCCAGCCCAGCCACTGTACGCTCTAGATTTCGAATGAGTGCAAGAGCTGCGTCTTTTTGTGAGCACCAAAAACCCCTGTGGATAGGAGGGGAGGTAAAACCTTGGAAGAGTGTAATGCGGCAAGAAACGGCGACAGACCTGCCAGGACGGCTTGGGACGCCGACGGACCCACCAGGACGGCTGGGGACGCCGACGGACCCGCCAGGACGGCTGGGGACGCCGACGGACCCACCAGGACGGCTGGGGACGCCGACGGACCCGCCAGGACGGCTGGGGACGCCGACGGACCCGCCAGGACGGCTGGGGACGCCGACGGACCCACCAGGACGGCTGGGGACGCCGACGGACCCGCCAGGACGGCTGGGGACGCCGACGGACCCGCCAGGACGGCTGGGGACGCCGACGGACCCGCCAGGACGGCTGGGGACGCCGACGGACCCACCAGGACGGCAGGGGACGCCGACGGACCCACCAGGACGGCAAGAGACGCCGACGGACCCGCCAGGACTTTAGGCGACGACGACAAACCTTCTCGGACGCCTGCGGACGAAACACTGGCCCGGGCGGATAGGGACGCTTGTGGACCGGCTGTGACATCAGAGGACGTAGACGGAGTTGGCCAGACGGCTGGTGACGCTGACGGTCTCGTGCGGACCGCAGGCGACGCCGACGGACTAACCCGGACGGTGGGCGACTATTAATGACCATCGTGGACGTCTAGGGACTCTGGTGGACCTGCCTGGACGGCATGGGACGAAGATGGACCCGTTTGGACGGCAGGCGACGCCGACGGACTAGCCCGGACGGTGGGCGACTATCACTGTCAGTTGAGGATGGAGCTGCGGACGGCTATTGACGACTTAGGACGATGAGGACGTTTGTGGACACTTTTGGACATAATGGAACGGCGACGAAATGTGACGCTGTAAGACGATGACTTTTTTGGACGAATAGTGACGTACAGTAGGTACGTTTGCGGACGTTTAGAGACCTGTCCTGACGTAGAGTACGTGACTTGACTGATTCGGACAAGTTCTGACGGCATTTGGTTCGTCACAACTCGTCACTGTTCCCATCAGGGCCCTTTCTCACAACCGACTCTCTCTCTTCCCTACCCCTAGGGCGCAATCCTTTAGGGGTGCTCGGCGGGACCTCATTCGACTGTACGACATCCAGGCCAGGTGGGGGTACCCCCCTCCCACTCCCCCCCCCCCCACTCCTCCCCGCTACTGCTGCTGCTGCTGAAAGCTCCCCAGGCGGCGTGTGCATCACGACGAGGGGCAGGGAGGAGAGGAGAACGCGGCGGGCAATTTATGCGTGAAACGTGCTTTTTGCGCACGACGCGCGCTCCCCCGCGAGCCGCGCCGCCGCGAGTGGCGTTGTAAGGGGGGGGGGGGGGGGCTGTGAGCGGCAGCCCCGCCGGGCCGCGCACGCGCGCGCACTCGCCCAGCCTGACAGACACCTCCGCCTCCCTCCGGCCGGGATAAGAGGCTCGTTTTATGCCTCCTCGGTGGGCCGGGCTCCTCGGGGGGCCCCTCCCGCTGGTCTGCACGGTGAGTGTGAGAATGTCGCGCGCCTCGTGTCGTGTGAATTATCCGGGAAATTTCCGTCGCCGTGCGTACTTATCCATGATGCAGTGTGTTGAATTCGAGTCCGAGGGAATTTCACTGGTTGTAACCCGTGCTGGGACTGGCGCTAGGGTTCGAGAATTACCGGTAATTTTGGTTTTGAGTAAAAAACCCGAGTAAATTTCAGTAAATTACTGTTTTTTTGAGTAAAAAACTCTAAGACGCACATTTTCAAGAAATTCGAGGGTTTAACGATTTGTGAAGGTCAAATTGATGTTTACAAATGGTTACCTGTCAAAACGCAGCGTTCTCTCATCCAAGTTCAACCCATTTTCAGGCTCTACTACCTTTCTGTGTGTCTAAGTCGTCTAAGTCATTCCCTTTAGACAGCGACCCCTTTTCCCTTTTCCGCCAACTTGTAGTTTGTTTTGAGTGCTACCTACACGCCGCGCTTCTGTCGCGGTGGTCGGGTGGACGCACGGAAAAAACAATGTCTGATTTTTTTAAGGAAAAAGCGAATACTTTGAGGACCTCGGATACTTTGAGGAAAACGCCTCAGATTTTGAGGAAGGCTCCTCAAAAAATAAAGAAATCTCCACAAATTTTGAGGAGACTTCCTCAAAATTTAATGCGTTTTCCTCAAAGTATCCAAGGCCCTGAAAGTTTACCCTTGTTTCTCAAAAAATCAGACAGCGTTTTTAGCCCGCCCTTCTGCTTTGAAAAAGCTTCAGAGCGGGCTTATGCAATCGATCTGGTGTCTGTCTGTCTGTCTGTCTGTCTGTCTGTTCCACTCGAAGGAGTTGAGCTAGAGAGTTGAAATTTTTAGGGTATCTTAAGGGTCACTCCTGGACACCGAAACGCCTGGTGCAAATCCTGCCAACCCTCATTAAGGCACTGAAAAAAATTATTAAAGTTTTCACGGAATAAACAAAAAAAAATTTTTCAACTTTTTCCAACCCCGTCGACCCGTACCTCTCCGGAAGCGTCTTTTCGCGTCCAGTTCAATGGTGCACACCCTTTTACGAAAAAATGGACCCAGCTCGCGACTACACTGTAAAAAGCACCCGTAATTGGTCCAGTTTTCAACTTTTCTCAACCCCGTCGACCCGTACCTCCCCGGAAGCGTCTTTTCGCGTCCAGTTCAATGGCGCCCACCGTTTTTCGATAAAAAGGACCCAACTCGCGACTACACTGTAAAAAGCACCCCAAATTGACCTACTTTTCAACTTTTACGAACCCCATCGACCCGCACCTCTCTAGAACCGTCTTTTCGAGCGCAATTCAGTGGTGCCAACCGTTTTTCAATTTTCAGTGTTGCCAATCGTCAAAACTCAAACATTTCGATTATTTTCGACATTTCTCGATATTTTCCGATGTTTTTCGATATTTTCGACATTTTTCGTTGTTTTTCGATATTGTTCGACATTTGCGATATTTTTCGAAATTTTCGATATTTTTCGATATTTTTCGATAATTTTTGACATTTTTGATAATTTTCGATGTTTTTTGATATTTTTCGACATTGTTGACATATTCCGACATATTTTGATATATGTAAACATTTTTGACAATTTTTGATATTCTTTGACATTTTTCGACATTATCCCTCATTTTTCGATATTTTTCGATGTTTTTGGACATTTTCCATATTTTTCGATGTATCTCAACATTTTTAAGATATTTCGAGATTTTTCGACTTTTTTGACGTATTTCTACATATTTCGAAAATTTTCGACATATTTCGACAGTTTTTGAAATTTTCGACACCCCTCGACGCATATATCGTTAAAATCGTTTCGACGAGCGTAATTCAGTGTTGCCAACTGCTGCCAAATAAAGTCCGAGTTCGACCGTTCCATCTGAGGCCGAACTCACGTATTTCGACATTTTTCGAGATTTCTGACTCCCCTTTTTTGCCGAATAACTGACCGTTTAGTCACTATCGGCACGTTTTCAAAGCAGAAGGGAGGGCTGTAGTTTCGGTGGTTCACCGTTACAAACTGCCTCTTTCCGAAGAGAATGCCTTTACGGGCCGCAGGCCCGATCATTTGCAAGCTAAGAGGACGTTCTGTGTGACTTAGGGGTCGGGCCGAAGGCCCGACCGAACGCCGCCGGCAGGCCAAGCAGGCACGCCCCCGGCCGAACGGAGTTGCCAGCGTAGCAAAGCGGAGCTGGCAACGACGTTTGGCGGAAGGGCGGGCCTGCTTGTTACCGTGTGGTGGTGTTGAGACATGGGAGGAGGGAGAACAAGCGTGGCTGGTTGTCTAACTTTCAAATTTAATGTGAGTAAATTTTGATCGTTAAGCTTTAGATCTTGCTTCGTTTTATCCTTTAATGTCTGTCTCAGTACGAGAATGCCTTTTTTTTTTAAAAAAAAAAATGTCGACATGATTTCGTGTTGTCATCATTCATTTAAAAATCAAGTTTTAGCCTAACTTTGTTTTAGCTTCAACGACACTAATTTCAAAAGATTCAGATGACAAGTGCCCATTTTTTAATCGATTTAAATAACGAGGTTGCTTTTAAACGACATTTTATTTGAAAACGATGTAGCTCCCCCACCACTCCCCAAACCCGCCCCGCGCCTGCAGCCCCTGCGCCTGCGTCTAGTGTATAACACAGTGAATACCAACAAGCGTCATCGCCAAATCTCTGAGAAATGAAAAGTGTGAATGAGAAGGGAAGATTTCACATTGAAGGTACAAGAACACTCTTCAATACTTTACCATGTCTTCCACATGAAGTGTTGATGGGGAGTAGTCAGAATCATCCTCTTGCAAACTTATGGAGGCATTTGGCAGAGTTGGGTATAGACCCAACGTATCGCCATGTCTTTAGCCCGGACTCCCGGTACAATCGTGGCTTTGAACAACGTTGGGATGCGTTTTAAAATCAACAATGCGCAAAGGTGGCAGTTGCGTTTTGCTAGGGAAGCCGTACGGCCAAGGTGAGATGGTTGGGGACCTCAATTAGTGAACACGACACTGTGCGACTATGGTATTATGCGTGGCGAAGTACTTTTGGTGTCTTTTGCGATCCAGAGTAAATTACTTTTTGGGCAAAAGTAAAAAACTGTAAATTACTGGTTTTTTACCGAAATTTACTCGAAATTTACTTTGCCCTCGAACCCTAACTGGCGCCCTATCCGAGGGGGCAGGGGGAATCTCTTCAAATAATAATTGGACGGACCCCCAAAAATTCATTTAATAAATCGAAATAAATCAAAGAAATCAAAATAAAATCAAGAGGAAAAATACAGAGAAAAATAGGAAAAATCGAGAACTAACGAACAAAAATCTGAAAGGAACATTGAGAAAATCCAGAAATAGGATCAGTAAAAAAATTTGTACACATTATGTATGAGTGACCCCACCTCATCCCTATCGATAAAAAGAAACACTCAAAATACCTACACCGCTTCGCCTTTCGTTTAAATGCTAGTAGCCCGTAGATTACCTATTTCTCAGCACGGGTAGCAAGGTGTGCTTGTTGAAGTGTTTCCAGTGGCGCGGCGCGGCGGGGCCCCGCGGGGGCCGGGGCTGCTGCGCTCTGGCACGACGGCGCGGCTGCGCCGCCAGCAGCTCAGCCCACACTCCCGCTGCTCAGCCTCTGCTCAGCCGCGGAGCGTGCAATTTAAGCCCCCACTGTCTTCTTAATGTAGTGCTGCATTACCCGCTAATGTCTCTCCCAGCCGAGTCAAAACACCATAAAAATAACTCCCTCCCGGCTTGCGAGAGCATGGGTGACTCTGCAGAGGCGAAACGGGAGGGGGTAGAGAGAGAGAGAGAGAGAGAGAGAGAGAGAGAGAGAGAGAGAGAGAGAGAGAGAGAGAGAGAGAGAGAGAGAGAGAAAGACAAAGCTGGCGTCCCGGCCGGGCCCATAGCCCCGGTGGCCCCCAAACACGGGTCCCCCGCCCCCGGCCGGCCGGGACCGATTTGATGACCGGGCCACGCCCCGATTCGGCGGGGCGAAGAGGGCCAGCGGAGCAGCGCGCCCCTCTCATGCCACATCGAGTCCAAGTTTTTATAGACGCTTCCCCCCGCGGCCCCTCCCGGCCCCTCCCGGCCCCTCCCGGCCCCACTCCGCGGATCCAGTTGGCCACAGATAACGAAGGGCTGGCTCGAGCCACTACTCAGCCCCGTCATACTGTGCGCCAGCCCCCCCCCCCCTACCTACCCCCACCAAGCACCCCCTACCCACCCTCACCAGCCCCCCCGTCGCTGTTGGCGCGTTCGACTCGGAGTAATAAGAGCCTGCCCTGCCCTTTGTCACCGAATAGCTCCCTTTATGGCCCTGCTAGCCGGCTCCCTCCCGCCAGACGTATGCTCGGACTGTTTGTTTTCCTTGGGCGGGCCGGGGTGGGGTTGCTATAAGGGCACCCTGAAGGGCGGTGCACGGCCACTGTGGAGCCGTCCGCCAAATTATTATTATCATAATTAGAAATAGTGCGACAGGGGGGTAATTATTTTGTTTCATGTTTCTGTGCGTCCAAAGGAACAAAAAAGACTTATTTTCAATCCCGTCGGCGTCGTTTGTGCGTGTGTGTTAATGACGTGTGCGGAATATGGTTGTTCATTCCGGTGGCCATTAATTTTGCATGGCCGGCCTGGACGCGCTGACGGCCGATGTTTAGCGCCCCTCTCTCGCTCTTTCGCTCTCTCATGGATATATGCCCCGCGCTCCATTTTGCCAAAAAAGGATATGTTCGGTCGGTCGGTCGGTCGGTCGGTCGGTCGGTCGGTCGGTCACCCTGAGAGAGAGCGAGAGAGAGCAGTTCACAGAGCGGTACTCGCGGAGGCTGCTGGTGGGGCGTGGAGCGCCCGCCCTGTCTAGCGCCGGGCCGCGGCGGGAACTGTGCCGCACTTCCTGAAGGGCTGATAAAAACAAAGCCATCCTTCAAGGCCGATTCTCGCGCGACATGTTTTCCTTGGAGTTGGTCGTCGCGTCGGCGGCGGGGCCCCGGCGGGGCCTGGGCCGTGTTGTCTGAGCCCCCGCGGCTGTTTGCGTGAGCGGGGGCGGAAGGGCGGCGCGCGCGACCCGGCCAGGCCCCGGCGCGGCACAGATGGACGGGAATTTGGGGAGTTTGGGGGGGAAGGGAAAAGGGGGGGGGGTAGCGTCGGCGTCGGCAGTAGTAAAAGTGTCAGTGGCCATATCTATTGCTGGGCCGTGTGTCTGTCTCCGTCTGTGCGTGTGTGTGCGTGTCAGTTTGTCGCGAGAGAAAGAGTGTGTGTGTTTGAGAGAGAGAGAGAGAGAGAGAGAGAGAGAGAGAGAGAGAGAGAGAGAGAGAAAATTGGCAGAGGGTTGGAGGGAGTCGGGGGAGGGGGGGGGGGGAGGAGGAGGAGGAGGAGGAGAGAAAAAAGTTTTGTTTAAGAGGAAGAGTAAGCGCCCGCCCGAGACCAATAATTTAATTGACGCACACAACACGGTTTGAAGGGTTTTATGGGGCCGTGTGTCTGTCTGTCTCCGGGCCGCGCGGCGCGGGGTGCGGTCCCCAGGGGGACGCCACCCCGCCCCGCCCCGCCCCGCCAGTGTTTATATGAATCATTCCCCGGGCCGGGCAGGGTTGGAGCCCGTCCACGTCCACCCCCGTTCTTTGCTTCATCAAAGTGGAAATTGAGGAGCCTCGCTCTTGTTGAGTGAGAATCTGACGAAGGGGGTGGGGTCTCTTCAAAAAATCACTGTACGGACCCCAAAAATCTTTTTTTCAAAAATTAAATGAAACTAAGAAGAAAGACACTGAAAAATCCGAAAAATCAAGTTAGAACGACCAAAACCGAAATAAAATTGGAAGAATTCCAAAATTTGTGTCAGGTCAAAAATTATCGAAAATTAACAAATTGTCCATATAAAATTAACAGAAAAATCAAAACAAAAGTCATACATATGTATAAAAAAAATCAAATGCCAAAACAGTCATTGTACATATATTGTATGAGTGATCCCCCCTCTAAATGCAACCAGAAATGAAATCTCGTCTTCAGAGGGAAAAAAAAGAGGTTTTGTGCACACTTTTCTTTTGGTGGAGGATGATCCTGATTTGTTTCTCTTTCATTTTCAGCGTCGATCCGCCTGTACTGCCGCAATGTTAGTTGCAAGGCTGCTTTTTTTGCGTGTTAATTTATCGGGTCGTATTAGTGCGTGTGTATGCGTGTGTGAGGGTGGGAGCTGGTGGGGCCGGCCGCGTGAGCCTATAAGAGGACAGACTGCGCGCCCTACGCGGTAATTGGACGCAGCGATTGGTAGCGATTACGCAGCGAGCGGTGCGAGGCGTGGGGCTCTGCCCACCCACGCCAACCCCACGCCCCGCCCGGGCAGACTCTATAGCGACAGACTTCGTGGGACCGTTCCACCTTCCCTTCCCTTCCCCCTCCCTCTTTATTCCAAAGTTCCCCGCCGCCCCGCGGCCGCCGTGTACAGTACTGCCCGATGAGCCGTCATGACCCACGACCCCGCCCCGTGCCCCGTCCCCGTCTCTTCCACTCGCTTGCGAAAGGTCTGTTGGGGAGCCGTCCAGCTCTTCTGCGTTCATCCTCGTGATGGGGCCCAAAGACCTGCTGCCCTCTGCGATCCAATCGCCTCTGACTGCCGCGGCCAGTAAACGACTTCTCCCGCCGTCTTGTCGTCTGCTCGTTTCAATCGGATCCACGCAGTTGTCTCTGTGAAAAATAGCTGTAGATTTTACCTCGAAAATATCCCTACGATGGGCGAAGAAAAGAAATCTGCCCGTCTCGCGTCGCGTCACCTCTTTTTCTCCCGCTCGGCAACGCACGGCACCTCGTGTGGCCTGAGACCCCTGCACTTTCGGCGGTAGGCAACTCGCCGTCATTGGTGCGCGCTGGTTGCCTACCCGCCGGGATGGTGGTGGTGGTGAGGCGGCGCTGCGGCCTCGCCCGCCCGGGGCCAGCCAGGAGCCGAGCCGAGCCGAGCCGTGCCAGCCGAGCCGAGCCGAGCCGAGCCGAGCCAGCCGAGCCGAGCTTGTCTGAAGAGGCCCGGGCAGAGCGGGGCGGGGCGGGGGCTGTAGTGCAACGGGTAAGGGAAGGTGCTGAATGCGCCGCCAGAGAAAGGAGAGAGAGAAAGGAGAGAGAGAGAGAGAGAGAGAGAGAGAGAGAGAGAGAGAGAGAGAGAGAGAGAGAGAGAGAGAGAGAGAGGATAGGGTCGGGCGAGGGTGTGAATGGCACTAGCGGGGCTTTGCTTTCGGTTCCTTGGGTCGGACGTCGTCATCGCCTTGTCGGCCCGCCCTACCTCCCCCCTTGGTGCCTGCGAGGTGTAGAGGAGCCCAGCCCCCCTGCCCGGGGCCCGGGGGTTGGGTACGTGGCGGCGCACACGCCCGGCCCCGGCCCCTCCTTTCCTTCTGCACCACGGCGCTCGCAAGATTTGCAAGAGGAGTCGGAACACTGTGGCGCCTGGCCTGTCCTGGCGCCCTTGCTTCGCCCTGCTTCGCCCTGCTTCGCCCTGCTCCGCCCATCCCCGTCCCGTCCGGCTTCGCTGACTTAGTTATGACGGAGTTTCGGACGGCGGCGCGGTCTCTGTCTCTCTCTTCCTATCTCTCTTTCGCTTTCTGTTGTCCTGTTGGTTCGCTCTCTCGTTCTGTGTCTTCCTCGCGCCCTACTTAAAACGTCTCACCGCGCTGCGTTTCTGACAATCTCTCTCGCTGTCGCTCCCGTGGGGACGGCCGCTCCGGGCGGGGCGTGGTATCCCGTACCCCCCCCCCCCTCTCTCTCTCTCTCCACCCGTTTCTGTCGCGTTTTTCTCTCTACGAAAGGCGATGGCTCTCGCACAATATGCACACCCGTCGCGGTCTGGCCGCCCCGCCACATGCATATGCAGATGAGCTCGGCCAAAGTACAAAGCGTTTTGGCTCGTGTGGGCGCGCACGCGCGCACGGTACCGACCCCCGGGTGGAAACACCTTCCAAAGGAGACGGGAGAGCGACACGAAGAGGAAAGTGAGAGAGATGAAGCAAGACTTTATGGTCGTAGCAATTTCTTTTTTCTTGTTTTTGAAAAAGTCCGCAAACACCATTTGTGCCCCCAACCCCCCTTGCTTGGCCTCATTTTCTGTCTCTCGGCTCGGCCGCTCGGCTCTTTACCGAGCGTTTTCGAGAGGGCCGGCGTCCTGTATGAGAGGGTAAAGAGGGTGAGATGCATACACATGGGCCCTCGAAGGACGTCACAAGGCCTCTGGCCCTGCCTCTGCGGCCGGCGGCCCGGTCCCTGTCGAGCGGTCCCATTCTCATTCCAGGAAGTACACTGTAAAAAATTGTTGGGATTTTGACTATACAACTGTATGGGAAAAATCCTATACGCGTATAGGACGCAAATTTTCCCACACTTTTGTCCGATTTTTCCTATACAAGCCAACCGTGTATCGGAAAATCACGAAACGTATGTGAAAAATCCCATACTTGTGTGGTAATTTACCTAGAATTGTATAGGTAGCAGAGTTTCCCCATACCGTATGGGAAATTTACTATTTTTTTCTTGTACTTTGCCTTCACAACAATAGAAAATTTACATTTTAAGGACACATACCCGGTGATTAGGTGGACCCGTTTCAATAGTCAGTCTTGTTCTGTTGTGATTTTACCGGATTTTACACAAACCATGGTGCTTGGGGCTTTGTGACGAGGGGTTGAAGTAATATTTGAATAAGGATACGATCCTTTGATATAAAACACCCAGCACTTAAACACTTGGTCGGAAATTCCGCATGCAGTAAAGCAGGCGGCCTCTAAGCGGGCAGCGCTGCCCTCCGTCCTCAGGTACGGGGAAGGGAGAAGGGGCCCAGCCGGCGGGGCGGAGCGCGCGGCTGTGGCATGACCTGGGGACGCTGCGGCTCGGCACCCATCACGTCCCCGTGGTCCAGTGGTCAACGTGATGGTGTCGCAGCCCAGAAGTCCGAGGTTCAACTCCCCATCAAGTAAGGTATTTCATCGCTAATACATTGTGTACTAATATGTAACTGACTACAGGTAAGAGGAAACAACAGCTATAACAGGCTAGGCAAGCAGGAAATATCTTTTTCTGTTTTGAAATATATATGGGAAAAATCCCATACCTGTCTAGCAAATATGCCACACGCGTATGGTATTTTTACTAGTGTCAGGTGCTGGAAAAGTCCCATACATGCATAGGAAAATGGCTACACCAGTATGGGATTTTTCCCACACGAGTGTATGGTAAAAATCCCACACACTGTATATGTAAATTGCTGCATATACATTTATAGGATTTTTACTATACATTTTTTTTACAGTGTAGACTCCGAAAAATTGAAAGTTTAGAGTTTGCCGCAACTTCGCGAGAAGTTCCCCGCAATAATTCTCTCTGAATCTCCTTTGTTTTGCTTGAAGTTCATCAAAATTCGTTCACTGATATATTCAACAACGATATTTTCGACAATCCATTACTGCTCATGATTAAATTTCAAGTTGATACACAGTTCTTGTACCGGGGGTTTCTTTGAATGTGTAACAGTTTTGCGGGATCGCATACTCACCAGCGCTGCAGGGTCCATGGAGCCGTAAGGGCGAATGAGGTACACTCTCAGCCCACTAATGACTTTTTCTTTCGTAGACGACTAAAAATTTTAAACTTCGGAAAATATTTAGTAATTTCTAAGTATTCCTTACAAATTCGTAAGTATTTTACGATCTTTTTTTCTAAGTAATTAAATAGTTAATATTATAGGTAATTGCTAAATACATAACTAAGATATTGTGCTTATTACTTAGTAATTTCCTAAGTATTACAGCTGTACAAAATTTTTAGTGGTTACTTACAAAATGTACGTAAGTGGGCTGAGAGTGTAGGCAAACCCGCAAGACTGTTAAACGCATTTAAAGAAACATCCGGTAGAAAATTTTCCCTATAAACCTACAACAATTTTTCGCGGTGGTTAAAAAAAAGTATAAACTAAATCTACCTGCCTTTGCCGCCTATCGTGCACAAGTGCCACGCGGAGATAAAGACACTCCAGTTACTTTTTGTGTGGGCGCGTCATCTGCTCGCTCGGGGCGATTCGTCGCCCCGTTCTCTCTGGTGCACCTGCTGCTCCGCCCCGCCACTCCCCGCCCCGCCACCACGCCCCGCCCCGCCACGCCCCGATTGCGTTAGGCGCGCGCCGCTATACTGTACCGCTCCCCATAGAGCGAGATGCTCCGCGGTACTTTATCGATCTTCATAACCGGCATGCACCTGCACTGAACATACACACAGCTTCTCGATTGCTTTGCGGCTCCCGGTGCGCGCTCTCTCTCTCTCTCTCTCTCTCCCTCCCTCCCCCTCCTCTCTCTGTCTGTCTCTCTCTCTCTCTCTCTCTCTCTCTCTCTCTCTCTCTCTCTCTCTCTCTCTCTCTCTCTCGCATGTGCGCTCACTCCCCGACCACCTCGTTCGCCAGCACAGCATGACATTTGGAATCCTCCCGCAGGGGCCTCCCGTTCTCGCATAGGTGGTCTAATCACCGTAACTCTGCGCTGCACGCCGCCGCGGCTGCATTACGGCGTCTCTCCCTCTCGCTCTCTCCCTCTGTACCTCAAGCTCTCTCTCTCGCGCTCTCTGTCTCTCTTGTTCTCGCAGCAGCCCGCGGCCGGTGCAGTGTCGCTTTGCTCCGCGCTGCCGTTAATTGAATCCTTTACGGTGGCGGCTACAGCAGCGCGGTAATTAGCAAAGGGACGCGTGGCTCTGTCTCTCTCGCACACGCTCATACACACTCGTCGCCCCCCCCCCCCCCTCTCTCTCTCTCTCTCTCTCTCTCTCTCTCTTTCTTTCTTTGCAGCCGCCGCCAGAGATTTTAAGAATGGCCCTTTTATTAAGTTAGTAAAATTGGCCGCGCGCCCCGCCGCCGCCCCTCAATCTGAGCAGATGTGAGAGGAGGAGTGAGAAGGCGGTGGAGAGAGAGAGACCAACGCTGTGTAAGTGAGGGGGAGAAAGGGAGGAACAAATGTGGCGCGCGACTGATAACATTGTAATCGCGGGGGGAAATCGAGGCGAAAGAAGAAGGAGAAGGAGGAACTCGGGGGTGGGGTCGCGGAATAGCGGCGGGGCGTGGCACGGCGGGGAGGCGGATGAAATGCGCAGAGTTCTCAACTCAGCCGGGAGGCGGTCGTCGTTGAGGTCTGTAATCAGCCCGCACGAGACATTGTTGTAGCAGCCGTGCGTGTGGCGTGGCGCGGCGTGGTGCCGTGCGCGCAGGGGGCCCTATTGACGGGATTAGCGCGGCCTTTGCGCCGCCGCTGGCTGCTGCTGCTGCAGTTGGCACACGGAGCGCCTCCGCTGTCGACATCGTTTAAAGGGCGGCGCCCGGAGCAGCGTGAAACCAGCACTGCAAAGCTTTACGTATATACGCCTTTTTTCCCCCAGTTTATGGTGCAGTCTGGTAATGTTGAGTGTTCACTGGAAATCCAAGAGAATCTCCATTCGTACACACAGCAAACGTATTTTTTTTTTCCGGAATGTCACTCTCACTCTGCAAATCTTTATTGTTGTTACTACAGTTAAAACTGTAGAACGAAAGTTTTTACAGCTTATCCGTTAAACTCGAAAGCACAACGGTTTAAACTGTGAACGTCTGCAGCTAAACCGTTGAACTTTCGAGTTTAACAGTTTTAAACTGTGTCGGAACTTCGTTTCGCAGTTGACACTGTCATGTCGTTTATAGCACTTTGGTTTGCAGAGCATCTTGAAGGGACAAGTGTTTTTTGCCCCGTCGTACAAGTGCGAAAGACATTCGCACTCTCGTTTGGCTGTCTTGTTCTATGCGTTCTCGATGATGACGCTATCGGCTCTGGATGGGAATTAAACTGTCCTGCCTGCTCTCACCCGCTGCTCGTGCGCGCGGCGCCCGGGCGGCCCCAGTCAGAGCTGCGCGCGTAAATCACTTCTCTGTCGAGCAGCGGCGCTACACTTGTGAACACCGTGCCGTGCTGCGCGGCCAGGGCCCGGAGCCCGGACCTCTCAGCCCAACCTGTTGGCCTCCGTGTTCACTCCCTGCACGGCGCGCGGCACGGTCAAGCAGGCTGTCGCCGCCCTCCAGCCAGCAGCAGGAGGAAGCAGCGTGTTGTGATTTACGCCCAACTTCATCTTGATTATGAATCAAGTGCGCGGGACGCTACTCTGCCTCCCTGGCCTCGGGGAGAGCGCGGGGGGCGCGCGCGCCACACCGCGAGAGTTCCATTACTCGGCAAAAGTTTCGCGCGCGTTGTGATGAACGTAGTAATGTACGTGAAATATTAGCCAGGTCGGCCGCGCGGGGGCGGGGAGGGGAGGGCGGCAGGCTGGCTGGTGTCTGCGCGCGCGCCCCGCGCCCCGGCAGCCTCGCGCTGCTGAAGAAACGGCCTAATTATGGGGTGGAAAAGTTGCGTCGATCATGCGGCTAACTTTGCGGCGCAGGGAGGAGCAGCGGCGGGGAAGTCCATTACCAATGCGCGCCGTGGATAGACAGACAGTCGGGGGCTGAAGTCGTGCGGCGGGGCGGCGGCGGCGGTGAGGGGGAAGTCTCCGCGCTGCGCTGCTCCGCTGTGCGGGGAAGGAGAGAAAATGCGTAATGAAATAGTTTCAACGACAAACGAAATATGAGGAGAGGTTGTTGTGAGCGGAGACCTGACGACGGCCGGGCCGGGCCGGGCCGGGCCGGGCCGGGCCGGGCGGCAAGCGGTCGAGGAGTGGCGGGGAGGAGGAGGAGGAGGGCTTGTTATTGAAGCGGCGGGTGGGGCGGGATGCGGGTAGGATGAGTTGCTAGTCCTTTTCCTGTGGATTAGCGCTGAATAATGAAGCCAGGGGACTGGGGCTGACCCCGCCACTGCGGCGCACCTTCCTTGGCTCCCAGAGGTCTCCTGCTGCCCCTCCTCAACTTTACCTCGGTTTGTGATAGACTTGCGCCCCGGCCACGCTCTTTTACGGTTTTGTTTCGTGTTCTTCTTTATTTCGCCAGGAAAAATAAAATTGGAGTCGTTTTACGATGAGCTGGCAGGCAGGCGACCCCCTCTCGCCCAGCCCCGCCCCGCCTTCCCTCTTCCTTTTGCCTTCTCCGGGTCAGCGAGCGGCGGCGGGGCGGGACAGTATAACTAGTTTATGGCGAGTCAATTTGACCGCCCTCCGCGGCCCCCCGCCACCCCCGCGCTGCCTCCAGCGCGCCCCCGCTGCAGAGCGAAAGGCATTCGTAAAGGAGGATGTGTTGCCGTTAGCCTTTTAATGTTACGTTTCAGGTAAATTAAAACAACGCGCAGTAGTATAAACACAGGCGCTCGTAAGGGACACTAGATGAAGCTAGCTGAAAAAAAAATGTTGTTGTTGTTGGCGTTCACTGATAAACGAAGTGTTCAACCCTTCAACACTTCAAAGTGTTCAAATTCCATTTAAACACTTAAAGTGTTCAACACAGTTGTTGTGCTCTTAAAAGTGTTCAACTCGATATTTGCGCACTTAAAAGTGTTCAACTCCCCAGTTGGTCACTTCCCGGTACAGTGCCGCCCAAGCTAAGAAAGTGTGCAACTGCGGAGTTGAACACTTTTAGGCGCACAATTATCGAAGTGAACACTTTGAAGTGCACAACTACTCTGTTGAACACTTTTAAGTGTTAAAATGGTATTTGAACACTTAAAAGTTTGAAGGGTTGAGCACTTTGTTTAACAGTGTTGTTGGCGTTGTTGTGGGTGTTTGCTGTGGTTCGTGAGTAATGTTGCTCCCGAGTATCGATCGCAGTGCAAGCAGCAGCAGAGGACTTGCTGGCCGGGCTGGGCTGGTCCTGGTCCGACCGGAGGGGGCCACGGGTTTGTAGGGAATGGCTTTTTGATAGAGATATCGGGCCCGGGGGGCGGGGGGCTGCGGGGGCCGTGCAGGGGGGGGGGGGGGCGGCCCCCACGCGCACTTCTTCCGTCGCTAACGTTTTAATGGCTGGACCGCCCCCCTCCCACCCCTTTGCGCCGCGCCTGCTTGGCGGCCAGCTTCTTGCCGCTGGAGCCGCACGCCAAACAATAGCTGGCAAAAAGAAGGGGGCCGGAAGGGGTTGTACGGGAGGGGAGGGGGGCTGCTGAGCTCAGGGGGGCTGCTTCTGCCCTGTGCCCCCCCCCCCCTTTTACACACACGCACTCACACACTCAAGCTTGCCCCCCCCCCCCTCTTCCACCCGCATGGAGCGCGCGACTTGAGTGCAGCCTGTCTGGATCAGTTCCCCCTTTTTCCCACGTGCTAACGTGTGGTTTTGGGCTACTTCGCCCGCTTCCCCCCCCCCTTTCCCCTTCTTCCCCCTCGTTCCCCCTGCCCCGTGGGGCTATCACTCCCATGGGGGGGCAGCGCAGCGGCAAGATGGCCGCGCCGTATCCCAGGTAAACACCCTGTGCGCCCCTGTGCCTCACATGGAGCTGATTATTTGTAGAGGACGCGCGGCCCCCCTGGTAATGCCGCGCGCCGGCGAGTACCTCGCTCCCCGCCTCGCCAAAGCCTCCGCCCCAAACTGTTATAGAATAAACGTGTCATTGAATTTACACACCGAGTTTGCTCCGGCGCTTTGCCGGCTGCCTCACGCGGCCCCGGCCCGGCTCGGACTGCTGCGCGCTGCTGCGGGTGTGTTCGCCAAACTGATTCCAGCCAGCCATGAAACTTGGCTCTAGCGCCGTGTTCCACGAGATACGAGTGTCTTAATGTGTCTCTTGAAACCCTTGCTGCTGCTGGCGCCCGGCACGGCGCCCGGCACGGCGCCCGGCAGCCAGGCAGGACCAGGCCGCCAGCCGCACCGCCGTCGTAAGTTTTGTCGTTTATGTCTTGTTTTGGCGTCGCGCTCTGCGCACCCGCGCGCGAACGGTCGCCGAGCCAAATGACTGGCGAGCGATTCGTCCGCGGCGTTGCAGTTTCCGTTTTAAAACGTGATTTTTAAATTTTTTCTTTTTTTATCTGTCTGCTTCTTTCGCTCGCAGGCGCCGTTTTCTTCGTAGGTGGCGCGTGTCGAGGGGGAAACAAAAACAACTCTGAAATTTGGTGTACAAATTTTGTGAATTTTTGTGAGTTTTCATTGAAGTTTTGTGGATTTTTTCTTGAATTATCTATTAATTTTTGTAATTTTTCCAAATAATTTCCCTAAATTTTTCTAAATTTTTGAATTTTTCGGAGTTTTCCTGAATTTTTCTGAATTTTGAGGTGTACTAAAATTTCAGAGCTGCTTCCCCCTCGAGCGTGTGGTCCTTCCAAGTCAGTTCTTGTCATAGGTAACTGGCTGGGGCAGGCTGGGGCCGGGCGTGGCGGGGTGGGGACCACCTTGCTGCAGAAGTAACTTGAACCGGGAGATAGGGAAGAGGCTTCGTCTGTTAGGCCGTGATGCAGCCAAACTTGTAATTCGCGCGGACACCCGGAACCTCGTGGCAGGGCATTTTACCGTCCATGGAGTTAGTGAGTAAAAGAGAATGGGAAAAAAAGAAAAAAAAAAATGTAATTTTTCGGAGTATTTCTCATCAGAATTTGTTTGATTCGGTTCAAAAGAATTGGGGTACCCATAACAGGCCATGTTAAAGAACAAAACTTTCGGGTGCAAAGCAGAGGCTTTCTTATCCGGGGCCTAAAAATAAATATGCATATTTGTAGAAGTACTTTTTCTTTCTGGACCGGGGGAAAGGGTGGTGTGCGTGGGAAGTGCCTTGTCCCGTGAAGAAGGCAAAAAGAGAGATCAAATCCATCCCCTTGAGGGTCGGGGTCCAGCACCCGCCGCCCAATAAGGGGCCTGCTGTAAGGGGCCACCGATAACCCTCATTTGCCGTCGGGAGGTATAGGATAGGGTGTGGTGGTGAGCCCGCAGGGCCTCCGCTCCGCTCCCCCCCTGCCCCATGTGCTCCTTGCACTCGCGGTCTCGCTGACCCCCGCCCACCCCTTCCTCCCCCCCCCCTCGGGGGCCCCCCCGGCAGACCTCGCGTGCCCCTAGGGCGGAGCTTGGTGGGGGCTCTTCAGGGGGCAGCCCAGCCCGGCCCCACTGGAATGCTCACAGCGCCCCGCGCCGACTCGTGGACGCCTCCCAAGAATGTCTTTGTTGCCGGGGTGTGGCGGGGCGTGGCGGGGTGGGGCGCGGGGGCCCTTCTGGCTCTGCTGTGCTGCTCTGAGCCCCGTGTCGGGACGTCGGGACCCCCCGCCTTCTTAACTGGCTGAAAACTCCGAATGTGATCAGTTTTGAGTTTTGCTGTATCGACACTGAAAATCCAAGATTTTTAAATTTTACTTATAATCATAAATTTGAGTGACATTTGCTTGTTCAAAAAAAAAGGAGGGCAGTGGGGATAATATTTAACGATCTTGCGCGCAAGGGTTTTTCTCAAGCAGAGCAAATATTGAAACAGGCTGATGTCCCCGCTGTCTGGCTGGTCTCGCGTCAGAGGTCTGGGTCTGGGAGCAATCATACCCTTCACACACACACATACATACACACACACACACACACACACACACACACACACACGCTCATACCGTAGCTGCGGTGAGCCTAACGCATTCCTCCTGTCCATCAATGTCCTGCTGCTCGGGCCGGGTCCGGTTACGCCAGGGCTGGACCGCTGGACCGCCGTGCGGACAGCCCCTGCCCCTGCCAGGCCCGCCGGCCCGGCCCGGCCCGGCGCGGCGGTTTGGACATGACGTGTGGATCGGTGTACCCTGCGCGCGGGAACCGGCAACTTTTGCTCCGCAGAAGTGTGTGGCGCAGCTCGGCGCAGCTGTGCGGTGTCTAACTGTCTAACTCTGTGTGATGTCTGTGTTGCAGGTGAGCCGCAGGCCGCGGGCCGAACGAGCAGACAGACGCGAGCGGTGGAGGCCGCGCGGCGCCTGCGGGGCAGCCTGTGTGCCTCCAAGGTGCGGGTCAGTAGTGGACGCTAGAGGGTGAGCGTAGCGGGACCCAGAATGAAACTTCGCGCGCAACTTGCGCCTGGTTTCCGGTCCGGATTCGGCCCGTACATTGTCTGTTCGAAAGATAACATGGCTACCTTGCGAACAAGCCGCACGACATTCGGTCCGCTCACGAAATCAGGGAACGTGCGGAAGTCGTGCTCAAAGTTTCCCTGTGGGGCGCCCTAGCTATGGGTCACATTCGGGTCACATTGTCGCTGCGCCGAAAAGGAGTACGCCGAACAGGAATAATATGCGCGAGTCGCGACGATAGGAAGGTAGTGTTCTGCGCGAGAGGGAAACAACTCTGAAATTTTTGTACACCCCGTAATTCAGAAAAAAATATACAAGTTCACAAAAAAAAACTTCGAAAAATACAGGGCAAAACCAGGCAAATTCAGAAAAAAATCACAAAAAGTTGGGTAAAATTCAAGTGAAAATTCACAAAAAGTGTACACCATAATTCACAGTTGTTTTCCCACTCGATTCCACGTGCGCATTTAATGGTGATGCTGATGTTTGATCGCATATTTCCAGTTGACTACGCGGGGATGCAATGGGAGGGAGGGGAGAGTTGGCCGGGGCCGGCAGGGGGCCCCAAAGGGGGCGCGTCGTCATCTCGTCGGGGAGTGGCGGCGCGTGGCGGCGGCCACATCAGAAAGATAAATTACAGGCGTATCGCGAGAGAGAGAGAGAGATTGAGAGAGTGAGAGAGAGAGAGAGAGAGAGAGAGAGAGAGAGAGAGAGAGAGAGAGAGAGAGAGAGAGAGAGAGAGATGAGCTCATGTGTGTGTGGTCGGGCTGATGCAGGCGGAGCGGCCAGTTATGACACGGACCATAATGCTGGCGCCGCGGGAAGGGACTCAGATACTGGCCTTATTGTCAACGACCCGCGAAGCCCTTCTTCCTCCTCCTCATCCTCCTCATCCCCCTCACCTCCTTCCGTTGCGCTATCCGCCCACCCTACTGCTGCTGCCGCGCTATCACCCACCCCCGCCCCGCGCCGCCCCGCCCTGCCCGGATGAAATATCATCCAGTCCAACTCGGTTTCTTTCCGACCAGTTTTTGCCGCAGCTCCCCTGCCCTGCCACCGCCCGCACGTTCCGCTATGTAATTGTGTGGCAGCATTTTGGCAGCGGTTCGGACGTGTGTGTGTGTGTGTGTGTGTGTGTGTGTTGCGGGCGTGTGGGTGCACGCGCCGCTGTGTGTGTGTGTGTCTGTGTACTGCATTCGTCTTTGAGAAAAGGGAGAGTTCTTTGGAAAGGAGGAGTTGGTTACCCCGGGGTAGCGGCGGCGCGGTGGCGCGGCACGGAACGCTCTTCAAGTATAGGGTGTGTTTTTCCCCCACGAGGAGTGCCAGCGCCCCCCGCCGCCGCCCCTTTGCGGGGGAGGGGACGGGCGCAGACCCACTGCCGCGGGGTACCTTGCAATCGGTTTTGAGCGGAACCCTTGCGCTCCTAGCTCTTTTTATCGTCGGGAGGAACAGGTTGAAGTGGGGAAGGTGGGGTTCTTTCAAACGCGGTGCACGCGGAAAGGTGTTTGCCGATGCAGAGGAACGGACGGGCCCGCTTGTTGTGCCCCCCTTCCTTTTATTCGCGTTTTACCGCGCGAAAATTTGCGCGTCGAGGGGCTTTCTCACGCTCAGGCGGCTGCTCAGCCCCGTGTGTGTGCAGTGTGGGTCCCGCCCTCCCCCTCCCTCCCCCACGCACACAGGGCTGCACGAAATGTGCGTGCCTGCGTTTACCTCTCCCCCCTGCATGCTCACTCAGGGTGACACTGCGCTGCAGCAATGGGACTCATTCCCAAACGCGCGGGTGGCAGACTTCTTCTGCAGATGAAAAGCCCCGCCCTGCCCCGCCCCTACCCGCACCGCCCCCTCGCTATGAAACAACGCGGCGCGTTGCTTCCCATCTCGACACCGACACCTTTCAGGGACGGGACGTGTCGTGCGACACATGCAGACGGTGTAGAACGAGCGATTACTATGAAATTTTCGTATAACATGTGATTTTCTTTTTTTGTGAGTGGGGGGGGATATATATGAGAGAAATGAATTACTTTTCGCTAAATATTACCCAGTAAGGATTTTTTAATTCTGAAAATGTCTTGAAAACGCTTCGCACGAACTAATATTAGTCCTGAGAACGAACCACTGAAACGTATCAGATTTGTCTTTTGAGTGCACATAGTTCGGTCTGAAAACGTTTCAAAAGATAGTCTTGAGAACGTATATAAGATAGTCTTGAAAACGTTTCGAGGGATAGTCTTAGAAACATATTTAATATGTTCCATCAAAAGCGTTAAAATTTAATTTTGAACATCTGGTGAAGTTTTCCTTGCGTTTTGGGTTTCCTCCACAGTCCAAGGTGTTGACATTATAGAAGTTTCAATTTTACAGAATTTTACACTTACCAATGCCCGACTCCAGTCGGATTCGAACCCTCAGCCTTTGAGTTACAAGGCCACAGCGCTACCCACTTACCTACGGAGGTGCTCTGGTAGAAATCTGCCACGTTAAGTTCCCCATTCCACTACAACCCTTGTGGCCAGAGCACTCCTCGTAATATGTTCCGGAAACGTTTTCTAAAGATTATATAAAGATAATCTCTTACAAAGGATGTTCGGTCTTCGCGGGACCAACATGCTCAAGATGAAAAAACGCCCACCCACTGGTTCCTCCCAATTAACATTGATTCTTTATTGTAAATTTTCAATATGTTTTTGATGTGTTATGTTGTTTGAACACGTCCAAACGAAACATTTTCAAACTGGACTTAACAAATGTCCTGTTCATCTTAACTTCATTTTCATGTCAGAAGTACAACTTACGTAGGTTCGGGAGAGCTCATAAAATGTTTCCCGAATTCCTTTTGGATGTGGTCCGAAACGATTAAAACATCACTGTGAAAAATATTTCCGTAGATGTACAATATATTTTGTAATTCACTATGTACAACATATCTCGTACATGTACGACTTTACGTGTTACGACTTTGTTGGCTCACCAATCGATTCTGAGTTGATACGCATAGTTATAAAAAGTTTACAATATGAATCGTAATTGTACAAGACCTCTCATGGAAAATTTTCCCGTACCGGTACAAGGATTTCTCACAGTCATTATACGTCCTACTATGGTTAATGAATTAAAAACGTTTCGCAATCATTTCGAAATCGATCGCAGCAGAACGTTTCGCGACCACCGACTAAGGAATAATTTGCGATCCATCCGATCGAGATTAATTTCAGCGAGACGTTTAAGAAAGGTTTCTGGTACGAATAACTCAGATAGTCAAACTGAAACTTATCTTGAATTAATCCTGGTTTAATCCGAAACGTTTCATTCCCCACTGGGTATGAAACATGAGTTTAAAATTTATTCCTTAAACCACACTTCTTCTGCTCTCCATTTATATTTTTTTTTTTAAATAAAAAAATAAAATAAAAACAAGAATTGTAAGTTGTTTTTGGCTCTGTAGAGCGATGGAGTCGGGTGTCCTGACCTGGCCGGGACTGTCGGCTGGCTCGAGCGGCGCTAGGTGTCGTGTCGTATGAGCGCGGAGCGAAGGCCGTGCTCACAATGAGATGTGAGGGTGGCGCCTAGCCGACGGGAGAAGAGGCTTGGAGGAGGGGCGTCTGGGGAAATAGAATGGAAAGTCGCGAGACGCGGCCCGGCGGCGCTGCTGGAGGGCTGCCCCGCCCCGCCCCGCCCCGCCCCGCCCCGCCCCGCCACGCCCCGCCCCGCCCGCCCCGCCCCGCCGCGCCCAGCCACGCGCGCTCGCCAGGTGTGAGTGAGGAGGAGCAGGAGAGGAGAGGCAGGACTATCTGTCATAAATGTCTCGGGCCCCGCGGCACAGCGGCAGGAAGCCCAGGACCCGCGGAGCAGTTTTGTTTTGTCGTGCGGAAGAAAACGGTCTGCGAGGCCCGCTGCGCTGGGCGCGCGTGCTGTGTGAGCCGCCGCTCGGCGCTGCTCCCCCGGATCACGAGCGGATAGGAGCCGAGGGGCACCTCACTTTTTGAAAGGGTGTACAGTGATTGGAGGGTTGTATCGTGATTGAAAGGAAAAAGTTGACCAATCTTTGAAGAAAGCTATACATTTTTGGCACCAATACGATATTCTGCAACTTTCAGGTGCTTAAAATAGAATTTTGTCGAAAAATCATGTGACTGAATAGTGATTGGAAAATGATTGGAACGCAGGGTGTACACTGATTGGAAAAGGTGAGATACCCCTCGATAGGAGCCCATTTCGCTTTAGGCCCTTTGACCTCCCCTTTGATTGCGACGACCTGGCGGATTCATGAAAAAATTATATTTCGTAAATATTTCTCGGCTCGACGCTGCGAGCCGCGTGATGAGGGGAGGGGGTAGCGTCGTCCTGTATATGAGATCAGAAACCGGCAGCAGGGTGAATCTCCGTGGGAAAAATTGTCAGCGGGAGTATAAAATCAACAGCGCGAGTCAAAGACGATGGCGCCCGGACCGGCCCGCCGGAGGGAAGGGGAGGGATGTCGTCCCCCGGTCCCCGGGCCTGCCAAACTCAAACAGCCCCGCCCCGCCCCGCCCCGCCCCGCCCCGCCCCGCCCCGCCACCGCTCCTCGGCGTAATTACGATAAAAGTAATTGGAGGGCGCCGCTAGCGCCACGCCACTGACCGTGTAAACTCGCCTGATCCGAAGATTACCCGGCTGTCATCGTGGGGCGCGCATTCTTTTAGCGGCGCTCCCAGCGCGGCGCGTGTGCGTGTGTAAGAGAGATAGAGCGAGGACAAAACAACTCTAAAAAAAATTTGTACATCCAAAACTTAAGAAAAAAATTCAGGATAATTTAGAAAAAATTCTTAGAGAAATTCAGGAAATGTTTAGAAAAACTTGAGAAAATTTGCAAAAATAACAAGAAATTAGGTTAAATTCAAGCAAGAATTTATAAAAAAAAAATTGTATTATTAGGAAAGAGAGAGAGAGAGAGAGAGAAAGAAAGAAAGGGAGAAAGAGAGATGCTGTGTGCATGTGTGTGTACGGGTGCGTGTGCTGTGGTTTATGGTGGGACGTGGCTAGAAGAGCGCTTCTCCTCATGGTCGTAACGGGCTCGAAATAGTAAAGGAGCCCCGCGGAGGGTAGCTGCCTGCCGGGGCTGCCGAGGCGCGTGATGCGCCCTTGCCCGGGGCGGGGCGGGGCGGGGCGTGGCGGGGTGGCCTCGAGCCATGTCATAACGCCCGGCACCGTCCTGCTCGCGCGCAAGATTATGCCGAGATTATCCCACATAAGAGTGTGAGGACGGCCCCGGATGCGCCTCGCCCCGCCGCGTGCTGAGAGAGAGAGAGAGGGAGAGAGGGTAGGGGAATTTGGCCGCAATTACCACCCTACTTGCCTGCTTGCTTTACCCGGGGCCGCTGCTGCTTCTGCCGTTGCCTTGCAGCAGGCCAGGCCCGGCACCGCACGGGCAACTTGGTAATGAAAATCAGTTGCGTGGCGTGGAGGGTGCGTGCCGCGTGCCGCGGGGCTGGGCGGGGCGGAAGGGCGGGGCGGGGCGGGGCGACCCGAGGATTGCCACTTTGTCCCTCCACGCTCGCTCGGGTCGGCTGGGATTGAAACTGAACGCGGGAGCTGAGGGCGGGGCGGGGCAGGGCGGGGGGCTGCTTGTGCGGGGGCCGGGCCGAGCGCGCCAGGCGCCTCGCGCCGTCGGGATATAGAAAATTCCTGTTTGTGCGGAGGAAATGAACCTTCTCTACCGAGGCTCTCGGCTGTGTGGTGGCGGGACGAGAGAGAGAGAGAGAGAGAGAGAGAGAGAGACCCTCTTGGCGGGGGTTGATACCGTCGTCGTCGTCTCGAGGCGGTTGGGCGTAGGCGTGCGGGTCGGGTCGGGGGCGGGCCGCTGTTGGCCTGGGATGGATTAAGGAGGTGTCTTGGAACCCTACTTAGCAGGGCTTAACGGTCCCTAGATTGCATGCGCCGCGGGGCGGGGCCGGCG
Source organism: Frankliniella fusca (assembly GCA_029379305.1). Lineage (NCBI taxonomy): Eukaryota > Metazoa > Arthropoda > Insecta > Thysanoptera > Thripidae > Frankliniella > Frankliniella fusca. The sequence goes on from JAHWGI010000286.1 coordinate 780,084, forward strand.
GGGCCGGCGGGGCGGCAGCGCTCGTCTGAGGAGCGGCTCCCAGCGGCAGCCGGGTGGGCGGGGCGGGGCGGGGCGGGGCGGGGCGAGGCCCCGCGGGGGCGCACCGCGGCGCCGTTAGCGGCCAGGGCCAGGGGGCTGCGGGGGCCCGGCCTACCCTGCCCAGCGGTAAATGGAATGAGGAAACGCGGGCCTCGCTGCACCGGCCAGACGGCGCCACTGTCGCTGACGCGGATATTATGAGAAATTCGTCGACGACGGCGGTGCGTTTTGTTCGGCTGATGCTGGACGTCGCGCCATCATCAATCTTGCATGCGTGGCGTCCGGGGCGGGCTGGGCTCGGGTGGGAGGGGGGGAGTGGGGCGGGGCGCAGCCGTCCTTGTAAACTGGAGTGGCGGCGGCGGGGCGGGGCGGGGCGGGTGGTGGAGCGGCACTGACCAAAGCGCGTCGTGGGCCACGCCACGCAACGCCGCGGTGCAGGGCTGTTTGCGTGCGCTGCACACACGACTCGCACTGCAATCGCGCGCTCCCCTCCTCCCTCCCCTCTAGTGGTAACCGCCATTCATTAATTACTGCGCTGCACTACTACTATCCATTCATTAGAAAGAGACCGTCATTAATCTGCGCGGAGCCGCGCGTTATGCCCTATGCGACGTCCCCCCCCCCTCCACCCACCGGCGCCGCCCCTGCGGACACCCTGCGGCGGCGCAGTGCACCTGGGAGAGCTGACAGTCGTACGAGCAGACAGACAGATAGACAGACAGACAGAAGCCCGCGAGCTGACGGCAGCAGGAGACGGCGCGCTCGCGTTATCCCTCGCGGGTCTGCTGCTTTGTAATTAGTTGCGCGTGCTGCCCTCCCCCACAACGCCCCCCCCCCTCTCCCTCCCCCTTGCTTGATCTCTCTCTCACTCTTTCTCGGTTTCTCCTTATCCTCCCCTTCGGCGCCCGTATTTCGCCCCGTATTCGCGCTGCTGCAGTTTTATATTTCTCATGCTTTCTCATTTTGCGCCAGGTGAGGTGAGGTAGGGGTTTGGAAAAAGTGGTGAGGCGTGAGGTGGAGTGGGGCGGAGGAGGGGAGACAAAGAATGCGATATTCGCCCAGCAGAGCAGAGACTGTGTTGGGTTTGCCCCCTCCACCCCTTTACCCCCTCCCCCTCCCACCCCCTCCTGCCGCCGCCCCCACCGCCACGGGTCCACGGCTGAAGGGCTGCTTCTGTGCCAAAAGCACACCCCCCTCTCTCTCCCCCAGCAAACTCCCTTTCTTTTCCTCCCCTTATAACCCCGTATCCCCATTTTCCCTCTATGCCGTTGTTGCAACAGCAGCAGCAGCATCATCATCTAAACCTCTTCGGGGAAATTTTCAGTGCAGAGTGAAAGGGATACAGAGGAGGAGAGAATTTGTGTGCGCTGTGCGGGGGTGGGGGTGGGGATGTCCCGGGGCCGCTGCCTCACAGCCCGCTCACGTATCACTTTGTTCTCGTGTCACGGGAGGGCTTTGTTTTCATTCGGTTTCTGCTCAAAGGCAAATAAATCCCCGCAGCGATCAGCTTTTGGCTGCGCAGCCCACTGGCTGCTGCTGCTGCTGAATCAACCAGCCTCGTTGGCATTGTCTAGGAGATACTGCCGTGGTCCGGCAGGGGACGCGGAGAGGAGCGATCAGGTACGCGCGACAAGCTAGTTCGATCCTTCTCTTTCCCTCTCTCCCTTTACCGTTCGCTCTCTCGCGCCCACCCCCTCTCTATCACTCCCTTATTGTTCCTTTACCGTGGTCTTCTCCGCCTAATACCAGTAATGCCCTTCTTCCACCAAAGCAGCCTCCCTCCTACTCTCTCTTTCTCTCGCCCTGTCCCTCTCCCTCTCTCTCCTCTCACTCTCCCTTCCAGTTAATTAGTTGCAACCTCAGTAATGACTGCCGAGGGACGACGACGCCCTACGCCGCCGCCGCGCCGTGTCCCGCTCCCCTCGGACGCACCCGTAACCCTTTCTCTCTCTCTCTCTCTCTCTCTCTCTCTCTCTCTCTCTCTCTCTCTCTCTCTCTCTCTCTCTCTCTCTCTCTCTCCCTCTCTCTCTCTCTCTCTCCCTCTCTCTCTCTCTCTCCCCCCCCTCTCTCTCTCTCCCTCTCCCTCTCTCTCTCCCTCTCCCCCTCTCCCTCTCTCCTTCCCCTCGCTGCGGTGGCTTTGAGGGCGCGCTCCCGCCCCTCGCCGCCACGTGCAGCGTCACAACCAGATACTTTTGGGCCGCAGGTGGGGCTCCGCGGGGCTCCGGCGGGGAGGGTGAGGGTCGCGGTGGCGCTGCCCTGCCTCGCCCCGCCCGCCCTTGCCTCGCGGGCCACATGCGAAAATCACGGCACACATGTGTGTGTGTGTGTACTTGTATTGTAGAATAGACGTGAGGCGAAAATACTGTATCGCTCACTTGACGGCGGCGCTCGGCAGGGAAGTGTTTTGCGGCGTTATGTTGCGGTTGGAACTAGCGACTTGTTGGCTGTTGAGGCCAAAAAGTTATATCGCGTGCGGCGTGCGGGCGGTAGGCGGGGAACACTTTTCCCGCTCTCCGGGAGGGGGTGGGGGAGGCAGACTACGCGTGGATGTCGCAGCCGGCGGAGCCCCGAGCTGCTAAAATCGCCTCGGTTTCCCCGGCAACCAACTCATTTCCCGCGTCCGGAAATCGAAGCGGCTACAGAATACAGATACCGCCATCTCCCCCGCGCCCGCCCCGCGCAATTGGGCCCGGGCCGAACCAAGCCGGGCTAAAATAGGGGTGGATGGCGAGGGGACCGTCCAGGGGAGCGGGGGCGCCTACGCATGGGCGTGCAGCGTAGGGGGCAGAATGCCATCCGCTCCCGCACCGCCCGGGGGGGGGGGGGCTGTGTGCGCCGTTAGCGCAACGACACCGTGCTCAGAACTTGTCCTCTAAACCCTTCCCCCTCCCCCTCCCCTCTGTCGCCCCCGCGCTGCCGTACAGACGGCGGGGCGCTGGCGGCTGATGCGGCGCGGTCGACCCCTTCTGCCGCGAACCCGATACTGTCGATAAACACACGGTAAGCGCGGCGGCGCAGCAGAAACTTAATATTTTGGGGGCTGCTTTAAGGTGGAGGATCGAGGCGGGCGGGGCGGGCCCCGGGCCCCCTCCGGCGCGGTGGGTAGCTCCGGTGTCTGCCTGGCAGCGAGGCCCAGGGGGCTGCGGGGCGGGGGCCCAGGGGCCCAGGGCGGGGGCCCCAGTCAGCCTGAACAAACACTTCCATCAGGCGGCCTCGCTGGAACGCTCTGCTGCTGTGTGATGATGGGGAGCGACCCCCCGCCGCTCCTCCCTCAAGACTTTCTCGACTTACGCGCGTGGCGGCTGAAGAAAACGGCTTTCCCCGTGCGTCGTGGCTCGTGGCGTGGCGTGGCGGGGTGGGGTGGGGCGGGGCTGGGCCAGAGTGAAAATTGTCGTTGAACTAGTGGCGGGATGCCACGAGCGTCCTATCTGAAGCCGAAGCTCCGCGACCCAAATTTTGACTGTTGTTTGCCTGCAGCTTTCTTGTCTGCATGGGCACAAATCTGTCGTCGCCGTGTACCGGCCACGAGTCCGGCCCCGCCCCTCCCTGCCTCGCCCCTGGCGTTCCGAGCGGCGAGCAGTGCGCTCGGACTCACCGCCCCACCCCGCCCCGCCCCACGGCCGGCGGGCATGTCCTCGGCGCCAGGCCCGCTCCGGTCCGACTACATCCAGGGCCGTCCCATCCCGTCCCAGACACAATTACAGGCAATCAGAGGGCTGCCAGTCGCCACGGGGGAAGTCCGTCGACCGCAAAGCCTCTCCGGCTGTCTCGCTCGCTCTGCCCCAGCAAGGCGATTCCGAACACCGTTTTGTAGTGCCCTCTCTCTTGCACCTTATGGCCGTGCCCTATGAGTGCGACAAGGAGAGAGCGACGAAACCAGGGTGCGGAATCAGCCTACAGGGCCCCGGGCCTCTCCTCTCCGAACTCTACCCCCTCCCACTAACTCCACCAACCACCCAGGGCTTGATCGGACAGCACTGTGTCCGGTACGGTACCACAGCGCCACACCCCGCCACGCCGCGCCACGCCAAACACAATCTGAATAATACCTTATCGCCGTGTTCCCGTCCGTCCGCCCGTCTATTCCCCGACCGATAGCGCCCCGCCACGCCACGCCCCGCCACACCCCGCCCCCACCACGCCTCCTGGTCTGGCCATCTAGGACCCGCCCACCCCGCCCCGCCAGCGCAAATAGACGGCGCGGGTGCTGTGCAGGAGAGCTGGTCTGGGCGGTACAAAAATTGTCCGCGCTGCCGATTACCATGTAGATTTCATTGGCATAGCATTAAGCGGGGAGTGATCCGGGCCGCCTTGGGCTGGCCGGGACGGCCCCGGGGGGTTGGAGAGGTGGGGGGGGGGGGGGGAGAGAACCTCGCGGCCGCAGGGCGGGGCGGAGCCGGGGGAATATGTGTATGAGGGGCATTATCGATGAGAGCGCGGCCCGGCGGCGGGCCGGAGGAATTTCGTATGTAAAAATGTATTGGAGTGAGCGGAGGACATGGGGAGGGGAGGAGGCCTGGGGCGACTCTTTCCGCGGCACTGATGAGTGCTCGCCTCTCTCACTCTGGCTCTCTCCCCGTGCCGCCCTCTCTGTCACACGCGTTCGCCGTTTCTTCTTGGACGAGCGGGATACACGCCCGCGCAGGCGAGATTCGAACCCGCGCGCCTCTCTCGCCGCGGGTTTACGTTTTTCTCTTCGCGCGCTCGGACACTGTAAATCGAGGAGTGAGAAATCTCGCTCTCAGGAGAGCGAGATTGGTGACCCAAATTTTGTCGCTCCTGGGGAGTCATATTATTAAATATCACTCCTTTTGAGTTGCTTCTATGATAGGGTTCGAGGGCAAAGTAAATTTCGAGTAAATTTCGGTAAAAAACCAGTAATTTACAGTTTTTTACTTTTGCCCAAAAAGTAATTTACTCTGGATCGCAAAAGACACCAAAAGTACTTCGCCACGCATAATACCATAGTCGCACAGTGTCGTGTTCACTAATTGAGGTCCCCAACCATCTCACCTTGGCCGTACGGCTTCCCTAGCAAAACGCAACTGCCACCTTTGCGCATTGTTGATTTTAAAACGCATCCCAACGTTGTTCAAAGCCACGATTGTACCGGGAGTCCGGGCTAAAGACATGGCGATACGTTGGGTCTATACCCAACTCTGCCAAATGCCTCCATAAGTTTGCAAGAGGATGATTCTGACTACTCCCCATCAACACTTCATGTGGAAGACATGGTAAAGTATTGAAGAGTGTTCTTGTACCTTCAATGTGAAATCTTCCCTTCTCATTCACACTTTTCATTTCTCAGAGATTTGGCGATGACGCTTGTTGGTATTCACTGTGTTATACACTAGACGCAGGCGCAGGGGCTGCAGGCGCGGGGCGGGTTTGGGGAGTGGTGGGGGAGCTACATCGTTTTCAAATAAAATGTCGTTTAAAAGCAACCTCGTTATTTAAATCGATTAAAAAATGGGCACTTGTCATCTGAATCTTTTGAAATTAGTGTCGTTGAAGCTAAAACAAAGTTAGGCTAAAACTTGATTTTTAAATGAATGATGACAACACGAAATCATGTCGACATTTTTTTTTTTAAAAAAAAAAGGCATTCTCGTACTGAGACAGACATTAAAGGATAAAACGAAGCAAGATCTAAAGCTTAACGATCAAAATTTACTCACATTAAATTTGAAAGTTAGACAACCAGCCACGCTTGTTCTCCCTCCTCCCATGTCTCAACACCACCACACGGTAACAAGCAGGCCCGCCCTTCCGCCAAACGTCGTTGCCAGCTCCGCTTTGCTACGCTGGCAACTCCGTTCGGCCGGGGGCGTGCCTGCTTGGCCTGCCGGCGGCGTTCGGTCGGGCCTTCGGCCCGACCCCTAAGTCACACAGAACGTCCTCTTAGCTTGCAAATGATCGGGCCTGCGGCCCGTAAAGGCATTCTCTTCGGAAAGAGGCAGTTTGTAACGGTGAACCACCGAAACTACAGCCCTCCCTTCTGCTTTGAAAACGTGCCGATAGTGACTAAACGGTCAGTTATTCGGCAAAAAAGGGGAGTCAGAAATCTCGAAAAATGTCGAAATACGTGAGTTCGGCCTCAGATGGAACGGTCGAACTCGGACTTTATTTGGCAGCAGTTGGCAACACTGAATTACGCTCGTCGAAACGATTTTAACGATATATGCGTCGAGGGGTGTCGAAAATTTCAAAAACTGTCGAAATATGTCGAAAATTTTCGAAATATGTAGAAATACGTCAAAAAAGTCGAAAAATCTCGAAATATCTTAAAAATGTTGAGATACATCGAAAAATATGGAAAATGTCCAAAAACATCGAAAAATATCGAAAAATGAGGGATAATGTCGAAAAATGTCAAAGAATATCAAAAATTGTCAAAAATGTTTACATATATCAAAATATGTCGGAATATGTCAACAATGTCGAAAAATATCAAAAAACATCGAAAATTATCAAAAATGTCAAAAATTATCGAAAAATATCGAAAAATATCGAAAATTTCGAAAAATATCGCAAATGTCGAACAATATCGAAAAACAACGAAAAATGTCGAAAATATCGAAAAACATCGGAAAATATCGAGAAATGTCGAAAATAATCGAAATGTTTGAGTTTTGACGATTGGCAACACTGAAAATTGAAAAACGGTTGGCACCACTGAATTGCGCTCGAAAAGACGGTTCTAGAGAGGTGCGGGTCGATGGGGTTCGTAAAAGTTGAAAAGTAGGTCAATTTGGGGTGCTTTTTACAGTGTAGTCGCGAGTTGGGTCCTTTTTATCGAAAAACGGTGGGCGCCATTGAACTGGACGCGAAAAGACGCTTCCGGGGAGGTACGGGTCGACGGGGTTGAGAAAAGTTGAAAACTGGACCAATTACGGGTGCTTTTTACAGTGTAGTCGCGAGCTGGGTCCATTTTTTCGTAAAAGGGTGTGCACCATTGAACTGGACGCGAAAAGACGCTTCCGGAGAGGTACGGGTCGACGGGGTTGGAAAAAGTTGAAAAATTTTTTTTTGTTTATTCCGTGAAAACTTTAATAATTTTTTTCAGTGCCTTAATGAGGGTTGGCAGGATTTGCACCAGGCGTTTCGGTGTCCAGGAGTGACCCTTAAGATACCCTAAAAATTTCAACTCTCTAGCTCAACTCCTTCGAGTGGAACAGACAGACAGACAGACAGACAGACAGACACCAGATCGATTGCATAAGCCCGCTCTGAAGCTTTTTCAAAGCAGAAGGGCGGGCTAAAAACGCTGTCTGATTTTTTGAGAAACAAGGGTAAACTTTCAGGGCCTTGGATACTTTGAGGAAAACGCATTAAATTTTGAGGAAGTCTCCTCAAAATTTGTGGAGATTTCTTTATTTTTTGAGGAGCCTTCCTCAAAATCTGAGGCGTTTTCCTCAAAGTATCCGAGGTCCTCAAAGTATTCGCTTTTTCCTTAAAAAAATCAGACATTGTTTTTTCCGTGCGTCCACCCGACCACCGCGACAGAAGCGCGGCGTGTAGGTAGCACTCAAAACAAACTACAAGTTGGCGGAAAAGGGAAAAGGGGTCGCTGTCTAAAGGGAATGACTTAGACGACTTAGACACACAGAAAGGTAGTAGAGCCTGAAAATGGGTTGAACTTGGATGAGAGAACGCTGCGTTTTGACAGGTAACCATTTGTAAACATCAATTTGACCTTCACAAATCGTTAAACCCTCGAATTTCTTGAAAATGTGCGTCTTAGAGTTTTTTACTCAAAAAAACAGTAATTTACTGAAATTTACTCGGGTTTTTTACTCAAAACCAAAATTACCGGTAATTCTCGAACCCTATTCTATGACTCAAAACGAGCGATATCAAGTGATCTCGCTCGATTTGAGTGAGGCTTATCACTCCAAATGAGCGATATAGAATTTCCTCACTCCTTTAGGGCGATGTTATATGCCTCGCTCAATTTCAGTCAGAAACATGACTCTCAGATTTACAGTGGAGTTACAGCTGTGACTTATAACGCGTATCTCGGACCGGACCTTGACGTTCCAGCGGTCCTCTTGGCGCCGGAGCGCGCGCGCGTTACGTATCCCGTGGCGTTCTGCCGCGGGAACACGGAGGGATACATATCGCCCCGATGAAGCCATGCGCTCCGCGCGCACGGCCGCGGGGTATTCCCCGCCCGGCCCACTCCGGCGGAACGTGGCGGGGCGGGGAGGGGCAGTGTTGCGCCAGAGGGGTTATATTATGCTAACGGGGCTCGCGGTAAAGAACCTCAATCGTCTGAGGAGTGGAAGGGTTGTTGGAAAAAGGGGGGGGGGGGGGTGTTCTGGAATTGAATAATCCCGAGTTATGATTGCAAAGTGAAGGGGAGAGGCAAAGAGAGAAGAGAGGGTAGGCGGGGATGAGGGAACCCATTGACGCTCTCTCAAAGGCGAAGGAACGTTTTTACTTTTTTTTTTTTTTTTTGTATTTTTTATGTGTGAGCGCACGGGTATAATGAACTTGTTTTGTCCCCACTTGCGGTTTTCTTTCTTCTTTTCTTTTCCACGTTTTCCCTATTTTCTTCTTTCGCCTCTATTTTCCGCACTTGCGCTGTTTTGACTTTCCGCGAATCCAAAATAATAACAAGTAAAAGCGTGAAAAATAAAAATAAGGATGGAAAGTGTAAAAATGAGGAAAATGTCCCGACCGTGATGCCGATGGGGACGTCTGCTACTCGCAGTGCGCCTGTGGTCGGGGGAGTAGGCAACACGGCACACAGCTGTGCGCTGCAGTCGACCTGCGCGGCGCGCGCCTCGTGGGGCTGCACTGCGGCCGGGCGAGCTGCGACCTCCCTCCAGGCTCAGGCCGCAGGCCGCCCCCGGCACCGCCTCACCCCACCTCACCCCGCCCCGCCCCGCCCGCGGGCGTTCCTCCCCATGCATGCACCCCGCACCGTTGTTGCCGATGGCGTAATGAGCATTCCTGTGGCGCTGCCTGCACGATGGCGCTGTGCAGGCGGGCCGGGCCGGGCGCAGAGGGCGCCCCGCCCCGCCCCGCCACACCCCACCGCGCCGTACCGCGACTTGAGACGGCCAACACAAAGGCGCTGCGCTGCGCGACACCCCGCAGGCCCTCAGCCAGCATTAGCGCGCCGCTGCGGCAGCGATGAGGGATGCACCGCGCTCCCCTCCTCCACGCAGATCCTCCTCGCAAACAATCGATGTGTGTTGTTCGCCCGCGCCCCTCTGCGCACAGCCACCCCGGCCCGGAGCCACGGTGCCAAGCTGTGCGGTATGCGCCGAGGCCGAGGGGCCGAGGGGGGATCACTTCGAAAACTTGCTGCACGTTCCTTAAAAAAATCATTTTTTTAAAAAGGAAAAAATACACATCAAATCAAGCAGAGAAATACAGAAAAACAGGAAAAATCGAGAATAAATGAACCCTAAAACCTAATTAAATTGTCAAACATTCAGAAATTGGGGTAGACGATCAAAATTTATCCATCAAAAAGTGACAGAAAGTTTCCTAGAAAAAATCAAAACAAATAACGAAACAAACAAACAAACCAACAAAAAAAAAAAAAAAGAAGAAGAAGTAAAGGTTAAAAAAAATTAACCATTGTACCGGGTGTTTCTTTGGATGCGTGACAGTGTTGCGGAATTGCATACTCGCCAACAGGGGCCATAGCAGCACCTTCCAGGCGAATGAGGTTAGGCAAATCCGCAACACTGTTACGCATTTAAAGAAACAGCCGGTACACACTTTGGATGAGTGATCCCGCCCTCGGTTGTGTGCAGAGGTAGAAAAGGAAACGTCTTTTGCCTTTTTTACGTGTTTGAAAAAGAAAGAAAAACGAGAAACAAGAAGGGTATGATGCGCTTGCGATACCTCATCTTGATGTAATTTTTCGTTGATCAAGTTTAAAGCGATATAAGGTAGGGAGAGGGTCCTAGAAAAAAAAATTGAAAGCCGTAAAAGGAAAGTAGATCTCTTGAGTTTCCCGTAGTTTTCTTTTGGCCCCTCGTGTCCGTCCCGTCCACCCCGGCCCCGGCGGGCGGCAGCGTGGCGGCAGCGGCAGTTCCTCAGCTCGTCTTGCGTTTCACCCTCAAGACGATGGACTTTCTTGCCGCAAGTGAAAACCGGCCATAAAGATGCAAATTCTATCAACATGCATTAGGGGTGGGATTGGGGGTTGGGGGAAGTCTTTTGTCCTTACCCTATTACAGCCACCCGCCCCGCAGACACCGCGCGCGCCGCCCGCGGCTCCTACCTGGCCCTCACAGACGGTGTTGTGTGTTCTTACCTCTCTCTCTCTCTCTCTCTCTCTCTCTCTCTCTCTCTCTCTCTCTCTGTCTCTCTCTGTCTCTCTCTGTCTCTCTCTGTCTCTCTCTCTCTCTCTCTCTCTCTCTCTCTCTCTCTCTCTCTCTCTCTCTCTCTCTCATCCTCTTGCCGTCTTTCTCTGAAAATAATGCGCAGGAATAATGAGATGTATGTGTTCTTGGTGTGTTTCAGGTGAGGAGGCTGTGCTCCCATCCCACTCTACTGCCTCTGCCACGACTACTACTCTTTTGTGAGTTAAATCGCGCACCGCTCTGCGCATGGCACTTTATATACTCTCTCTCTCTCTCTCTCTCTCTCTCTCTCTCTCTCTCTCTCTCTCTCTCTCTCTCTTTCTCTCTCTCTCTCCCGCTCCCATTATAGGGGCGCTAATCAGTTTGCACTCCACCTGCCCGCCGCGTCAGAGGCAGCGTGTGTGTCGGGGAGAGGGAGAGGGTCGCCTGAGCGAAGGTCTCCCCTCCCCTCCTCGGGGGTGAGAAGAAGCAGGATATTAGTGGGGCTTGCGGGAGGCGAAGCGGCGATACTCTTAATTAGGGCTCACCTAATGAATATTTCGTTATACTTGAAGGTAACTTTAAAACAAACCTTGCCTAGCTGAAAGAAAATCGGATTCTGTCGCTAAACCCGCCTCGCAGGAGCCGCGCGGATGTTGACCCAGAAAACCTGGAGGCTGGGGGGGCCGCAGGAGGCCCGTTAGCACCGGGACCGGACCGAGGCCGGCAGGCCGAGGCCGTTACAAGACCTCGTCTCGCTTAGTGTTAGTGGCACTTGCTGTACTCGGGTCGGGCAAAGGCCTCGGAGCCCCACCTCGCCCCGCCCCGACCAGCCAATGTGTACGGCTATTGACGGCGCCCATCGGACTAAAACGCGGCGCGCTCAGTCCGGAGAGAGGGGTGCCCCCCCCCCCCGCCCCCACCGCACTGAGGTCTTAATTACTCCCCCTCTCCACGACGTAAAACCTCTTCACCGTCGCTGTAATCTGATAAGCGAGTAACGACTGTCCTGTCGGTGCTGCCGCCAGCCCCGCCGGGCCGCATCAAATCACCAAGGGCGGCCTGAAAGCAAAAGGCCTCTGCAGATAGACGATCAGCCTGGGGCGGCTGAGTTCTCTCTCTCCCTCTCTCTTGTTCGCAGCGCCCCGGGGGAGGGAGTGAATGAGTGAGTGAGAGGGACAGAGGGCGCGTCCGGTATTATCAGTGTTTTTATTGCGCGTTTTGGGTGGGGCGGCGGTGCGGTCTGTCAGCGAGTGATAGTACTAATGGCTTCCTGCTGACGAGCGAGGTGTTCCCCGCCCCGCCCCGCCCCGCCGGGGCGCGCCACCTCACCAGCTTGGAGCGCGCGGGGCTTCTTTTAATACGCGAGCGCTAGCTGGGTGGGAGGGCCGAGAAATGGAGGAAAATAAAATAAAGCGGGTTTGGGGGGGGGGAGGTGGCTGACAAGGTGGCCAGAGGTGCTGCTGGCAAAGGACGGAGGGCGGACGGGACGCGGCAGTGCGCTGCTGCAAAAGAGACAGCTAAGCTGCAGACGGTTTACGGCCACCGCATAAAGCGCCTTTTACGGTGCGCCTGTTGGTCGGGGCGTGGCGGCGAGGCGGACCGGAAGTGCTGCGCGCTGCGGCGGGGCGGGGCGGGGCGGGCCGAACGGGTGGCGCGACGGGTGTCACATCGGATTGGGACGGGGCGGGACGGACGCGGGAGCGACGCGACGAGGAGACAGGCGACGTCCGTGACCAGCGTGACTGGCCTTACGTGCCCTGCTCTCTGCTGTCTCGCTCTCTCTCTCTCTCACTCTCTCTCTCTCACTCTATCTGCTCGCGCTCACTCTATTGCTCTCGCTCGCTCCTCTCTCTCTGTCTTCTTTCTCGCTCACTCCTCCCTCGCTCTCCTCCCTCCGCATGTGTGTCCCGGCCGCGTCCGCTACACTTGTCGCGCGCAACCAAACCCGACAGTCCTCCGCCCCGCGTAATGTAATGACGTGGAAAATCGTTCCATTTTCTACCCACTTTGCCCGCTGGCGCGTGGTGCTGCTTCGTCCCTCGAGGGAGCAGGGGGAGGGGGGGGGGGGACGCTCACCGGCACACACCTATCGTCCTGCGCCACGGGCCAAGGGCTGCTGTGAGAGAGAGAGAGAGAGAGAGAGAGAGAGAGAGAGAGAGAGAGAGAAGGAGAGAGAGAGAGAGAAGGAGAGAGAGAGAGATGGAGAGCGGGAGCGACCGAGGCCTCCAGGCTCGCCCCTCTCTTCTCTGGAATTCCAGACAAGCAGCGGCAACTTTCTCTCCCTTCCGCCCCTCTCCCTCTCTCTCCCCCCGCCAGCCCTGCCGCCCCGCGCGGAACAATCCGGTATGCGGGAGGTATTGCTGTGGCTGCGTGTGTCAGAGAGTTTGACGAGCGGGGCCGGGCCAGGGCCAGCGCCAGCACCCAGGCGGCGTTCCGCCCGCCCCGCCAGACCTCAGCTCACCTCACCGGTGCTCACCGCAGCGGGGCGGGGCGGGGGCTGCCACTGGCATGGAGAGAAGGGTTGCGTCTCCGCGTGTTTTTAGAACTTGGCGCTGCAGAGTGCGCCGCTCGCCTGCGGCTTTGCAAGCGGCTCTGAGAGAAGAGACACAGAGCGCACGCAAGGTGGAAAGGAAGACACGACATTTTTGAAAGTATGCGCCGTTTTGTGCACATTTACCTTTTAAGGTCAGGGTGACAAGCTGAGTTATACAGCATAAAAACTGGTGAGGCTTAAGCCTCCCTCCTGGAAAGGGAAGAAAAAGGAGAAGAAGAAGCGTGCACATATTTTATATCAATTTGCGTCTTATGTTCATTTGAAAAATTGTCCTTGCAAAATGTTACAAATTTGTCCCAAGCAAAAAATGTTGTTTGAGAAATACCATCTTTTTTGTCTTGGCAAAAAAGCAAAATAATTAATAAGTAAAAGTTTTTTTTAAAAAAATCCTCCGAGTTTTTTTTGCGGAATATTAGTGTGGCCTGCTTGGTGTAGAACTTTTGATCCTCGCCTTTGAGAGGGATTTTAGGCCAGCCGTCGGGTTCAACATAAACAAGCGCGGCAGGCAGGCGGCTCTGCCCAGGGCTCTGCCCCTGCCTGTTCGCCGGGCCGGGCCGGGGCTCCCGAGAGTGATTCGCCGTATTGACTGCCGGACTCGGTGGGGCCGGCAAAGCCCATTGTGTGCCCGGCGCGCTGCGCCACGCCTCGGCGCGCTGCTCGCGTTAGTCGCTGTGCGTGTATGTGTGTGTGTGTGCTGTTTTTTTTATTTATTTATTTTACTTCCTTTCTTTCCTTCTCCCCTCCGTCTAGCCTTGCCGCGCAAGGTCCCCCCGGCCGGGCCCGGGCCGCGCCGGTGGAAGTCTCTGCTCTGTCGTTCGCCGAATGAAATATTGATCGGCCAATCTCCTTACCCCCTTCACATCTGTTGACGGGCGTGAAGCGTCTGGGTGGCGGTGGTGGTGGTGGCGTCTGCCACCGCTGGTGCACGGGGAAAAAAGGAATTAGCTGAAACACTTCACTCAGTCGGTAAATACGTCCTTAGATAAAATTATGAGCTCTCTCATCAGAATGTATAGGTGATTAGGTCGACAACACCATCAGTGTACAGACTAATAGTAATCCGCTCAATACTCAGCAATATTCACCCATTTTCAGCAGTATTTCATACAAGTCTAAAAATATTTTAGCCATTTTCTAATATTTCACCCATATTTAGACAAGCTTAACTTAAATTTACAAATATTTCACCGATATTCATCAATGTTCAATCATGTTCAAGTATTTGGCGTGCACGAAAGCCCGGAGTTAATGACCCCTCGATAGTTAGTCGTCGCTTAAGAGGCAGGTTAGTTTTATGCAGGAGCTGGAAATTGACTGCGGCCAAATTTCACGTAAGGTGCCGAGCTCACACATTTTTTTCCGGTGTGCTGCTTTTGGCGCGGAGTTTGTGTTTGTGTGTGTGTGTGTGTGTGTGTGTGTGTGTGTGTGTGTGTGTGTGTGTGAGAGAGAGAGAGAGAGAGAGAGAGAGAGAGAGAGAGAGAGAGAGAGAGAGAGAGAGAGAGAGAGAGAGAGAGAGAGAGAGAGAGTGTGTATGTGTGTGTGTGTGCTCGGGTACGACCCCGCGGCGTGGCGGTGCGGGGGGCTAAAGGGGTTAGGTGCTCCCAATGGAGCGGCTCGCGCTGCCGTAAAAACGCGGCTAAGGACCCGCGCCCTACTCCCCCCGCAGCCCCCCCCTGGGCCCCCCCTGGGTCCCCCCTGTCCCGCTGGCTGATTACAACGACTGCTGTCTCTGTCGCTCCTGTTTGCGCTCGGGCCCCGCCGGGTTGTTTATGAGTGAGGCGGATGGACAAAACGTGTATACGCGCTAACGAGCGCACATATACGGGTGAGAGAGAGAGAGAGAGAGAGAGTGAGAGTGAGAGAGAGTGAGAGGGAGGAGAGAGAGGAGGAGGGAAAGTAGTGAAAGTGGTACGGACGTAAAACGTGTGTCGAGTTATGGGAACACGCTGCGCTGCCGGCCGCTGGTGCGCGCTGGTGCTGCGTGGACAGGTGCGCGGGGGAGGGGGTGGGGCAGCAAATGTTCGGTGTCATGTAAGTCGTGTTAGGCAGGCTGCATCAACATCACTGACTACTCCTCGACCCTTGGGGCCTCGTAATTCAGGAAAATTAACCAAAAATAGTTAAAATAATTAAAGCTGAATTCAACAAAAACAAATAAAAATTCACGAAAATTTACAAAAAATCACAAAATTTGAACACCAAAGTTCAGAGTTGTTTCCCCCTCGCTTCGACCTTTGTGATTTATTGTGAAAGAAAATGACAATTTTCTTTTTTTTTTGAAAGTTTTCATCGCAAGTGTTTCTTTCTTCTCCCCCCTTTTTTTCGTGTTGTTTTTTTCCGCGGCCGCGGCAGCCTCCTCGGCGCCGTGCCGTGCCCGCACCATGCTGCCCGGGGACTCAGCTCCTATATCCTCCCCGCCCGCCTCCTAGGCCCCGTGGTGAAGGCCGCGGTGATGGTGGCCGAAGCCGAGCGCCCCTCCCGTATATATCACGTGCGGTGGGAACCTCTTCTCTCCCTGTGGGTTTTTCGGCGTGGCGCGCGCCGTCGCGCCGCTGCGAATGAACTTTGGCATATTTATGCCCTTGTTCGCTATTCAGTTTGAGAGGGGCCCGGTCCGTGACTCTCCATTCCTCTCTCCGCTCTCTTCATGACGTTGATGATACCGACGGCCCATAAGCGCCGGGGCCTCGCGTGCGGCGGCGTCTAGAGTTTAGAAACCTCGCTTAAAACACTTTAGGCTCAGAGAGTAACGGCAGGTGGCTTCCCGTGCAATTTAGTGGCCAGGCTGAACCGCTCTCGCGAGAGTGGGAAAAGGGGGTGGGGGCTACGCTCTGTGCGCACTTAACCAAGTATAAGGTCGTTTTTCCTAATCTGATGATGGTGTCCCCTTAATACCGCGAATAAGGGAAGACCATGTGGGGATGTTCCCCACGGCCAATGACTCTTCCTCCGGCCCCTGTACTGCGGCCTGTACTGCGCGCCGTGTCCTCCGGGCCCGAGCGGGGGCTCGCCGGGTTTGTCACCAAGACAGATGACCCGCAGCATTACTCTAATTGAGCCCGCCGGGGCGCGGCGGGGCTGGGCGGGCCGAGCCGGCCCGAGCCGAGCCGAGCCCTAAAGTCCCGAAATTCCATAGCACCAGTGGGCGGCCGGCCTGGCCGGCGGGGCGAGCCGGGGCGAGCCAAGTGCTGCACTACTGGAGCGTATACGAATATGTAGTACTATATTGGTGCACCCTGGTCGCCTCCCAGCAGGCCAGGCCGGCCAGCCAGCTTTTAGGAAGTGGCGGAAAGGGGGAAAGGGGGAGGGGGGGGGGTCTTGTGGAGCTAGAGTGAGAGCGTCGTCCCCTGGAACTCAACCAACCCTTTGCGCTACCCACCCCTCTCACTTAATGGCGCGCCTGCCTCTCTCTCTCTCTCTCTCTCTCTCTCTCTCTCTCTCTCTCTCTCTCTCTCTCTCTCTCTCTCTCTCTCTCTCTCTCTGCTCTGGTAGAACCCTCCCACGCGCGGCCCCTCTGCTCTCCTCTCTTGTTCTCTTTCTCTCCTCGCTCACCCACACCAAGTAACATGGACGGCGACAATATTCCGACCGCGCGTTCGCTTGTGGCTTGGCGCTGGCGGGGCGGGGCGGGGCGGGGCGGGGCGGGGCGGGGTGTGGCGGCTGAGAGGGCGTCAGTTGGACGGCCGCCCCGCCCCGCCCCGCCCTGCGCTCAGGCCGCCGCGCTATCTCTTTCCGCACATTAACCCGTGCTGATGTCGGAGCACGCGGCGCTCACTATACACAAGTTGGCACAAGAGCACTGACGGAAAAATACGCAGCGCAAATTAGAGATAGCCTCGTCCACCCAGCACAACTCCCCGCCAACTCTGGTCCAACCAAAAAGAGACAGGAAGGGCTCGTGTCGTGTTTGAGGGAAAGGGGGGGGGGGGGGCTAACACGATGTGTGTGTGTGGATGAGCACTGGGAAAGGGGGCTACGAAATAATCATGCCGTAAATTTATTAGATTTTGACTGCATGAAAGGGATGAGAACGCCAGCAAACCAGCACAGCAGAGCGGGGTGCGGGGGCGCGGGGTGGGGGGCGGCACAATGAGGGCTCTGCTCCCCAGCCGCGCCACGCTACGCCACCCCTTGCCAACCGCTAAAGTGACAACGTTGCAATTTTAGCGATGAGGAATGCCCTGCCCCGGGTTGTGCTGGTGGGGCCTTTCGCCTTAGTCCCTCGCTCTCTCCAGAGCTCTGCAGGGGGTTCTGCCCCGCCCCGCCCGCCGATCCGACTGCAGGTTTTGGAGTGGCAGTGCGAGAGAGAGGGGAGGTAGAGGTGGGGGAAAGGGGGGGGGTGCAGCTCAGTTCCATATCAGGGCGTATTCCCCGCCGCGCCGGAGCGGTCGTCGGGATCCGTTGGTGCAGACGTTGCTCGTAAAAGACGGGGCGGCTGGGACTTCGGCGGGATGGTGGACCCTGGACGGACAGACGGGTGCGTTCTCCCTCGCTCTCGTGCGCGCCCACAGACGCTCTAACAAGCGCGTCTAGCCGCGTCTGGTCTGGGCAGCCCGGCCCGGGGCGGGCCCGGGCCGGCCCCAGCAGTACACACCCGGTGGTACCCGTTTTACGCGAGACCCAACCACGTCCGCGGGCGTGTGTGCGTGTTTCTCTTGACGGGGGGAAGGTGCTTATCTAGGCGCAAAACTACGACCCGTCTGGCGTTTCTGCCGGTAGCGCGCGTTTTGAAGGAACTGGTGATTTCGAATAATGGTGGTTCGTGCCGAGCACTACCTTTTTTTAGGGGGGCAGCGCAGCCACCGAGGAGAGATCACTTCGAAAAAGTCGTCGCACGTCCTCCCAAAAAATCATTTAATTTTTATTTTATAAAAATTAAAATAAATTCAAGAAGAAAGATACTGAAAAATCGAGAAAAAATTGACAAGAATCCGAAATGAAATTGGAAATAATTCAGAAATAGGAGTAAAAGATAAAATCTTATCTAAAAGTGACGGAAATTTTCCATGAAAAACTATATTTTTACAAATCCATAACAAAATTTAAAAAATCAACAAAATCAAAACTAAAAAAACAACTATATATTGGACACATTTTGTATCAGTGACATCCCCTCTCGGTAGCCACAGCAAAATCTGATGCGATTTGGTGATGTTCACTCAAATTTTCTTTTGCTCACGGCCATTAATGACCGGGAGTCACAGTCGGAGGCGCCACAAAATTTGCAAACTCTTTTATCATTTCGTTTTTGGAAATTATGTTAGCGGCGCGGATCTCGCTTTTATGTAGACGGTTTGCAACGCCGCCGCTAGATGTCGCCGCGCGGTCATAAATTGGGCGAGTCCGCGCTGAGTTATAGAACAAAAGCCTCGCCTCGCCTCGTAAATCCGCGGCCGTAGGCCAGGCCAGGCCTGCCGCGAGTGCAGCGCGCCCGCGGGGAAAAATCGCCTTCCGGCTCCGGCCGTCCCGGCGGAAACGACTCGAGCTTCCCGTCCCGCTGTGCGCTGCGACTGTTTCCCGTCACCACCGAAATAATAACAAGAAAGAGAGGGACAAGCCCACCTGTAATTAAGGCCGAGCCCGTGCGGGCGGAGGCGACACCGCAGCTGCGCAGCTGCGCCCTCTACTGTACTGCTATACTGTTACTGCTGCTGCAGCTTTTGCGGCGGGACAGAAGCGCGCCCGCCGCGCATGTCCCCACAGCCAAGCAGGGGCGGGGGAGGGAAGATTGGATTCAGAAAAATTCGAAAAATTACAACAACAGTAAAATTGAAAAAAAAAAAACCATTAATATTTTCAGATTTTTAGAACAATTATCAAGCAAAAATTCACAAACATTCACAAAATTCACTAAATATTCACAAAATTAACAAAATTTGTTCACCAAACTTGAGAGTTGTTTTCCCCAAGGTTTCCCCCTCGGCAGGGGGTGATGATATTCGGCAAAAATTGACAATAACGGTACAGCGTCTGAGTCTTGCTCGGGCACGAAGGAAAATTTTTAACAGGAAAATAATTACGATGTTAGAAAGAGTTAGTTGTCTCGCTATTCACCTGGTCTCGCCGCGCAGTGGATCCCCCGCCCGTCCTCCCCCGCCCGCCGCACTGCGCGCCGGGGTTCTAACTACTAGACCCTCATGATTGGGCACTCGTCGCCCTCTCTGCAACGCCCACCCTGCACCACCTCATCGTGGAGGACCAGAGAGAGAGAGAGAGAGAGAGAGAGAGCGAGACGTCTCTAGTGAGAGAGCGGTGGTCTGCGAGGCGTTATCGCGAAGACCCTCTCTCTCTCTTTCCTCTTGATGCTCCTCCACCTCTCGACGCGGGAAATCCACTTCATCTCGGCAAATGAAAATATCCCTACGCCAATCGGGGGGTCGCCTCTAGTGTCGGGGCGTGGCGTGGCGTGGCGTGGCGGGGGCGTGCGACCTGATTTAAGTCGCTCTCATTATGAGCGCGCGCGGCTCGCTCGAGAGCCTCGCCAGGCGCAGGCCCGGGCCGGGCGCGCTGGCTGGCTGCTCATCACTCGCTCACTCGTTCACACACTGTGCCCGCCTCTCTCGCTCCTCCCCGTCTCCTCTCTCTCTCTCTCTCTCTCTCTCTCTCTCTCTCTCTCTCTCTCTCTCTCTCTCTCTCTCTCTCTCTCTCTCTCTCTCTCTCTCTCTCTCACGCTCACCCCCGTTCCCCCTCCTCCACGATCCTTGTCGCGCGCAGCCTCAAGGCCCTCCTCTTCCTTCAGTGGAGGCATCGGCCGCCTGCAGGGACGCCGTCGTTCCTGGCGAGAGTGATATTATACGAGCGTTTCGTGTTTTTGCCGACGGGTTTATGGGGCAGCTCTCGCCCCCTCTAGCCCACCCCCAACCCCCACCTTCACGACCTTCCTGTCCTGCTCGCCGGTATACCCCAAGTCCTCCAAGCGCCCTGCTCGCTCCGCGTGGTCCTCCCTCCACGCCCGCGCCGTCGTTGCAGGGCGCCGGCGTGCAGGCCCGGGCCTGCGGGCACCGCTCTATGAAGGAAACGCTTTGTAAATTGTGATTTACGAAATATGTTGTAAATTTACGACAACCCTGTCTTACTCGTCATTGATTTTAAGGGGTCGATACGTAGTGCTTGTAATTTTACGATTTCTAAGTTCTACAACTCCACTTTGTGAAAAATTTTGACGTAAACCCACAACAATATTTAAGAAGAGTGACCGGCGAGATCGAAAAGGAAACGGTGTGACTCATTCGGATTGTCCTTCCGCATGCCGCGTGCCCGCGGAGCCCCTGGCTGGAACGTCGCTCATGCAGCGGTACAGGTGCAGCGCGGGCTCGCGCCTGATGCTCGGCAGACACCGCAGCCTACTCGCGCCCAGCCGCACCTGTAGTGGGAGTGGGTCCCTCCCTCCCCTCCCCCACGGCGCCGAGAGGAGACCACCCCCAACAGCCCGGGCCGGGCGCGGGCCGGGCGCGGGCCGGGCTCGCTGTTCTGGCTGATGGACGGGCGTTAGACAGAGTGGAGAGCGGAGAGGCTCTTAGTTTTCCGTCATGGACCATCATCCTCTTGCACCTATCTTGCCGCCACACCCCGCCCCGCCCCGCCCTTTGGCTGACATTGATTCCCAGCGACGCCGATGGCTTTAGTCGGCTTATGCCGGCGCGGGGCACGGGGCGGGGATAGGTCGACGGGAACTCTGCTTCTTGAACCCCAACTCCGCGTGCCGCGCCTCTCTGTCTCACGACGATGGGATGGGACCGACATTGAAACGTTCCACCTCTCCTCACCCCACCCCACATCACCCCACCCCACCCCTCCCCGCCTCCACCGGACCGTCGTCCTGGGGGTATCAGGCAGCTTGATGGACGCTGGCAGGGCAGGGAGGACAATAAGCAAACATAGCGATCCCTATGGAGCTGCTAGTATGGTTTTTTTTCCTCCGCGAGAAACTCCTGCTCATCCTGATAATGATCATGATAAAAACAACAACGAAACAGCAAGGGAAGGATGAAGAAAAAAAGGCCTATCAGATTTTTATATATTTATTCTTCTATCTTTTTTCTCTCTTTCTCTCATGAAGGGATCAAAAGATGGGGGCAAGAAAAGACCAGCCGGGAGGATCAGTGGAGATGAAAAGAGCATCGGAGCGTGTAAAATGGAAGACGCGGCAGCCGGTGGCGCGGAGGTGCGGGGGTATAGGGGGAAGGGGCGGGCTGCTGGGGTAGGGCGGGGGCGGGGCTGGGGAGGTGCCGGCACGTGCCCATCCAGGGCCCAGCGCCGCCGCCCGCTTAACGCTTTGATTGAGTTATTATTTTCCTTGCCGCGGCATCTCACCCCCCTGCCCCACTCTGCACCACCCCGCCGTACCCCACCCTGCCATTCCCCCACTCCGCCGTACCCCACCCCTCCCCACGTCACCCCTTCCCTCTCCCCTCCCCTTCTTCTCCAATCCTTTTTCTCCTCTCCCATCCCCGTCGTCGCTCCGTGTCCCCTGCGCGACTTTTCCCAACCCCCTTGTGTTCCCTTCCCGCTCCTTCTCCGCGAGAAGGGTGGAGGTGGGGATGGTGCGGCCCAGGCGGGCCCAGCGCCCCGCTACCTACCTACATATACGCATGGCCGCTCTGGGCAAACATAAGCTGTAAGGGATGGCACTCCGAGGACCGGGGTGGGGCGGGGCGGGGCGGGCGGGGCGCAGCCGCTGGGGAGGACGGCCAGGACGGGAAGGACCCGGTCAGCACCGGCAACTCGTGCCCCTCAGCGCCCAGCAGGGCCCGGTCTCTCTCTCTCTCTCTCTCTCTCTCTCTCTCTCTCTCTCTCTCTCTCTCTCTCTCTCTCTCTCTCTCTCTCTCTCTCTCTCTCTCTCTCTCGCTATCTATCTATCTATCTATCTATCTATCTATCTATCTATCTATCTATCTATCTATCTCCTCTCTGCCTCTCACCTCACCCGCTGCTGCGAATAGTGTGCCTGGCCGCAAAACAAACTGGGCTGTTGCTGTTGCTGCACCGCCCGCCCGGTTATTGGCAGTGCAAACTCCTAGTGATGCTGCCGCCGTTCGTAGTGCTGCTGCTGCTCTCGCGGTATGCGGACCCTGCTGCCGGCGACCTCCCGGCTCCGGCGCGCCTCTGCTGCTGCTGCTGGAGGGGCTTCCCTTTGATGTGACATCTGATCCACGTGATGAGCCCGTCCCGACCCGTTTCGGTCCTTGAACGGGCCCCGCCCCGCCCCGCCCCACCTCGCCCCGCTCCAGTCAACAGCCCTGCGTTTAGTAGTTTGCCGCGCTCCCCGCGCCCATAGAGAGGGTCGCGCATTCAGATGAAGCAGGCCTTTGGGCCGTGTGCGGGGTCGCGTCACCGCTGCTTACCCTAAACGGGCGGGATCGCGGCCAGGTGTCACGTGACGGCAGGACAGGGCTCGCGACATGGGACGACTGGTCGGGGACACTTTCTTTTCTTTTTCTTGCCGATTTCGCATCGTTTGCTTCCCCCGCTCGGCGCCCACCCCATCACGCGTCGCCTTGTTCCCGCGCCCGCGCCAGCGTCTTTAAAATTTAAATGACGCGCGCGACAATTCGCCGTCCGCACCTTGGCGCCGCCGTGCCCGTGCTCCGCCGCGCCGTTGGGAGTTTTCCCCGCGGTGTCGTCGCTGTACAAGCCTCAGGGGGTGGGGGCGAGCTGGGGAAGCTGAGGTGCGCGGGGCGGGGCGGGGCGGGGCGGGGCGGGGCGGGACGCAAGAATAAGAACAAGAACATCAACAGCAACAACATTTGGGAGAGATTGCGCGGGGTAGGGCGGGGGGAGATGGGAGTCACGCCGCGCCGCGGCCCTCGACATCGACATCCTGCAGGGAGGATCGCCCCTTCCTCCCTCCCTCCCTCCGAGGTGATGCGCGCTGACAAGCAGTCCCTTAACATGAAAACCCTCTCAGTGCCACGTAGCCACTCCCGACACACCAGACGCTCTCTGTGTGCGTGGTTGAGTGAGTGAGAGAGAGAGAGGAGAGAGAAATGGTGAGAATGTGTGTGTGTGCGTGTGCGCTCCGTGTTTGAGTTTTAACGCCTGTCTTGCTTGTTACAGGTACGTCGTCCCTCGAGCGCAGCAGACGCGTCGCCGGCTCGCCGCGCCCGTCCGCTGACCTCACGGCGTGTCCGTAGTGTTTGTACGCCACCGGCATGTGCTCGGCTGCTGCAGGGCCGAGGGGCCGAGGGCACGGCGCACAGCCCTCGTGAGTTAAGACCAAGGTTAGGACTTACGCGAGGGAGGAGCCATTCGAAAAATCATTTACGGCAAAAAAAAATAATAATAATAATAATAATTGAAAAAATGGAGAAAAAAAATCAAACCAGATGCAGAAAAATCCGAAAAATCCATAAATTGGGGTAAAGATCCAAATTTATCAAAAAGTGGCAGATATTTTCCTTAAAAAAGCAAAAGAAAAATAAAAATCGAAAAAAAACAACATCAAAATCAGACGTTAAAAATAAAAAATAATCATCGTACACATTTTGTGTGATTAGTAATCCCCCCTCGGATTTTCGTTTATTTTGATGCCGTTTAGATGTCCGTGCTGCGGTGATGCTATGCTCATGGGGGTCCAAGCGAGTGAATACCTCATCAGTCGTTGGTGAAGGCTGGCCGCTGGCGGGCGGGGCCTTCGGCGAGGTCCGCAGCCCGCTGTAGTCCTCTCCCCGACTCATCATCCCCAATGGCGGCAGCCGGACAGTCAGGCAGACAGTCGGACGGCCGAGCGGACGGTCGGCCCGAGGTCGCTGATTGCTCGGCCTCGCGTGGCCCCCGCTGGGAGAGCCCCCCCGCCCCCCTCCATATGTGCGTGCGTGCGCGGACGCCACGCACATGTGCGTTTTGCTGTGAATTACGCCCCTCGCGGCCGCCCGGATTTCCATTTCTGTATAGTCCAGCGGACTGGGCTCGGAGGGCGGCGCACAAAAGCGCTCTCTCTGCCTGTTGTTGTGGGCCGTATGTGCGCGGCGTTGTTGTTCATGTTGATGCTCTCGTTGTTGTTCCCCATGATGCCTTCCGCGGTCTGTGGGTCAGCTTCGCGCTCCTTGGTCTCCCCCCCCCCCTCCCCCACTCTCCTCCTCGAACCAATTGGCGCGCCATGTTTCATTTTTTCCCAGCGTCCGCGCTGCGCTCCTCTCGCCGCCGCGCGCCCCGCGCGCGCCTTTGACAGGACGAATAATCCAATTTCACGGCAGGGCGGGCTGCAGCGGCGCGGGGCCGCGGGGGCGGGGCGGGGCGGGGCTCGGCGCGGGCAAAGTGCTTTCCCCGGTAATCCTGTGCGATATCCCGTCCTACTCGCCGTATACCGGGACCATGAAGGCATTTCAATCACACCGCCCTCGTCTGCTCGTCTCTCTCTCTGTCTGTCTGCCTGTCTGACAGCCCGGGCGTTCGAGTACCGCGTTATAGTTTGTCGGCGTGGTCCTCGCTGGCCGGACTCGGGCCCCGGGTGCGGGGGCGCGGCCCTGATGCATAGGCCAAGGACTTCGCTTCTCTGCCCGCGCTACGTTACTAGCTGGAGCTATTCTCTCTCTCTCTCTCTCTCTCTCGCTCGCTCGCTCGCTCCCTCTTTCTCCCTCTCTTCCGCTCTCCCACGCTCGCAGTCTATTTGTCTCTTCGCTTTATTCCCCACAAAATCGACCTGTTCAGCAGCAGAGCCTCCCATTGTGTGCGCGTGTGTGTGTGTACGTGGCACTGCCGCCGGCCGAACAAAGCGCGGATGACACTCGCGCGGCCACAACAGCCACTCCGACTCGAATAATCCCCGCCACCACAACGTTATAGCACTACAGGCTCTTCATCCGCGTTACGGGGTGGGGTGGGGGGGGGGGGGGGGGGGGGGGGGGGCATGACAGCCTCGGCCCTACGCGCCTCCACCACGCGCGCTCACGCACACACACTCAGTGAGACGGCGTGGGTGACAAGTGCCCTGCGCACGGTAGAATGCCCCCACCACCATCGGTATCATTCCTCCTGCTGCACCCGCCTCTTCTTCCTTATTTGCAGTATCGACAGTCAACATTCGCAAAGAGTCGTTTTAATAATAAGCGACAGAAAGGAAGAGTGTATTCTGAGGAAACGTTGTGTCTGGGTCCTCTTATTTCTTTCGGTGGCAGGCGGGCGCGCCCGCTCGCGTCCAGCTGGATGGGGCGGGGCGGGTCGGGGCGCAGCAGCAGCCACCACCGGGGCGCGGGAGGGCCCCGCGAGGGGCTGGGCTAGGCTGGGCGTTGTTTGGATTTCAATAGCGGCGCACCAAGTTTAGACAGATGTCACCGCGGGACAGTACCTCTGGAGGGGTTGGGGGGCGCGTCCCTCTCCGGATTGGAGTGGCGTGGCGGGGCGTGGCGGGTGTGAAGGGTCTCGTGGAGGACGTGTGGGAGGAGGAGGGGTGGGGTGGGGGGAACTGGTGCGTAATCCTGTGATTCACACCTCGGTGTCTCTCGTCGTCCTCCCCCTCTGCTGCCGCTGCTGCTTCACCCTTTCTCTCCTAGCAGCAGGCCCTCTTCCCTTCTCGCTCTCTCTCTCTCTCTCTCTCTCTCTCTCTCTCTCTCTCTCTCTCTCTCTCTCTCTGTCAGCTAGGCGGCCGCGTGTATGCCACGCCAGGGACTTATCGTCCCTCTCCCTCACACTCTCTTCCAGTCGCCCCTCGGTGTCACCAGCACCCGGGCACCGCTCGGCTCGGGCCGCGCCCCGTCCAGGAGGGGGCCTGAGGAGGGCTCCGGGCTCCGGGCTCCGGGTGCGTCTCGCCCCGCCGCGGCTGGTGCTGCTCAGCTGTCTGATTCCGAAGATCGCCGCTCTCGCACCTCATCCGTCCTTGTCGCACTCATGAGGCCCTGCCATTCTCAAGATGGGGCACTGCCGTAGGTGCGACAAGGACGGTGGCACGAGAGCAGGCCACGGTAGGCCACCACGCCCAAGCCGCGGCCCAAACACCACCTCCTCGGGGGCCTCATCGCGGCCTCGCGGCTGGGAAACCCGCGCTAAAAGGCTCAAAGGTCAAGTGGCTTCCGAGAAAATCTTCTGCGGCGGGTATGGGCCGGGCCGGGTCGCTTGATGAGGGAGGAGGGAGTTTCGTCGGGGAAGGGCACCACAGCGACGCATGGCCCTGGTCTGAGAGGGTTGTGGCGGGGCGAGGCGGGGCTGGGCGCGCCCTCTGAGGTCGAAGTTGATGGGTCCTGCAGGGCCGCGCCCCAGCAAGGGCAAGCACCGCTGATGAGGTGGCCTGCGGGGACTAGAGTCCTGTACGCGGCCGGCCTAGCCTGGCCATTCGACAGGTAGAGTAGGGCAAGGGAAGGGGAGCGGCAGATCAATAAAGATGTGGAGTGGCTGGCTGGGCTGGGCTGGCCCGGGCTGCCCCGCGCGAGCGCCCAAGTAATGTTGCTTTACTGGTGGCGAATGGAGGCGGGGAGAGAGAGAGAGAGAGAGAGAGAGAGAGAGAGAGAGAGAGAGAGAGAGAGAGAGAGAGAGAGAGAGAGAGAGGAGAGTAGTGGTGGGGGAACTAAATTAAGAAATGTGATTCCCTTTATCCTCCCCCTGGGACAGTGCCGCGCATATGTCGCCTCCCGCGCTTCCCCCCCCCCCCCCGCCTTTTCCCCTCCTCCCTTCCCTCCCGTTATGAAGACAGCAGGGCACGCCGCGGCGGCGAGGCGAGGCGGCCGGGGCGAGGTGCGCAGACTTTCAATGGTCGGATGAGAAAATACGACCGCGCCGAGATTCACCGAGCACCGAGCCTTTTTGAAAGGGCAGAGAATATTCCGTATGCGCCTCGGCGCCCTTCACGCCCCGCCCCGCCCCTCCCCGCCTCAATCCAGCCCGGGCGGAGTGGCTCAGCCCGCGCCACGCCACGCCACGCCACGCCACCCCTCTCATCCCCAGGCCCGCGCGCTCATTAACAGCTGATCACCCCGTGCCTGTGTGTGTGTGTGTGTGTGTGTGTTGTTGTTGGTACACAGCAAAAAGTGGGTGCATCTAATTGCATTAGCGCGCTGTGCGCTCGGCCTGATTGCGCCAAAGACGTGATGGGTTTACTGGTAGCGGGGCGTGGGGCGCGGGGCGCGGGGCGCGGGGCGTGGCGTTGGGGCGCGGCTGGGCGGGGAGGCACACAGCACACACGTTGACAAGAGCCCCGGGCGCGCGGTGCCGCGGCGTGCCCCCTTCTCCCTCCTGCCCCCCGTCTTTCTCCTCGCTCTCACCAGTTTGCTCGGCGAGACCGCAAGAGGAAGTCTGTTCCCCACGCGGGCTGCGGGCGGGTGTGTCGGGCTGGTGCCTTTGCTCACGCTGCTCCCCAGAAGCAGTTGGATGATGAAGAAGGCGGACGGACGCGGCGAGTGAAATGCAGATTTCAATCTGCAGTCGAGTCGCCCGCGAGCTGTGCGCGCCCAGCCGATAAAAAGTACGGCAGGGCGCGGCGCCTCGCCCGTCCCCTTCCCCCGCGCCCCCGCGCCCCGCCCCGCCCTGTCAGTTTGAGTCGAGGCGACATGTGTCCGCCGATGGAGATCTCGTTTCCTCTCTATTTCCGTTGGACTCCCTCGCCGCCGCCCCCGCCCGCCGCGAGGTCGGCCCTCCAACCACCTCACCTCCACCACCGCTGCCTCCCCGCTATCTGACGGAGTATAACGGACGATGGATTGACACGTCACGTGACGACCCGTGGTCACGTGAGCAAATAACCGCCCACTTAGGCCCTAGGCCCGCGTACGAAGTCACGCTGCCCCGCCCCCCCCCCCGACACACACA
Source organism: Frankliniella fusca (assembly GCA_029379305.1). NCBI lineage: Eukaryota > Metazoa > Arthropoda > Insecta > Thysanoptera > Thripidae > Frankliniella > Frankliniella fusca. The sequence goes on from JAHWGI010000286.1 coordinate 807,723, forward strand.
CACACACACACACACACACAACTGCCCGCCTCCGCAGTATTCCAACCTCTTTTAATTCGATAGCTGTCTCTCTCTCGTGTGTGTGTGTGTGTGTGTGTGAAAGAGAGAGTGAGAGAGAAAGAGAGAGCCACCCCTGCCGTGTGTCTTCCCTGCTCTGTCCTGAAATCGATTTCGTCCGTGCGACGACGAGAGAGTGAGAGAAAGGGGACGGAAAGAAACTGAAATCTGGCCTTTTATTGCCTTCTCTCTCTTTCTCTTCCGTTACTCCCCCTTATTCTCTCCCTCTCTCCCGCTCTTGCCCAATGTTGGCCGGGGCCGCCGGACGACGCCACAGCAATAACCGCGGCTCACCTGTGTGTTGCCTGACTGACAGTCGCGCCCGTTCGGCGCCTCGTTGCCTCCCTTCCTTTGAAGGGCGCGGCGGGGCGGGGTGGGGCGGGGCGGCTTGGGGCGGGCGCAGAGGAGTGGTGTGTATGGAGGACTAGGACGGCGACGGGTCGGTCGAAACGAGATCACACGGGGCGCGGGGCGGGGCGGGGCAGAGCTCTGCGCGCCGGTAATCTCGTAACGCGGTTCGTGTTTGCTGCGTTGCCCCACCCCGCCCCGCCCCGCCACGCCCGACACTCTGCTGCGCCGGCAGGCAGCTCACCCCGCCGCGCCACGCCCCGCCGGTGATGTAGTATTATTATTTTATATATTTTATCAGGAGCATTGAGCACGAGAGCATTCTGCTGGCTGCTCCCACCGCCGCCTCGTCGCATAATACTGTTGTACAGTGGTGCGCGCGGCATTTGCATATCCACATTTTCCTCACATCCACATCTCTCTTTGCATCGGCCGTGGTGTGCGGTTCGGTTGTCTCTGTAGTTTTGCACCCCTCTCTCTCTCTCTCTCTCTCTCTCTCTCTCTCTCTGGCGGCTAGTGACTCTGTGCGCCTCCAGCCACGACGCCAGACCACATGTCAAGTCGGACGGCGTGCCTGGCGCCTCGCGCGCCACCGGGCGGGCGGGCGGGGCGGAGGGTAGAGACGCGGCGACAGCCTTGGCGCGTTGTGTTAATTGGCCTCTGAATCGTCTAATTCGAGATTTCTTTTTCCTCTTTCAGTTTGATTGAAACCACCGTGCGGAGTCGCTTTACGAATGACCCGCCGACGTGTGTTTTAGTGGCGCGTCGCTTTTGACTTCATGCCGCTCTCTGCTCTTGAACCAGCGCGCGCGGCTGTCGTTGACGCCGGGATAGCGACAGATGTATTTGCTTTTGATACGACTCGCGCACTACAACCGTAACCGTGTCAAAGGGCTGCTGCGTTACACGCGTGCCCTACACAGTGATTGAAGTATACTGTGCGTTACGTGCATACCAACCGGCGCGCCGTTTGAAGCGAATCGAGAAGAGTGCTCCTCTTTGGCGTGCGGACACCTCCTCTCGACACATTGGGGATGAATGAAGTGAGGGTGAGGCGGGGCGGGGCGGGGCGGGGCGGCCCTCTACGCGGCGCGTGCGCAGATTAAAATGCACGCCGATGGAGGCGTGGCGTGGCGCCGCGTGGCGCAGGGCTGCTTCATCCCGGACCGACACCATTAGCGACACACACTTGAGCACCGGCTGCATACCATTTTAAGATTGCTGCGATATGCATCCGCCCCCCTCCCCCCCCCTCTCTCTCTCTTTCTCTGTCGCTCTCTCTCATCCTCCTGGGTATACACTTTTTTTTTCTCTCTTTCAGCCCTCTTCTTTTAACCCTCTCCAATGGCCTCCCTCGCACTCCGTCTCCTGCTCCCTCCTCCACGCGCCCGCCCGTCGCCGTGCTTCGGGCATTGTTCCGAGGTGTGAACTCCCCGCTGGGAGCGCGGTGGCGTGGCGTGGCGTGGCGTGGCGTGGCGTGGCGCGGCGTCACTGAGGGGCTGGCAGGGCAGGCGCTTTGTGTTCGAGGAGTTGGCAGCAGCAGCTCTGTGCGAATTGAAGGGCAGCATTTTAAGAGCGAGATGTCGTCCCCTCCCGCCCGTCGCCTGCCCTGCCCTGCCCTGCCCTGCCCCGCCCTGCCCTGCCCTGCCCTGCCTCTACCCCCTGCCCGCTCGCTTCCCCCGCTGGCTATGGATGTCCTAGTTTCTTTTGCAACGTTAGAAACGCGTGAAAAGATGGGGAGAAAAAAAAATTGGCTGTGTAGTAGCGGGCGGGCGTGCCGCGCCGTGAGAGGAGCAGGGCACTGCGCTGTAGCGAAAATCACCCTGAGAGGAATAGGACCGGGGGAGTCGCTGATTTTGCTGAGTGGGGGACGGGCAGGCAGCAGGCAGGCAGACCCAGCAGCAGCAGTGGACTACTCTTGGCGTCCTGCTCCGAGCGCCGCCCGCCCCCTCCCGCTGCTGCAGGTGGCTTCCCTCCTCGAGCTGAACACCGTGCCGGTCCATTCCTTCTCCCGACCTCTCCTCGAGTGGATCACATTTTCTGCCCCCCTGTCCCTTTTGAGAGGCGGATGCGCTGCGCGCTCGCCGCCGTGCACGCCGGGTAGCGGGAGGGTGGGAGGAGTCCACGTCGATGCGGCGCTCTCACGCTGCTGCTGCTGCTGCAGCTCCACTCGTTCTGAGAGCATCGCCGTGTTCGCACTGTCCCCACCCACGGATGCCCCCCCCCCCCCTCCCTCTCCCCCGGCCACTCCTCACCCTCCTGACTTACTCCGGAGAGCGCTCTCTTCGCACTGTCTCTCTCGCACTCAGAGGCTTTGCCGTGTAGGTGCGAGAGAGACAGAGCGAGGAGAGCGCTCTTCGGAATAAGTCGGCTGACCCACCGCAGCAACTCCGTCCTCCTCCCCATCCCTGCGTGTGCTCTTCCCCCTCGTCGTCCTCCTCTTCCTCCCGCCTCCTCCCCATGCACCCCCTTTAACACGCCTCCGTTTGCAATCGACAAAACGCCTGCACGCGAATTCCCAAGTGCGGCGTGCTACCCGCGGACTTGCGTCCTGGAAGTTGGTTGCGGTGAAGGTAAATAGTCTGCCGGGGTGGGGCGGTATGGTTGCGGGCCACGCTGTGCAGTGTTGCCATAAAAGTAGGCAAATTTCCCTCGAATACACCTGTGTGTGGCAGACGGGTATCTCTGCCTGCCTACTGGGCAAACTCTCCACTCATGAGTCTACCAGTTGCCTAGTAGGCAGGCGGAGATACCCGTCTGCCACACACATGTGTATTTGAGGGAAATTTGCGTATTTATTTTGGCAACACTGACGCTGTGCCGCAACCACGCATCGCGACGCTTCAACCCCCTTATTTCTTTCTCCCACAGTGCCGCTCCCGACTTCCTCCACACACACTCTGCTGCCGCCGTTTTCGTGAAGTAACCGTAAGATGGTTGTGGTGGAGGCGAGGTTGCTCTAACACTTTCCTAAACTACTTTGAGCCGCTAGCCGCTCGGTGGCGGCGCGCCCGTCGGGGTGAGAAGTGCAGCAGCAGCAGCAGCAGCAGCAGCAGCAGCACCACGGGGGGTGGCGGGTGCAGCCGGGGCGAGAGGGGCGAGCAAAGTAGTGACAACTTTTCCGTGTGTAAGAAGCACACGAGAAGCACGCCGGCGCCGCCCGGCTCGGGGGCTCAGGTGGCGGCGGGCGTGGCTGGGCGGGGCGGGGCGGGGCGGGGCGGGGCGGGGCGGGGTGGGGCGGGGCGGGGCGGGGTGTGGCGGGGCGGGGCGGGTTGGGGCGAGGGAAGCCCTTGACTGGCGACACCTTCCGCCACACCTCGCCCAGCCGCGCTCAAAGCCTGTGAAGGACACGCGCCCAGTGTCACATGGCGCCATTGATGAGCGTAGTCGTATCCTGCCCCGGGGCGTTGCGGGGCGGGGTGGAGTGGGGGGCCCTTGCTGATGGCCCCCCACCCCCACCCCCGCCGCCTCACGAATGTCACGTCGTTACAAATTAATTAATCTGCCGTGATTTGGCCGTTTCGTCATTTTGACGATCGGGCGCGTTGGCGGCGCGGGTGGCCCCCGGGCGGGGGCTCGACCTCTGTCATCATCGTCCATCACAAGGGGAGTCGGGGGGGGGGGGGGCTTTGCTGCTGGCCTGGCGGCGGCCCAGCCTGACGTACTCGCGACAATTACCGACCGTTATAGCCGCGCCCGCCAGTCGGGTGGTGTACAGCCGCACTCCGATACAGCAGACGACAACCTTAAAATTAATTCTATGGTCAACGTCAAATTAACGTCATTCTGTTGTTTCACTTTTTTTTTTTTTTGTTCACGGTTTAAAGATGGAAGTGTGATCCACCTCCCTGCCGTGAGGAAAGCAAATCGATAGCTTTACTTTATCGAGTGTCTGATAAATTTAAACTCAACAAAACTTTAAAATAATAATAATAATAAAAAAACCTTAATTGGAAAACCACACGTGTGCACACAAGTTGCAAATGAGGTAGAAATCTCTATTTGCTTTATGAATGCTCCGCGCCCAGCCTGGCCCTATAGAAGCACTTTTTAATGGAAATGGTGGCGCTGCTCAGCGCGGCGTTTGCTCCCGATACGTCCACAGGTACAGCTTGTTTACACTAGCGGACCGTGATGGAAAGCGCTCGCCCGCACGCACGCTCCCCGCGCACACACTGTACACGCTTGGATATATCGCCCCCACCCCCCAGCCCTCGCTCTCTCTCTCAACAAGGTAGACGCACGTTAAAACTGTGCAAAGCTGTGCTCAATCTGAAATTTTCGCTGTTTCATTCATCCATGGAGTTATGTTGGGTGACTTGACATAGCCGCATCTTCCTACCTCTCACGCCACACGCGATTTTGCCGTCTGCCTTCCAGCGCTGGTGCATTATTATGATGGAGCTTAGCATTTAAATTTAACTCAAATTGCTTTGCTAATCTTTTTCCCACTCTCGCTCCCCGGTGTCCCCCGTGATCTGCTGCTGCCTCGTGGTGGCCTCCTATCCCGGCGCCGGATTTGCCACGGCCTGATTAAGTCTACGGGTCTTGGAGGGAGCGAGAGCGCTCGAGCGAGTGGGTGACCTCTCGCTCGCTCCCGCACCTCGCCGCCATGTAGTTCACAATGGTGTCAGCCCGGCTCATACCCATATCTCATCCTCGAATCACACCACCGCACCGCACCGCAGCCACCGCGGCTGCTCTCGTGTGAGTCGTGGTGCGGCGGGCGGGGTGGGGCGGGGTGGGGCGGGGCGGGGCGGCACCGAGGATCCACTCCTGCCATATTGCGAACCCCATTGTGCGACGCGCTCCGCTGCCCGCCCCGCCCTGCCCCACCCGGCCCTGCGGTGCGGTGCGGTGGGTCACATTGTCGATGGGTACCCCCGCCCCGCCCCGCCTCGCCGTGTGCTCGTCCGTCCAGCGTCATGAGAGGAGGGACGCCTGGAGTGGCAGCCGCGAGCGCACTCCGCACGTACATGATGCTACCGCATATACCGCCGCGGGTAAAATAGAGTGACTTTGGTCTGATTATCAATGCAAGTAAGTACACTCTGGAAACGCAAGTGTGTACTTGAATGCAGTATTTCCTGCATACCTACATGTATTTAGGGATTAATGTGTACTAAGTCAAGTATGCAGGAAATAATGTGTACGTGGTCAGGTATGCAGGAAATCCTGTGTACTTGACCAGGTACACACTAAATCTCCCCCATAAATGTATGGAGGTTTTGGTGTGTACCTGGTCAAGTACACAGTATTTCCTGCATACCTGACCAGGTACACATTATTTCCTGCATACTTGACTAAGTACACAGTATTTCCTGAATACATGTAGGTATGCAGGAAATACTGCATTCAAGTACACACTTGCGTTTCCAGAGCATCGTGGAAGGAAACAACTCTGCATTTCAGTGCACAAATTTTGTGAAATTTTATTAAATTTTTGTGAATATTGACTTGATTTATTTCGATAATTCTGTGAATTTAAGTGATTTGTTTTGGTTGTGAATTTACTTTTTTTTGAAATTTTTTTTTGAAAATGAATGTGTCTGAAATGTTCTGATTTTTTTTTCCGATTTTTTTTTGTGAAAAAGGACGTGTACAAAAATTTCAGAATTGTTTCCTCCTCGAAGTAGATTGTGTTGTTTTGCAAACAACATCACTTACCTCAAAGAACTGCGGGATCAGCTGACAACTTTTTAGCAGATGATACCTTTAAACACTTAACATAAAATTTAACTTGTAATTTGAAGGTGTCAGCTAGCTTTTACTCTCGAGTCCAGAAACTAATAATATAGCGTGGCGCTGCCAGGGGGGGGCTATGGCTGAATGTCTGACGCGCAGTCTGCGCGGAACAATGGCACCTCACCTCCTCCTCGCGCGCAGCGTGTAACACTAACAGCTCCTCCCTGCCAGGCCAGCGCCAGCGACCGCTTCGGTCCGCCACGCCGCCGGCGGATCCCTCCCACCCCTTTCCCTCCCAACCCCGCAGGCACGCGGCGCGGCGCTGCTGGCGTCGTTCGTCGTTTACATCGTGTGCGTTCACACACAAATTGTCGCACCCCATAGTAATTTCTCTTGCGGTGCGGTATCATCTGCTATCAATACCAATCTTGATTGATATTTTCTAAAGGTGATGTGAAGGTGGGAGAGCTGGGAGGAAAGACAAGCAGGATGGAGACGAGGCGGCTCAGGAGGAGAAGAAGAAGAGGGCCTTGCTCATCCCGAAACGACTCCGGGGGCCGAGGATGGATTCTCTGACAGTCTGGACACGTCCAACCAGGAGGAGAGGCCCGGGCCCGGCCCGCTTGCCGCAGCGATACGGCGGCCAGCCGGCGCAGCGGCGCAGCCCTCCACCTGTACGATCCGGCGCACACGAGATATGCGCGTCGTGTGTGCGGGCGGGGCGGGCGGGGCGGGGGCGGGGCGGGGGCGGGGGCGGGGGCGGGGTGGAGCGGGGCGGGGGTCGCAGCGAGGCTAACAAGAAGACTCCTGGGGGTGGGGCCGGGCCTGGAGACAATGGCGCACCCGAGCAGCTCCTTCTAAAAAGGACACGACATGGCAAACATTGTGTCCACGTATAACCCAATTAGCATTCGGGGGATTGCGCGCCCTTGTGGCGTGCTCGTGCGTGCGCGCGCGCGCGCGTGAGACGGATACGGGGGCTGATGTAGGGGGTGGGGGTGCGCAGCGCGCAGAGAAATTAGGGGACGAAAGTAGGAATATAGCGGCTAAATTATATGCGAGCACACAAACGTTTTTACCCACGTATATATTTTTTCTCCTTTTTATTAATTTTTAATTTTTGTTGGTCTTAGGGAATGATGATAATAACGAAATCGTGGATGAGTAGTAGAGGCACATAAATAAGACGTGTAACATTATATATTTTGTACTTTGGCGCAATTACGCGCCGCGGGCTGGCTGGCCTGGCGAGCGGCCGCGCGGGCCAGCAGCAGCGGGTTTGGTCGCACTCTCTGCCTCGTTTTAATGAGGGAACAGCGTAATTTGGGAAGGAAGGGGGTTTCGGGCGGGGCAGGGGGGCGGGGTTGGAGTTCTCAGAGGGTTAAACATGCATGAGGAAGTCCGGGGGGCCAGACCAGGCGGGTTGGAAAAACGGCCCGGCTATAAAGGGTTGCAGCAGCGGCAGCCGCGTTCGTGATTTGTCGCGCGCCACGCCACGCCGTTCTTGTCGTGTCGGCGGAGGACGGAAGGAGAAGGAAAAAATAGGTTTAGAGAAGGAAGGGGAAAAACTCGTGGCCTCTTTTACCTGCGGCTAACAAGGTTGTTATTAGTTTCAGCGCGGCTGGTAAATGCTGGTGTCGAGGGGGCCGGGGCGGAGCAGCACCGGGGTAAAGTTGACAATTGCGGCGTGAAACGCAACTTGGGGAGAACTTGTTTCCTTTTTCGAGTGAAATTGGACAGACTGCCTCTGCAGGGGGCGTTCTGGTCGGGCGGAGGAGTGCCGCCGGCTGGTTGCGGAGAGGCCCCCGCCGCTGGTGAGAGAGAAAGAGAGAGAGAGGAAGAGGGATGGTTTTGAGCAGAACGTCCCAAAGGGTTGTCAGCGCCCGAGTCAATGAACGTCTCGCACAAAAACTTGTCCCCGAGTTGTCGTGCCGCTAATGCCGTTACACGGGCGCACCTGCATTGTGTCTGGGCGTGGCGGCGCGCGCCGCCCCTCTCCCCCTCCGGGTGGGGACGTCTTCCAGGGGTGGGGTAGCGGGGAAAGTGCCCCCAAGCTGTGTTGAGGTAGGGGGAGGGAGGACGCGAACATTCCGCTGGAGAAACAACTGGAACAGTGCTGGAGTAAGCGGTGCCCCAACCCAGAGCGCCGGCTGGTTTTCCTTCCTATGGAGAAGTGTTTATTATTTTTCGAGGCAGGTCGTGCGCGGTGGAGGAGGCAGAGTTCGCGTAGTTTGTGAAAAGAATTTCTGGACCCGCGCGCGTCGAGCGCGCATATGTCAGTCTAGCAGTGTGGGGGGGATGGGGGGGGGGAGAGGCCCAGGAGAGCAATTCGGGTGTTGGTCTGCAAACATGGACGTGGTGCGGTAGCGGGGCCCGGGTCGGCCGGGCCGGGACGCGAGTCTCAGGTGGGGCTGCTCCACGTGTGTGTGTGTGTGTGAGAGAGAGAGAGAGAGAGAGAGAGAGAGAGAGAGAGAGAGAGAGAGAGAGAGAGAGAGAGAGAAATAGAGAGAGGGAGGGAGAGAGAGGGTGGCCCTCTGTAATGAGTGGTGAGGGGTGTGTAGAGAGGAGGGGGGCATGCAAACTCAAATGTACAGAGGTACCACCCAGGTATATGCCCCTCTGCTTCGCCACATAACTCTCTCTCTCTCTCTCTCTCTCTCTCTCTCTCTCTCTCTCTCTCTCTCTCTCTCTCTCCTCGTCTCTCGCTCGCTCACCCACTCGCTCCCTTAGGATAACGTGTGTGTGGGGGGTGAGGCAGAGGCCCCATCTGACGTGCCATGCGGGTGCGGAGGGAACAGGAAAGAGAGAGCATGTGAGAAAGGAAAATAGGCTACTAAAATAGAGGAAAGTAAAGAGGAATTTATATATCCTGTCGTGGATGCTCTGCAGCGTGCGTTTGCTGCAAGCTTTTTAGTTGGATAAGTCAGCTCGGTTCATTCGCGCGCTGATGTCCCACACCACGCCACCCTTGACAGCTTTAATTTCTTCCTTCTCTCACTCTTATCTTTCTCTCTCTCTCTCTCTCTGAAGATAATTCGGTGGAAATAATGTGGTGTGTGTTCTTGGCTGTTTCAGGTGAGGTCCCGCTCCCATTCCCCTCCGCTGCCACGCCGCCACGCCTGATGCCTGATACTGCCTCAACCACGCACTCTTTTGTGAGTCAAACCTCGCTTCTCTCTCTCTCTCTTTCTCTCTCTTGCTCTCTCTATCTCTCTCTCTCTCGCTCTCTCTATCTCTCTCTCTCTCTCTCGCTCTCGTAGTACTCGCCCGGTGTAAAACAGTTGACACTTTTTCTCGCTGCGCCGATGCTACAGGGCGCATCAATCTCCGACGCCACGCCCGAACAGCCCCAGCGCAGCGGTATTTTGTCAGGCGGGGGCGGGGCGTGGCGGGGCGGGGCGTGGCGGGGCGGGGGCGCAACTGCCGCCGAGCCCCCATCACTCATTTACTGGCTCGTTTCTCTTTTGCGCCCCCTGCCCTTGCCCCCCGCTATGCACAATACCCGTCCGCTGCCGCTGACAAGTGCAGTTCGTCAGGATCGCGGCTCGCTTCGGCGTGGTTTGTCAATGACGTAAATAAAGCGGCCCGTGTGTGGGGGCAGGGGGCTGGGGCTGGGGGCGCTCCCCCTGGGGCGGGGGAAGAGGGCTTACTCACTGCACCATAACCAGCGCGGGAAGGGAAGGGTGCAAGCAAACCTGAGCAAACCGTCGTATGGTTAGCCGGGGAACAACCATCAACTAATGCTCGAGACAGCAATGCCAGGTGTAGTGAGCGGAATTTGTTTTCACTGCTGTAATAAAATCTTTCAACAATGTTTTCTGTATTTTACCGTGTATTTATGGTGGTGGAAGTGCCGCTAGCCGCAACTGCAGCGCGGGGTGAACTCAATGGGATTTTTTGGCGATGCTGTGTTAGAGAGAGGGATTGACCCCTAGACATCATCAGTCTCAACTTTCATACACACAAAGACAGAAAAAATCAAACAGACCCGATGGAGTCGATTTCTGGAGCGACCGGCTAACGGAACTCCCTGGGTACAATCTCCTTGGTGACTTGTACCCTGGGGTGCAAAGCGCCTCGGCGTCATTTACTCCTCTCTTGTACTAATGGGTACAAAATCGCCTAGGCAATTTGTACCGCGCTGTAAAAAAAAAAAGAAAAAAAATAATTTAACACGAATTTACTTCTCATTCGTTATTTACAAAAGAACGTTTTCTCTTGTTAATCTTCTAAATTTTTCATCAAACTACCGTAAAAATCTGTTTACCGGTTTAACAGCAAAACCTGTAAAGGTGTCTCGATTTTTTTCTAAAAAAAAATTACAGTGCGGCCTGTCGGTTGAGGGTTACAAATACCCCAGGCGATTTGTACCCGCCTTTGGAAAGGTGTGTTCAGATACTCGCCGCGCGGCAACTGTACTTAGGGTACAAATCCACAGGGCACGGTGGGTGCAAATATACCCCTATACATTCCAAGCGCTCCCACAAGAGCCCCGCCCGGCCCCGCCCGCCTCGGCGCGCTGCAGTACGCTGCTTGCTCTCTGCCCAATTTCAGATGGAGGCCACCAGATCGCGCGCGTGCGGTGCAATCCCGCTGCAGCAGACGATAAGGCGCGCGCTGGGGGAGGGGGGGGGGAGGGGAGCAGGGGAGGGAGGGGACTGCATCCTGAACAAAGAAATACGGCCGCGTCCTGTTTACCGCCCCGAGCAATACGACCTGCGCTGAATTTTTAAACACCCCACGCGTGCCATGTCGTGCCGTGTCAGGCCCTGTGGGGGAGGGGCGGGGGGAGCTGGGGACGCGAGGAGGGCTCGGGGTCGAGGAAGATGCATGGTCCGGGGGGAGGAGGAGGAGGAGGAGGAGAAGAGGTGCACCTCTGGGAGATTGGTGGTCAGGCAGGCAGGCAGGCAGGCCTCCTGGAGGGGCTCAGGCTCAGGCCGGCCTGGCGAGGCGAGGGATGGTCTTCTCGGTCTGCTCCTGGACTCTTCTATTGATTCCCGCCGGCCGACCGCAGCAGCTCGTTCAGAGAGGAGCGCCCTAGCGCCCTGGCCATCCACTCAGCGGATACCGCGCACGCGTGCCCTGTACCTCTCTCTTTATCTCTCTCTCTCTCTCTCTCTCTCTCTCTCTCTCTCTCTCTCTGTGTCTCTCTTTCTCTCGCTTTCCCTCTCTCGTTGCTGAATGCACCTTTTCTTTCACGCTGGCCGCCCTCTTTCTCTTGCCGCCGCCGCCGCTTTTTTCCTGCCCCCGCGGAAATTTCCGCCTTCTCGAGGAAAAAGAAGAGAGAGAGGGAGAAGCAGAGAGCGGCGGCGCGCCGGTGATGTCGAATCGACTTGTCCGCGCGGGACATCCGGCCTGAGACCGGGGTGGGGCCGCCCGTCTACACAAAGAGGTCGCGGACAATGGTGGGCGGGGCGGCGCGGGGCTGCTCACCGTGTGGCCTCCCTGGTCCCGAGGTGGCCCACCAGTAGCCTCACGGTGGCCTCCTCGCTTTGGCCGCCGTCCCCCCCAGGATTAGCTCGCATCTCAGAAGGGTAGCGGCAAATTTAATTCCCCATCCTGGACGGCGACGGCCGTGCCCCGTGCCGTGCCGACCCGACCCGTACCGCGTCCCGTCCCTGCCAGGTCCTCGCCGGGCCGGGCCAGGCCGGGCCGGGTCCCTCTACTGCAGCGGACCCAATTAGTTGACGGGGCAAACGATCGCCTTCGACACGGCCGGCCGGCAGGGCGAGGCAGGGCCGGGCGCGGTGCAGGGGCGGCGCTGGGGACGAACAAGAAGGGTCTTTTGTCTCGACGGGTCCGCCTAACTCCCGCAAGGACCTGTCTCAAGACGGCCGTCTCTCTCTCTCTCTCTCTCTCTCTCTCTCTCTCTCTCTCTCTCTCTCTCTCTCTCTCTCTCCCTCTCCCTCTCCCTCTCCCTCTCCCTCTCTCTCTCCCTCTCTCCCCCTCCCTCTCTCCATTTCTCTCCCTCTCTTTCGGACTCCTGACTGATGTTATTGAAGTCTCGGGTCGCTGCGACGTTGTGCATCGAGCCCATAGCTACCCCACCGCACCCCACCCCACTCCACCCCACCCCGCCGTGATTAACCCCACGTCGATTAGCGTGTAATGGATTCCTTGCGGCGGGGTGGCGCGGGGCGGGCTGGGCTGGGCTGGGGCGCGTTGGTGGTGGGCCCGGCGGCCCGGCCCGGACCTCTATTGAATAACTGATGGCTAGCGAGGCTCGGTCGCTCTGTCCCGCCCCGCCCGACCCCGCCCCACCTCGCCCCGCCCCGCCCCGTTACGCCCCGCCGCGTCTCGCCCCCGCTAACGTCTCGCGCTCTGCCCCGCGGCGCCGCGCGTGGGTCGACGGGCGGGGGCCGTGACGTCACCGCGTGACGGGTCCGTGACGGGTCCGTGACGGGTCCGTGACAGCTCGGTTGCGGACCTGGCCCTCCTGGGCAGACGCTCGAGTCAGTAGATCGGTCAGCAGGAAACGGAATGTGCGGCATCGGAATATGATTTTCACCTGACGGCGCGTGAAGAGTCAGTTTGGACGTCGTCACACGGGCGTCATGCCGAGCTTGTCACCCGTGAAGAATTCTGCTCTCCGTAATTTCTGCATCTGACATCGTGATGCCGGCTTCCCCATCGCTCTTCGTCCCTCCCCCTCTCTATGTATCTTTAGCCTTGCCTCTCCTCTCGGGCCTCTTCCGCCAGTTCTGAAAACTGTTGTGTGAACAGGACGAGATGAAAAAATGCCAAAGAGGAGGAGGAGGTCTTTGATGAGAAGGAGTTACTGAAGAACTTGCTTAAGTCTGGCAGCAAATGGAGAGGGGCAGGGGCTCCGGCTGGTCCCAAGCGGCTCCATGCAGCCTGCGCCCGCGCCTCTGAGCCGCCCGCCCTGTTTTTTCTTTTTTCTTTTTTTTTTCACCCCGGCCCGCTGGCCCTGATGAGCTGCGAGCAGCGCAAAGCAGCAGCCTAATCTTCCTGCTAAAAAATGTCTCACAACTTTTTTTTTCCCTGTATCGGGCGTTTCAGAGAAGTGGTAACAGTATTGAGGGCCTCCCTGCCTGCACCCCCCAGGGGTCGCGGGGCTTTGCGGCCGGAGGGCTGGGTGGACGCGCATACGGTCAATTGTTTTCTTTAACACCCGGTACAGTTCATCAACTCTTTTTTGCCACCATCTCATTCATCAGACCTTTGTGTCTTGAAATCAATACAGATCAATTCTTATTGCGAGAGCGAATAGTCCGGGAGGTGGGAGGGAGAGTCGCGGAGCTGAGCTCCTATACCTCCGGGCGGGGCCGGGCCGGCTGAGATTGTGTGGCCTCAGTCCGCCTCACCCCTCCCCGCTCCGCCCCGGCCGGCCACTCTCCCTTTCTCCGCACGTGCTGGCAGTGGCGGGGTGTGGCGGGGCGGGGTAGACAGGTGGCGGTGCCACAACGTGGCTTTGATTCGAACCAGCGGACTGTGCGGCCCGTTCGTCACGTTGTCCGGGCTAACCGAATTAGGCCCCCACCCCGCACCACCCTCCGCGCCGAGCAAGGCCCGCGCCCTTGCCCCGCCGCCGCCCGCCGGCCACCCCTAGCCAGCGGCGCCCCCCCCCTCCCTCCCCGCGCTGCACTCGCCGCGCTGCTGTGTGTAACGTTTTGGCCCTAAAGCGACCGCAGCCGGCGTCCACCGCTGCGTCCGTGTTTGCGTAAAAGCCTGCGGCGCCCCTCATCGTGGGTCGGCTGTTCCACGCGAGGGGGACGACACTTATTTAAAATGTATACGGTACAGTCATCTTTGACTTTTGAGTATTTTTATTTTTTTTTTTGATTTTTCGTGGAAAATTTCTGTCACTTTTTCATACATTTTTTATCTTTTCCCTGCTATCTCTCTCCGTTTTTTGTTCAGTTTTTCTCGATTTTTCTGATTTTCCTACATTGTTCTTCAGTTCTTCCTTATCTTATTTTGATTTCTTTGATCTTATTTTTCGTTTTTTTAAATGATATTTTGGGGGCTGTACAATAACTTTTCGAAGTGATCGGCCCGTCGTGGAACATTTTACGCTTCTCGGCCTTTTGCGCGTTCGAACACTTCCCTGGCAAATTATTCGACAGTATTTGGCTCATGCGATCCGTGCTAGAGAGGCAATTCCTCTAACTCTTGCGCCGCACCTTTGCGCCTTGGAATTGAACTAACTCCATTTTTTTCCCTCCTGGTTCCGTGACGAAAAAAAAAAATATTCGCGAAGGAAAAAAAAATGTTCGCCCTTACGGTCTGTCCGGTTGGGCGCGTGCCAGGGCGGCGCGGCTGGGCTGGTCGCAGTGTCGTGCTGCTGGTCACTACCCTCCCCTGGCAGCCCGCCACGCCGGACCGCGCCGTGCGTGTGCCTGCACCGGGAGCTACACCGTCCGAAATAAAGAAGAATGAAGATAAAAACTCCACTGTTTTTGGATTCGCGGACTGGAGAACGCGAGATCCCCGCTCCAAACCCTCTCGAACCGCAGTTGAAAGAGCGAAGGCCTGCAGTGCGCACACATGCACGGCTGTGTGGAGAAACAAAAGGGAGCCTTTTTGTCTGCGAGTGTAGCAAACAAATGTGATGCGAAAGCTGCTGTCCCGGTATAGTGCAAGAGGTACACAGAAAAACCTTGCAAATTGTGATAAAAGCATGAAATTTGGAACAGAGCTTCCTAAGACCATTTAGAAACTTTTGGCCCGAATCCCATTTCGAGCACTTCGTGTGGAGGCTGGATATTGAACAGTTTTTGAACACATTGAACAAAATACGTATATGTGGTATTTGCCGTGGAAATGGGCCACGAATATGAGTCGCCTGCCTCAGATGTCGCACCACAAGGACATGTTTATACTCCAGCAAGGTCAGCAACACGGTAAAACACCCCCTGTCCCACATACGTTCAAGATTTGAACACTTTTTGAACACTTTGTGCAAGTTGTGCTGGAATGTCGTATAGGGTGTCGTTTCCGACTAACTTGACCTCGCTGATGCCGATTCCATCGTCAGATGTCGGTACTTTGGCCTCGGTGACCCTCCAGAAGGGTAGCAACGGAAAAGCCACCGCGGGTTGCCTACCTCTCAGGCGCTTTAAACTAGAAAATGTTGCGTTTTGGAGGTAAAAAACAAGGACTAAATTTCTTTTACATATCAAAATCTACTCTGTAACGGACACTGCTGCCGGACAATCCGGACCATCTGCGGTGCTCATAGGCTTTATTATATTCTATCATATAATTATATTTATTGTATTATCTGGTGTTTTTACCCTTGCCCTTGCAAACTTTGTATTCTGCGCAGCACGGCATATTCGCTTCTCTGCGGCTGCAGGTATGTGTCTCGCACCCCCCTTTGCAGCCTCATATGCAGCCTCACTGGTAAAACAAGTGTTTAGTTCTATATATCATTGGTGTTTAGTTCCATAATGTTCCAAAACTACACACCAGCTGGTGTGTAGAACTAAACATTTGTTTTACCGTGCCCCCCTCCGCCCTCCCGCCCCGAACCTTTCACATGTTCGTGAATTTGAGGAAGAAAGAACAATTTCTTCACCCCTAAACGTGTTGGTAGGTGGGCAAAGCAAGGCATTTTAGAGTCAGTCCAGATCGCAAGCACAGCACACGAAAAAGAAAAAAAAAGACAAAGATTGTTCTAAGAGCTAATATCAGCAAATATGGCAACAGCTGATAATATTACCTCTCCCAGCTAACTTTTGCCTGATAAAGCTACCATCGTTTGAAATACCAGATCATGCGTTTACCAGCTCAGCCAAAAAATTAGCTAAGGCAGCTAATATTTCACCTATTGCCTATCCAGCTACTACTTTTGTTTCGTGCAAGCTCGAAAGAAGAGGGTTCACGAGGGAAAAGTAGTCAATACTTCATTCGGAGCAAAATTGCGTCTTCCCTAGGGACAACAAAACTGGTTTGAGGTGATAGCGCATTTCAGAGCCCTTAATTTACCCGCTGTCGTATGCGTAAGCAATACATCGCCAGCGAAGCGAGCGCGATTTTTTCTTTTTTTTTCTTATTTATTTATTTATTTATTTATTTATTTATTTATTTATTTATTTATTTATTTATTATTTTTTTTATTTATTTTTTGTTCTCAACGAAGTTGCATTATCTGTTAGAATGAAAAACTGTGCATCCTAAATAGGAAAGGACAATTTTGTCTCCAGAAATGTTGAGATTTTGTGCACATCACCAGATTGGGACAAATTTGTCAAATTTTCTAAGACAACTTGTCCAAGTTTAGATACGAATTGAACCCTTAAATGTGAACAAATTGTCCCAAGCAGGTGATGTGCACAAAATCTCATTATTTTTGGGGGACAAAATTGTCCTTAATTTTTATTTAGTGTGTAGCTTCCCGAAGACCAACCAAAAGCATAATTCCCACCACAACCCATAAGAACGAGAAGTACTGCTCGTGTTTTGGGACCACTTGCCCATGGGATAAACAAAGGTAGGACTTAATGCCTTTCTAGGAGAGTGAAATTTTAATGCCTTTGCAAAGGCACGACATTGTCCATTGTACAAAGGCATGAAAATTTTACATCTTTTGGGCAGTTTTAACGCCTTTGCAGGGGTGCTAATTTTTAATACCTTTGTAAAGGCATTA
This sequence comes from Frankliniella fusca, assembly GCA_029379305.1. Lineage (NCBI taxonomy): Eukaryota > Metazoa > Arthropoda > Insecta > Thysanoptera > Thripidae > Frankliniella > Frankliniella fusca. The sequence goes on from JAHWGI010000286.1 coordinate 824,425, forward strand.
AAACCCTTCGAGTCCTACCTTTGTTTTTCCAGTGCCCTAGCCGTGCATTAACAAAAGGTGTGCGCTGGCTCAGAAATCCCTACCAGATTCTAGGGGGTGACGGGGTGCTCCGAGCACCCTCTGCACCCTACTTCGTACGCCCCTGTAAATCACTTGAGACGTCGTTGGATAGTACTGTGTATAGCTGAATACCAGCAATAGTTGAATAGGTATGATGTGGTGTCGCTGCCAGTAAATGTGTGAAATCCTGGGAGTGCCTCGCATTTCTCATACCAAGCGCGAACACACTAAATGGGAAAGGACAATTTTATCCCAAAAAATGTTGAGATTTTGTGCACATCACCTGGTTGGGACAAGTTGTTCTTGTTCACACTTAAGGGTTGAATAAGTTAGATTTTGATATGTAAAAGAAATTTAGTCCCTGGTTTTTACCTCCAAAACGCAACATTTTCTAGTTTAAAGCGCCTGAGAGGTAGGCAACCCGCGGTGGCTTTTCCGTTGCTACCCTTCTGGAGGGTCACCGAGGCCAAAGTACCGACATCTGACGATGGAATCGGCATCAGCGAGGTCAAGTTAGTCGGAAACGACACCCTATACGACATTCCAGCACAACTTGCACAAAGTGTTCAAAAAGTGTTCAAATCTTGAACGTATGTGGGACAGGGGGTGTTTTACCGTGTTGCTGACCTTGCTGGAGTATAAACATGTCCTTGTGGTGCGACATCTGAGGCAGGCGACTCATATTCGTGGCCCATTTCCACGGCAAATACCACATATACGTATTTTGTTCAATGTGTTCAAAAACTGTTCAATATCCAGCCTCCACACGAAGTGCTCGAAATGGGATTCGGGCCAAAAGTTTCTAAATGGTCTTAGGAAGCTCTGTTCCAAATTTCATGCTTTTATCACAATTTGCAAGGTTTTTACGATATTGCCAGTGAACCTCTTGCACTAGTAGGATATGAGGGAAGTTTGGGCAGGGCCCTCGGGGAGGGTAGGGGAGAGAGAGGGGTGGCCCTTCGGGGCCCCGCCCTTGATGATGGTGTTCTGGTGGCCCACACAATCCACCGTGTTCTGGGGTCCCGCCGCGCCCCGCTCCGCCCGGGGCAAAAAGCGGCACGCCACCCGAAGGACACTGTCACCGCGCCCCGGAACGCCCCACACCCCGCCCCGCCCCGCCCGCGCGGAGGACCCGGGGGAGCGGTGCGGTGGGGGCAAGAAACGCGTCGGGCAGCGGGCGTGCTGCTGGGTGGGGTCTGCGTGCACTAAGAGCCAGCCGACTGATGCAGAGGATCGCCCTCGTACCCTGCTCTCCATCCTTGTCGCACTCACGGGGCACAGCCTCGCCGTACAAGACACACCGCCGTGAGTGCGACAAGGACGGGGAGCGTGCGCTGTAGGGCCAGCAGCGGGCCCCTCCAACGATAACTCACTTATACAAGTATCTGCGGTGCGGAGGAGGCCGAGGGTTCGCGTGCCCGCCCGCGCGTGTGCGTGTGTATGTGTGTGTGTGTGAAGTGTTAGTGTGTGAGCTTGCGCTTGTGTTTTCGTTCAGTGACAGAGGAGGGGGTGGGGAGGCGTATGCGATGTCCTGCCTGCGACACCGCAGTAATTGGAATACTATTGTGATCCCTTCCCGTCCCCGCCCCTCCCCGCGCATCCCACCGTGTAATTGTGCAATGGAGGTTCGGAGCAGCGCGCCTCTCTCTCTCTCTCTCTCTCTCTCTCTCTCTCTCTCTCTCTCTCTCTCTCTCTCTCTCTCTCTCTCTCCCTCCCTCCCTCCCTCCCTCCCTCCCCGTCACGCCCCCTCGAGAGCGCCACGCTTCGCCACGCAGGGCCGAACGCCACGTTGTTCCGCTCACCCCCGCGGCCCGGCCCGGCTCGACACGGTGGATGCCTCCATGCAAACTAGTACTTCCGCCTCCGAACTTCCTGTTCCCCCTTTCTGTCTCTCGCGCTCTTGATCGCCTCACCGATCTCTCGCCTTTCCAATTAGGCGTCTGCTGCCCGGCTATATTACCGCTGGCTGAGCTGGCACTTGTTGTAGCCGCAACTGAGAGGCAGCGGTGTCAGCAGGCGGGAAGGGAAGTGCCGTGCCTGGTCAGCCAGGGGCTGACGTAGCCTCAGCTTGACGGGGTATAAGCTTAAGAAAGATTTTTTCTCCTTATTGCTGCTGTGAATAAAAAATTTAAAAATAACAGTTCTAAAAAAAGTCATTATTTTATGAAATTCGATGTTGAAAACGTGTGTTGTCTCGTGACTTAGGTGTTAAAATGGCAAGTTAAACAACTTTCACTATACGTCTTTTACAAGTGTAAGAATAGCACTCTGAAGCACCTTACAATTGTGTGACAGTGGCGCATCGTACAGTTCGTGGCTCCGAGCCGTTCGCACACAGAGGGAATAGTAAGACAGAGATAGCGATGCGAGAGCGAAAGTGAGCGAGGGAGCGAGTAGGTTCCGGTCGGGGGCGCGCGCGCGGCCGTTGTTGGCGGGGCCCTTGCCTTGCACGGCCCCGGGGGACGCGTCCGACCCGTCCGCCTGCGGAGGCGGGGCGGGAGTTGCACCACCGCCTTGTTAAGTTGCGCCCCGGCCCCGGCTCCACGACCCCTAGCAGGCCGCTCCGAACCTTTACGACGCACGCGGCGTTGCTCTCTCTCCCTCTCCCTTCCTCTCATTCTCTCTCTCTCTCTCCCTCTATCTCTCTCTCTCTCTCTCTTCCTCTCATTCTCTCTCTCTCTCTCCCTCTCTCTCTCTCTCTCTCTCTCCCTTCCTCTTATTCTCTCTCTCTCTCTCCCTCTATCTCTCTCCCTCCCTCTCCCTCTCTCTCTCTCTCTCTCTCTCTCTCTCTCTCTCCGTGTCTCTTTTTCTCTCTCCATCCTCGTCTTTCTTCCCGGCCGGGCCGGTGGGTGTCCGCGCGGAGGTGTGTCCTCCCCGCACTTCCACAGCATTAATCCTTAACTCGGTGCGCCTCTCCCGTCCCTCACGGCTGCTGCAGTGCCCCAGCAGGGCAGCAGGCCGCCTGCTGTTTGACAGCGCTGCAGGTGATTCTGTCTCCGTTTCTCGTTTTATCACCCAAGTTGGCGCGTCCCGACCGGACGACCTGACGGGCGGGGCGGGGCGGGGCGGGGCGGGGCTGGGCGGGGCCACAGGCCTGCTGGTCTCACACGTTACGCTTGCGCTCGGCGGCGTTACGGCAGTGCGGCCAGACTCCACGCACGCGTCCCCTCCCCTCGCCTCTGCTGTCTGCCCTGCTGGGCCAGCGCCTGCCAGCGCGAGGGTAGGCAGACCCGCCGAGCGGCCGTGTGGTGCGGGCCGGCCTATCCCGCCGGCGCGCTGGCCCCGCCCGGCCCGGCCCGGCCTGCTCGAGACTAATGGTGCTTTCAGTAAGATTCCCACCGCCTTCCCCTCCGCCCGCCCCGCCTAGCCGACCTGTCTGTCCGTCCAGTGGCGTTGAACCACTTAGAGAGAGAGAGAGAGAGAGAGAGAGAGAGACATGCAGAACCCTCTGTGGTGGGAGGGCGAGCAGATCCGTCCCGTTTCCTCTGCTCGCTGCCGAACCGGGCGCCGCGAGATCTCTCGCAACATCTCTCTCTCTCTCTCTCTCTCTCTCTCTCTCTCTCTCTCTCTCTCTCTCTCTCTCTCTCTCTCTCTCTCTCTCTCTCTCTCTCTCTCTCTCTCTCTCTCTCTCCCTCTCTCCCCTACACTCTACTGGCAATGTACTTTTTCGTACATGTGAAATGTAACTTTATAAACGTCCAGATTTATTAACAAAATTTTTCCGAATTATGTAGAATATTGTGCATAGATCTGCATAAATTATCACATGGAGAAAAAAATGCACAAAATTAAACATATATGTACAATATTCTACATAATTCAGCTCGATTTTTCTACATAAATCTGCATGTTTATATAGTTACATTTCATATGTACACACGAAATGGGAAAGGACAATTTTGTCCCAAAAAATGTTGAGATTTTGTGCACATCACCGGCTTGGGACAAGTTCTAACACTTTTAAGGGTACAATACGTATCTAAATTTGGATAGGTTGTCTGAGAAAATGTGACAAATTTATCCCAAGCTGGGTGATTGATGTGCACAAAATGTCAACAATTTTGGAGACAAAATTGTCTTTTCTTATTTAGGGTGTACGAAATAGTACATTGCCAGTTTGCATGTACTGTCCGATGCTTCACGGCGACGGGTTTTCCTTGTACAGGCGGCGCAGTGGAGCCGGGCTGGCCTTGATCTGCTTATCCTGGACGTGGGCTGCAGAACGGGATCAGCTTGGTGCGGGCGCTGCTGCTCCGCTCCTTGTCATTGGAGGGAAGGTCTGGCTTCTCTTTCTATCCTGCTTCGTCCTACACCACTCGCTCTCCCTCCCTCTCTCCGTATCTTGACGGCAGGCGCTGCCGCCCTGACCCCGGCCTCGCGGGGCCCCGCGCCCCATCCATCATGTCCCGCACTGCACACAGCTGACTACATCATCATCATCATCATGGTCGTGCACCCCGCATCTCTCGCGCCCCGCGTGTAGTTATTTGTTTAGCTTATTCCGTGCTTTAGCCTGGGTCACGCCCCCCCCCCCCCCCCCGCCAGTGCCATCACTAAAAGCAGGCGAGGTGCGCGGGAGTGCGGCTCGCTCCCGGTGACTCCTTGCACTTGGAGTCGACACTCGGCGGCCGCTCTTTGCTCTGCCGCCTCCGCCGCTGCCCCCCAGAGGGCGCTCGCCGTGTCCCCGGGCCGCCGAGTGGCGGGGCCAAGGGTCGCTGCTGCCGCTGCCCGTCCCGCCCCGCCCCGCCCGCCGGGGTCCAGTCCGGGGTTCTCTGTCCCAAATCGCATTGTCCCATTTGAAAAGTTGCGGCGTCAACTCGGGGACCCCGGGTGGGGGGCGCGCGGGGGCCTGGGTTGACGGCCGCCGGGCCGCCGGCTGCAGAGACGGACCAGGACCAGGGCCTCACGGGCCTCCCGCCGGTCAGACCACTTGGCTCCCCTCCCCCCCCCCTCCTAACCTCTGCACCCCTCCCCGGCACCCCTACCCCTCTTTTTCCCTCCGTGTGCTTTGCCATTCTGCATACCAAGTGCCTGGTGACCCTCTCTGGAGACCAGGAGGAGCCCCGCCAACCCGTCGGGTCGGGGGAAACCACCGCGACGCCACCCCACTACTGTTACCGCATCTCTGCACCCCCGGGCAGGTCCTGCAGTCTAGAGAGAGAGAGAGAGGGAGAGAGAGAGAGAGAGAGAGAGAGAGAGAGAGAGAGAGAGAGAGAGAGAGAGAGTTCTGACGCGACGCGTACGCGGTTGTAATTCCCTTGATGCAGTAAGTACTCTAACTTTTCCTGCCGCGTGTTGCGAATTCATCCCCCGTCCACGGCACGCCCCCCGACAGATTCGCTTTTTAAAATGTTGTAAAAATCAGTGGTCGCAAATAACGTGCTTGGAGTTTGCTGCTGCGGCAGAGTTTGGGCGAGGAGGGCCAAGCCTCGGGTTCGGTCGGGTCGGGTCCCCAGAGACGGAAACATTTTCGTCGAAACACAGAGAGGGAGGAGTCAGGCGGCTTTAGGTTGGTTTGCTGTCCGCTCCGGCCCTGCGCGCCCTGCGGGGCTCGGCCCGGTCCGGTCCGGCACGCCGGCCTCTTGGAATATGCAATCTGAAGGCGTCCCGGCCCCGCCCGGCCCCGCCCGGCCCCGCCCGGCCCCGCCCTGGACTCTGGGAGGACTCTAATTCCGTTCTAATTAAGGATGGGCGGCCCCCAGGTAAAAGCCCGTGAGGAGGCCCAGCTCAGCCCGGGCCCGGGCCGGCCACGGTCCACCCGCTCCCTCGCGCCTTGAGGTTGTCGTCCAATATTCAGATGCTCCCTTCTATCTCTCTCTCTCACACACACACTCTCTCTCTCTTCTCTGCCGATGGTCGGCGAATATCTGCCGACGGCGCATCGAGTTTCTCCGCCGGCCGAACTGCGTACAACACCCTCGAGCCGGGCAGCCCAGCTCGGCCACGCCACGCCACGCCACGCCACAGGGTCCCTTTGTGACTGGACACCGCACGGTCAGCCCCCCTCTCCCCCCCCCCCTCTCTCCCACTCCTCTCACGCTCGCTTGGGGCGAGGTAATGAAGTCGACGCGCACAGAGTGAGAGTGAGAGAGACAGACAGAGGGAAGAAAGAGTAAGGAGAGAGAAGAAAAAAAATGGCATGGCGTCCTTTCTGTAGCGAGTCCTTTTTGTGCGTCGGCCAGCAATAATCCTGGATTCTAATCCCGTGGACGTGTCCCTCGCCCAAGGCGCCCCGGCCGGGCCCAAGGGAGGGCTCGCCTGACCTGGCCCACCGCGCTGCTCTGCGCTGCTCTGCGCTCTCACCATTTTCCTCACCATGCTGGTCCAAATCCCGGCAGGCCGGCCGCTCGGCCCGGGCCAGGCACCGGTGTTATTCCTTTTTTTTTTTTGAGCGGGTCGTTTACTGCTTTGGATTCGGCGCGCGCCGGCCTTGTGTCCCCGGCAGAGATTAGCTTTTAGCCCCTGCTTCCCCCCCCCCTCCCGCCCTCACAACTTATCCTTATCCGAAGGTGGCGCCGTGGCGCTGGCTGCGCTGGTTTGGTTTGGCACCGACGCGATGCCGTCGGCCGCGGGGCGGGGCGGGGCGGGGCGGGCAGGAGTAGAATAGCGGTCCCGCCCCGCCGCCGGTGGTGAGGACTCGACTCCAAGTCGACCGTATCGCCATGCCACAGACGTCGTGCCATTACATGTCCAGAAACAATCGCGCTTGTTTACAAATAACGTCATTGCATCAGTATTGTGTGAGAGTGAGAGAGAGCGTCGCTGAGGGCCGGCGCAGTGCCCGACTCAATGAACGGGAGAGAGGGAGAGAGAAGGCCTTGGACCCCGCGTATATAGGGACGCAGCGTGTCCGCGCCATGCATGGAGCTGCATAATGCAGGGCGTCCGCGACGGCGGAGGGGACAATCCTTGTGTGTCGGACGGCGTCACGTCACTGTGTGTGTGTGTGTGTGTGTGTGTGTGTGTGTTGGCGCGCGCGTTGGGAAAGAGACGAGGGTGACTTGCGCCCCCGCCCTCAGGCTGTGTGTATCGAGATAACGCGAACGGCTGCTCCTTCCGTTTTTCTCGCCCAAAAGCCACTGACCACTTCAAGTAGTGAATAGAGAGGCTGGGAGAGTGAATTGCCGCTCGGCCATCCTCCTCCAGTGACAGGTTCGTCACGCCCCCGGGTCTCCTCCGGTCTCCTCCCTCTGCCGCACGGATTACCTTCATTTTTCTTCTATTTTTTCCCCCCATTTTTGAAAGGAAGGCTGTAGTTTTGTCGCGCGGTGATCGTCCAGCCTGGCTCGGCCCGGCCCGGCCCCGCCCCGCCCATGTGATGGGATGAAGCCGTTCCCCTCCGCTCTGCTGCGCCCGCCCCGCCGCTAGCCGAGCTCCTACAGCTCTCATGCAATGAGATTTCATTTTTATCGTTGCCGTTCGTTCTTTTATCGGTACGCTTGCTGGCCTGGTCCCGGCCATGAGAGAGAGGGAGAGAGACTGAGATGGAGAGGAAAGGCAATGTGTGCGGGAGACAGAGAAGGAGACTGTTTCGGCCGGCGCGCCCTCCAGCTCCAGCCCGGGCGCGACCCGCACCGTGATTGGCCCCGCCGGGAGAGGCGCCACGGCATGCAACGGCGGTGGGAAGAGAGAAAAAGGGAAATAGGAGCAGCAGATATGAAATGAAAAATAAAGCGGCGGGGAGACGCGACTGCTGCAGGGCGGGCTGTGTGCAGCCGGGCGGGGGACAGTGACGGAGAATGCACCAAGTTGTTTGCGCGCAGCGAACACTTTTATTTCCTTTCATCTCTCTCGTTCCACCGCAGCCGCTCTTGCTGTGCTGCTGGCATGAAGCTTGTTGTGCACTCGTACCCCCTCCTCCTCCTCTTCCCCCTCTACCGCCGACTTCACGCGCGAGTGTCGGAAGTTTCGTTGTCGTCTCGGTTCCCGGGCGATTTGCGGCTCGCTAAGCGGTTTTCTCTTTTCACGTCATCTTTTTCCGCATCAGCTCTCTCTCTCTCTCTCTCTCTCTCTCTCTCTCTCTCTCTCTCTCTCTCTCTCTCTCTCTCTCTCTCTCTCTCTCTCTCTCTCTCTCTCTCGCTCTCGCTCTCGCTCTCTCTCTCTCTCTCTCTCTCTCTCTCTCTCTCTCTCTCGCTAACTCTTTCTCCAGGTCTGTCCGCTCACTTCGGGCCGTGCTCGCCAGTTCCGCTCTCTGCTCTGCACATAAATGGTCGGCCCCGCTATCGCCCGTGCCGAGTGTGAATAGTTGAGTCGGCGTTATAGGCAGCTGAGCGGACCTGGCCCGGCGCCAGCCTTCTCGCCCTGCCGCGCCCCTCTCGGCCGCTTTGCATGCGGAATGCTTTATTGCTCGCAGGGCTGCTCGGTGTTCCCAGGGACCAGTAGATTGAACCTTTCTTGGGAGCGGGGCGAGGCGGGGCGGGGCGGGGTGGGGGTGGTGGAGCGCTCGTGCAGGAGGTGGTCGCCGCCGGAAAGATCTGGAGAGCCGAGTGGGATTCAGAGGGTTGAGGGATCAGTACGCCCTTCGCTCGCCCCGCCCCGCCCCGGCCCCGCACAGACACTCGTGTGGGTCAGTGCTCGCCGCCGCGATGCCGCGCTGCGTCCGACAGAACAGGGCCATTCTCCAGGGCGGGGTGTGGTCGGGCGGGGGTGGGGCTGGGGGCGGGTGCGGCGGCCCAGGTATCGGCCGTGACGGCGCGTCCCGCGTCGGCTCGGGTCCGGGCCGGGGGGCCGGGGGCGGGCGGGCGGGGACGGAGGCCGTTAAAAACGGCCGCCAAGGCTCGTTCCTGGGGCGTGAAAGTAGGGAAGGGGGATTTACGTGATCTCTCTCCGGCCACGAGCCACCCCCTCCGCCCCTCGGCAGGGCAGGGCAGGGCAGGGCGGCGCCGAACACCTCTGCTCCGCCTCGGCCTGGAGGGAGCAGGGCTCGGGGAGGGGAAGTCCTTTGTGGGACGCGCAGTCAGCAATAGCGGGGCCGGCGCGCATGTCATGTCGCCGTGGCCGCGGGGCGGCGGGGCCGGCGGGGCCGGCGGGGGCGGGTAGGACTACCTCTGTGACGGCTCGGGGACGGACGGAGCGGACAATCCCACGCGTGCCACTCTCGCAGCAGGATCAGAGAGGGAAAGGGAAGGACGAATGGGGTGGTTTTGCCGCGTTCGCCTTTCTTTTTTTTACTTGTTTTTCTTTTCTTCTCCTTTTTTTTCGCTACTTTTTCGTAGCGTACCTTCTTGCTACACACGGACGACGACGACGTCGAATAAGGTAGAGCCTGTTAGTGCTCCTTGTTTCACTTTGATTTCGCTCCGAGCGGGCGCGGGGCGCGCGGGGCGGGAGCGTGTGCTTTTGTCGCTGTGTCGGCCCCCTCCTCCTCTCCGGCTCCGGGCCCGGCCGCACCGCACCGGACCGGACTGGACCGGAGCGGGCCGCACCCGGAGCCTGGAGCCCGGAGCCCGGAGCTCGGCTCGCCGCCCCGCAGGCCGCAGGCGCTCTCAATGGACCGCTCACGAATTGATTGGCAATCCTGCAGCGCCATTCTGGCTTTGATGAAGCGGATCCCATATCGTTTAGCGCGCATCTCACGCCCGGCTTCCACCTCCACCAGGCTGCGGTCCCCTAGGGGAAAGGGGGAAGGAAGGAAGAAAGAGGGTATAGGGGCGGGGGGGCTGGGGCTACTCGCACTCTCTACGTGCCGGAGCCTAGCCCGACCCGCCGCGATAATCAGGTTTGCCCACGCTGTCTTGTCTTTTCAATCGTTCCAATGGCTTCAGCTTCTGCGTTAGGAAGTGGGAGGCATCTTTTCCTCCCCCTCCCTCACCCATTTCTCTCTCTCTCTCTCTCTCTCTCTCTCTCTCTCTCTCTCCGTCTCTCTCTCTCTCTCTCTCTCTCTCTCTCTCTCTCTCTCTCTCTCTCTCTCTCTCTCTCTCTCTCTCTCTCTCCAGCCTCCCCTTCACCGTCTCTCGCTCGCATCCCCTCTCCTGCTCCACGGGTTGACGTGACGCCCTTGATTACGTATCCGATCCCTGTCTCAAGTTGGAAGCTCCTCAGAGTACAGCTCCTTCAGAGCCTACTCCCTCTCCCCCGCCCCTTACCCCAGTGGGGCGCCCTTGTAGCCCCTCACGCCCCCTGTCGCTTCCCGCACGGAAGTTCGCACTTGGCCGCTGGGGATCCACGGTTCGAAAATTCTACGGTTTTCCTGCTTGCGTCGATTTTCACCGTCTCTATCGTTCTTTTTCGTTCGAGAAAAATGTCTCTCGTGTGTCTCCTGGTGGAGGCGACATGACGAGGACACGCCGACTTTGTACCACACAAGGATGTCGGGGAAAAAAAAAACAGAAAAAAGAAACACGTCGGTTCGTTAGGGTTGCGTCCTCTTCGGTCCAGGCTATAGTCAGTCGGCGTAGCATAGGAGGGAATTAAGCCCGCACCTCAGGCGGAAGACAAGAGGGGGCTGGTCGCAGCGCTCTGCAGCCAAATGGTGTGAGTGGAGGCGCTCTCTCCCTCACTCGCTGCCCTCCCTCTCTCTCCCTCCCTCCTCTCTCATCTTCCCTAAGCGCTCTCGTCTCTCTCTCTCTCTCTCTCTCGTCTCTCTCCTCTCTCTCCTCTCTCTCCTCTCTCCTCTCTCGCCCCTTGCCGAAACGCTCCGCTCCATACTACCTCGCACACGCCTCTTCAATTCCAGACCCTCGATCGCTATCTGTCCTCTTCGCCCGTTCCCAAATTAAACTCGTTCCACTCGGCCATCTTCGGGACCGGCAGGAGGACATTTTCCCGGCGAGAGCGCGCCTGCGTCCTCCCGCCATCAGCAGCCGCTGCTCCGCCCCGCCCCGGTGTCAGGTGGGATAGGAAAATGTTGCAATCTTGCGCGCGTACCGTGTCCTGTTATCATGACGATCGAAAATTCTTTTCTAAATCTGCTAGAAGGGATGAAACTGGCGTAATTTTTGAATTTTAAAATAACGGTGCCTTGTTTTTGCTTGTTTTCAGGTGAGCGCTCATTTACGGCGTCCTTAGTGGATCGATCGTGCGACCGCGCACACGCCTTTATTTCGACAGAAGTTGTTGCCGTGAGTACTTTCTTTGTGTGTGGAGGAAGCCCGACGTGAGCAACATGAGCCCGAGGGGTAACAACTCTGAAATATTTGTACACCTCGTAATTCAGAAAAACCCTGGAAAACTCAAAGATTTAAAAATATACGAAAATTCAGAGAAATTTAGAAAAATTTTCAAAAATTCAGGAAAATTTACCAAAGGTGTACCACAAAATTCAGATCCGCATGAGCCGCACCCGTTGATTCGGTTTGTCTTCGACGCCGACGTCCCATCGTCAGACGAAGTCTTCTCCGTCGGGTGGGTCGCAGCGATCACTTCAGCCGGGCGGAGGGACTCTATAGACCAGCCCGATCGAAAACACTGCCCGGGGCCCGCAACATCAAAAGTCTCGTGGACGACGCTAAAAGCTCTCTCTCCGGCAGCTGACGGGTTGGTCCGATCCGGTCACACCGCAATGAGCTCTGAGGCCAAGGTTTTTTTTTCCCCCTCCTTTTCTTTTCTTTTTGCCAGTTTTATTTTTCCTAAGAGGAAATTCGCTGGGCGCGGTATATACAAAGAGGGTCGGAGGGGAAAAGAGAGATACGGTGGCGCGGCGGCGACCGCACGAGCTGCAGCAGGGGCGGCGGGGCCGGCGGGGCTGCGGTCAGGCTCAGGCCCTCCTCCGCGTGGTCCAGCATCTCGGCCCGCCAGGCCAGCAGCCTCCCCCACACACACACGGCACGGGGCGGCGGCGGCGCTGACGGACTGCGTCCGGCCCCGGCCCTTCCCTGCTGCCTGCAAATAACGCTGTCCACTGGAAAGTGAAAGATTGCTCCCTCCCGACCCCTTTTGGTGTGGCGGGCGGGGGCCGGGCCGGGCCGGGCCGGTGGCCTGCGGTGGCGTGGGCCCGCGGGCTCCTGAAGGAGCTAGCCCTACCGGACCTGCTGGACCCGCCTGCCGACTTCCGGGTCCGGGCAGGCGGCCGGCGGCGGCGGAAGTAATCACGCAGCCGTGTGAGAGAAGCTGGCGCACTGCTGCTGGTCTCTCTCCTTTTCTCCGAGGGGGGATCACTCATACAAAATGTGTACAGTGATTTTTTTTAGTACTTTTTAAAATATTTCTTATGAGTTTTGAAGGAAAATTTCTGTCATTTTTTGATAAATTTTAATCTTTCACCCCATCTCTGATTTTTTTCAAATTTTATTTTTTGTTAATTTTTTTTATCGATTTTCCTGTGCTTTTTTCTTTATTTGATTTAGATTTTTTAATTTTTTTTTTTGGGGGGAGGGGTCGTACGTACAATGATTTTTCGAAATGATCCCCCCTCGTCTCTCTCTCTCTCTCTCTCTCTCTCTCTCTCTCTCTCTCTCTCTCTCTCTCTCTCTCTCTCTCTCTCTCTCTCTCTCTCTCTCTCTCTCTCTCTCTCCCTCCATCCGTCTCTCTCTCTCTCCGGGTTGGAGTGGAATATTACATTGCGAATGCGCTTGATGATTTTCGTGCAGTGGCAGCCGAGTGTCTCTCGCCAAATGGAGGGGATAAATCCCGGAAGCCCCGTGCTGGGCCGGGCCGGCCGCTAGAGCGCGCCGTCGGCGACCTTCCCTTCAGGGAAATCAGCGCCGCCAGCCTGCCAGCCTCGACCTCCCGGCCGGCAGGGGCGGGTCGAGGTGAGGCAGGCGGGGCCAGCGGGGCCGGAGGAGCCTTAGGGAGGACTCCAGCGCGCGCGGGGGAGGATGGGGAAAGAGGCGGACAAAGTGAGAGACAGAGGCGTTCCTCTTGCACAAGTGCGGTGAGAGACTAAGGCACCCGGGCTCACTACAGCTCCGGGGTGGGCGCCTCGCCGGCCGCAGAGGGAGGTTGGAGAAAATCGCGCCCAGTCCGGTACCTGGCGGGCCAGGCCCAGCCTGCAGTGCTGTGGGGCCCAGCGACAAAGGCTTGGGGCTGTGGGCTTGCGGCCTGCGGTCGCCAGTGTGCTTTTGGGAGTTAGTTGTCCGGGGATTCGGAGCGAGCGAGAGAGAGAGAGAGAAAGCGAGTGGTTGAGGAGGGAGAGAGGGAGGTAATGGTGTGAGGTTAGGGCAAGCAGGAGCGGCCGCCGCCGGTGGAAGGACCTCTCTACTCCTCGAGACCACCCTCCGGGCCTCGCTGCTTCCCTTCCCAGGAAGCTGATAGCCTTATGGTTTAGCCGTCCGGTCGGCCCGTCCGATCCTGCAAACTTCTCTAGTCCGGTCCTGCCCTGCCCTGCCCCGGGGCCGGGGGCCGCCCGGGCGGCATAGGCCGGCAGGCAGGCGCCCTGTACCCTGACGAGACGGGGCCGGGCCGGGCCGGGGCTGCTTAGTGATGTATTGGACAGGCCCGTAGCCCGTCCCTCGCCCCGCCCCGCCACGCCGAGTCGTGCGTCGAGTGGCGTCCCGGCATCATGTTTGCATTGTGGCGTTATGGCGCTGCGGCTTATCTCCTGCCGTTCTCCCTCACTTTACGACGCCCCCGCGCAGCCCCCTGCTCTCTGACGCGGGCGGGGCCCTCTTCGCCCCGCGCTCTCCTCCTGCCGGTGTGTTCCTGGCTTGATAAAGTTTCTGTTTGGCAGACGGGAAATGGCGCTAAAACTGAGTCTTTCCCTCCCGTGCAAATCCCTCCCTTTCCCTCCGGTGCCGCCGACGCCGACGCCACCCGTCTCGTCCTCCTGAATTATTTCCAGGTTATTTTGCGGTGGGAGGGAAGGGCAGAAGGGGTTTGCATGAACCTGTGCAGGAGAGAGCTCGCCGTTTTTTCCCCCTTGCTTCAGTATACCCCGCGCCTCGGCCCGCGGCCCCACCTGCCCTTATGCAGCAGTAGTTGATGTGCGAGGCGTGGCGGCGCGTAGCTGGAGCTGCGGCTCGGCTCCGGAGCCACTTTTTCCCGCAGTGTTGATCATGAGCTTATTTGCGTACCGCCGGGCTCGGCCCTCTGCCGGTTCAATCACGGAGATTGCGTCAGACTTTGTCTTGTTTCGCCGCCAGATTGAATCAATCCGATTGGCTCAATCCAATGACCCCTCTCTCCTTCCCCAACCACCCTTACACCTCTCCCCTCGTCTTTTACTCTCTCTTACTCGACTCTATCTCCCCATTACCCCTCTTTCCCTCTCTCTCCTCCTCTTTCCATGCCCGACTTTCTATCCGCTGCATAAAAGTGATTGGCACTGTCTAGCCACCCCGTCCCGTCCCACGTGTATTTTTATTTTCTTTCCGGTCGGGTGGTTCGTGGCTCGGTGGCAGCGCGGGGCGGCGCGGGGCGGGGCGGGGCGGGGCGGGGCGCTGCCGGCTGGTCGGGTCTGGTGGTGCGGTGTCTGGGGGCGATTAAATCATGCAAACTCTTTTATTTTCGCGAGGCAGCCGCCGGGGCTGGCTCACGCACGTGGGCGGGTTGACGGGACCCGTCGCAGAACTGCTTATGAATGCGGGAGGCAGAGGTGCCTGCCGCGCCGGGGAGGGGCGGGCAGGGCGGGCAGGGCGGGGCAGGGCAGGAGGTCGGCGGGGTCCTTTTGGAAGGTTGTCCGCGCTGGGACGGGGAGCGACAGGGACCCGTTGTGGCCTTTAAATGGCGTCGAAGAACAACTCTCCCGGGACGAGGCGCTCTTCTGTCGACACCAGACCGCCATCATCATCACCATCATCGTTTTCCTCGTCGTCGTCCTCGACTGCTGGACGTGTCTCGCGGTCGTGGTCAAGTTGACCTTCCCCCTCGAGCGGGTTGCGCTGTGCGTCGCCTCGCGCGCGTCACTTTGGCCCCTGGCCATGTGTAGTATAAGAAATTACGCACGGAGGGCCACTTCGGCCGCCCCGGCTGGGCCGGGCCCCCTGCTGCTCCCCCGCGCGCCCAATCCCCCGCGCCCATTTCCATCCAAAGTTGGGCGATATTTCTCCCGGGGCAGATGGCACATAGCCTAGTTAGTAGCGCTGTAACTCACCTGCCGACGGGCGGGCGCGCGGCCGGGCGGGGCCCCGCCGCGCGGAGCTCAGGTCCCTCCCCCGGGCGCGGCGGCGGTGTTTGATTTTGGGCCGCGCGGTGTAACGACGTACTCGCTGGTTTGAATATAAAAAGGGCGCAGCGTGGCTGGGCGGCGCACCGATGCAAAGTTTTGTCCGTAATGGCCGTGTTGAATTCGGGGCCGGCCGGCCGGCAGCGGGGCGGGGCGGGCGCCTGTCGCCGCTCCGGGATTTAGTGGCGGGCCACCCCGCCCATCCGACTCGCTCCGGCACGCCCCCACCCCACCCCACCCCGCCCCGGGGATAGGCCGGCAGCGGCGCATATGGGTGGACCTTGTCCGGGGGACACTGTCTAAATTATAGAAAATGGGGCGCGAGGCCAAGTTTGGCCAAGTTTGGGCATTGGGGCGGGATGGGATGGGCCCGTGGAATTGCGGCGCCTAGGGGCGGGGCTGGGCGTGTCGGAGTGGGGCGGGGTGGGGCGGGGCTGGGTGGGGCGGGGCGGGGCGGGGTGGGGTGGGGCTGAGCGGCTCCAGGCTCCAGCAGTGGCCCTAGCCCAGCCCGGGCGAGCTCTTGCTCCAGGACTCCTAGGCGCTAGCGTCCTCCTCGGGCCTCAGAGCAAGCAGGAGGCGTAGGGCCGGAAAGGAAAGTGTCGAAACACAGAACCGTCCGTCGGTTTCACCTCGGGTTTCGCTCTGCAAGGGAGAGGAGGTTGAGCGAGAGGGGCCTGTCTGAGGGGGGTCCACTTCGAAAATTCATTGTACGGCCCCTCAAAAAAATCGTTTCAAAAATTAAAAGAAAATAAAAACAAAATCAAGAAAAAGATTCCAAAGAATCCGAATACTCAGGAGAAAAAATTAACAAAAAACCGAAATAAATTTGGGAATAGATCAAAATTCATCCTAAAGTGACAGGAATTTTCCTTGAAAAATCAAAAGAAAAGTCAAAACTAAAAATTTTAAAAACTAAAAACAAATCAAAAGGTAAAAAAACCATCGTGCTCCAATTTGTATTTGATTGATCCACCCATCGGCCTGCCTGCAACAGAGAGGAAGACTTTCAGTGTACTTGTCTCGGGAGCGTGACCCTACTTTGGCCATTGGCCATGCCAGCCGCACTCAATAGGTTAGGATTCGCGGAGGGGCGCATTGCCCGGGTGCGCGGGATCCCTCGGAAACCGCCGCTGGAGCTCTGGAATCGTCTGGCAGGCAGGCAGGGTGGCAGTGGGGGAGTGAGTGAGGTGAGGAGGAGCTGCGCCAGGGAGCGAGAGATAAACTAAACACTGATAACAGGTGCCGGGCGTGCCGGGCCGGGCGGGGCCGGGCGAGAGGGAGGGAGAGGCACGACTCTTTGCACTGCCAGCCTGCCCCGCGACTCTTCCTCCTCCCGCTGCTTCTGTCTCTCCTCGTGTCTTCCCCTCTCTCAATCTCGTTCCATCTCTCTCTTCCCTTCCCCCCCGTTGCCTCCTGGCGCGGGCTTCCCTTGAGCGGAGCCTCAAATCAGCCAGCCCTGGCGCACCCCGCTAGCCTCGCCTTGCCTTCAAACTTGCGCAGGCGGGCGCACAAGGTTTCCCGCCCTGGCCCTGGTTTGCTCTGCTTGCCCGCTTTCGTCCCTCTCTCCTTTCGCCGGTCCGCCTCGGTCCGCTTGTTTTGCATTTTCTTTTTGAACGCACGCGTTAAATGGGCGGGTCTTAGTGGAGCGGGACGTGGAGGGTGGAGGTGCAGCCGGGAGTATGGAACGACTATCTATCTATCTATCTATCTATCTATCTATCTATCTATCTATCTATCTATCTATCTATCTATCTATCTATCTATCTATCTATCTATCTATCTAATACGTACCAATCCCCGGTGCTATAAAAGCGGCGAATCGGATCGCCCTAGTGGGACCGACAGTAAACTGGGTACGTGTTCGGTCAGCTGTTTATTTGGCGAGCAGCTCACGACTGGCCATAATACGTTTGGCGGGTGCGAAGTGCGCGCATTCTCCATCTCTCTTTCCCTCTTCCTCCACCCCTCCCCCCCCCCTCTCTCTCTCTCTCTCCCTTTCTCTCTCTCTCTCTCTCTCTTTCTCTCCCGCTCTCATTCAAGCCCTTTTTAAGCGGCAATCGGAACACAGCAAGCAGTGTGCTGTGCTCGTTACTGCCATTAGTTCGTTAGCCGGCCGCCGCGCCGCGAGCACAGCTCATCCATCTAAAAGTTGGCGATTCTCGACTGCCGCCTTTAGAGGGCGTTTAGAGAGACTCGCGCGCGCTGTGGACCGGTGTCTTTAAACACGATAACTTTTTTAAACTGCCCCATTCAATTTTTTAATAACGCGAAACGTGCCACACGGTCTGGTCACGGAGAAGAGAGAGACAGAGGGGGGGGGGGGGAAGAAACGTATGGCGATGACTCTTAAAACTTGAACCATTCCCCCTCAGGCTCGTCCGTCTGTCTCCTGCGCCTTCCCCTCCACTCCCTTCGTCTTGCTTTCTCAAATAGCCGTTTCAAAGTTTTTCTCATCCCTCTCACCTCCCTCTCTGTCTTTTTCTTTCCTCTCTCCCGCCGCGTGGCGCTAGATTTACAAAGCTAATCGGCCGGCGATGAATGCGCGTTTATCATTTCATCCCGGCGGGGACCGGACTGAATTTTCTGTTAAAAACCCTCTCTGGGCGCCGCGCGGCGCGCTCGTCTTTGGCGGGGCAGACAGACACACCATGGACAGTCAGACTGTTGCCAAAGAAAACTCACAGGGGGCCTCCTCGTGCTGTATAATTCGCGTAAAGCAAATTCAGCGACAGCTGCGAAATTTCGCTCTCCGACGCTCTCGCTTAATTAGAGCTGGGAGCGGAGCGGGGGGCCTTGCGGGGGCCCTGCAGTGCCGTCCTGCATGGGTCTGTGGCGGGGCGGGGCAGGGCGCGGCTCGCTGGAGGACACACTGACGGAGCTGAAGGTGTTTCGCAGTGTGGCTGTGCTGTCGTGCAAGTGGCGGGGCGGGGCGGGGCGGGGCGGGGCGGGGCGGGGCGGGGCGGGGCGGGGCGGGGCGGACAGGCCTGCGGCCGGAGCGTGGCGTGACGGGGGCGGGAGGGAAGGCCCATAGGTACGCCGCCAGACTGCCTGACAAACATAATATACGAAGTAGCGCTCGGTTTATGCATGAGCTCACTGATTTGACGTGTACAAGCAGCAAGTCCCTTGCTCTGCCCTGCTCCGCCACGCCCCGCCACGCCCCGCCCCGCCTCGCTACGACCCCACTTGGGGCCCTCGCCGTTGATGATAATCTGCAGGCAAGCGGCGAGGGGCGGGAGGGCGGGCGGACAGACCTGCGGGCGACGGACGGACGGACCGGCTGGCTGTGCCGCTCGCTCGCACCCCCTTCACCTTCCCGCTGAGGTTCACGCGCCGTTAGCTACCCGTTGGATTGTGTCAGCCGTTCTTTACTCTGCGCTTTTGAGTGAGAAAAAAAATCTTGCCTGACCGCGCGCCAAGTTTCAGCAGGACTTTGCACCGTATGCTCAACGGAGAAGAAACCCGGGGCCTGCAGGCGAGCCTGCAGGTGACGGTCACAATCTGAGGGGAGCCGAACACACTTGCCCGGATTATCGCTTTTCCCTGCAACCCGTTGACCCCTCTGCTCCTGCAGAACCTTCCCCTCATGACCTCCCCCCTCTCTCTCTCTCTCACTTGGATTCATTTCTTCTCTTCCCACTGGACCCTCGTATCTACTTTCCCCGTTGCCTCTCGTCTGCTCGGCCCGGCGGCGCGCGACTTTGAAAAAACTTTGGCAAAACTATTTACGGTGAACTAGACGCAAATGGCCGTTGTCGCCAGACGCTCCGCGCAGGGGCGGCCCTCGTCGCCTCACCAGCCTAGCCTCGCTCGGACCAGACCAAGACGTTCTTCCGCGCGGTTGGCTCACAAAGAAACGCAACTCTCCCCGGACTTCGAACTAGGCATTTCCTGGCGCTATTACATACGCCGTCGTGTAGGCGGGGAAACAACTCTGAAATCTTTGTGCATCTCGTAATTCAGGAAAAATCAGAAAAATTCAAATCTTTAAAGAAAAAACCACAAAATTTACATGAAATCAGAGAAGTTCAGGAAAAACTTAGGAAAATTCACAAAAAATTGGTAAATTTCTTTAAAAATTCTCAAAAATTCAAAAAAATCACAAAAATTTATTAAAAAATCACAAAAATTTAATAAAAAATCACAAAAATTTAATAAAAAATCACAAAAATTCACAAAATGTGTACAACAAAATTCAGAGTTGTTTCCCCCTTCAAATTCCCCCTCCCCTCCCCGGTCCCCAACCTCTTTACCCTCTACTGCTTTATTCCCCCCCCCCCTTTTTTTGGGGCGAAGCACGACCGTCTATTCCGATAGCGAAAATGTAAATATCGCCGGATGTACATTGCCGGTGCATTGTTGCCTCGACTTGCGCTGCCGTGGTGTCTCGGGCGGGGCGGGGGCGGGGTAGCTGGGTTGGGTAGGCACTGTTCTGCGCCGGGCCGGGCTGGCCGGGGCCCATTGAAATTCCAGACCAACGCTGCGCCCCTCGACTCTCGGCAGCCACGCCGCGCCACGCCGCGCCACGCCGCCGCTCGCGGGGGTGGGTTTTGGGGTAGAGCAGCCTTCTGTCGCAACTTTTCACCGTGCGAACGGAATCTCCCTATTTATTCGGCAGTAATTTGCACTGCGCCGACTTGGAAGCGAGTCTCTAGGATAGGCAGGCGGTGGAAGGGGGTAGGGGGTAGAGGAGGGGGTGGGAGCGGGGTGATGTCCTGTAGTAGTAACCCCACCCCTCCCTCCCCTAGGCCTGCTGCTCCCCCATAACTAACCGGGAACACATTACACTGTCGTCTGCAGGGAACTAAATCGTGAGATCACTTTAAGTGTAAAATTCAGTTCATAAGGCTAAAATTTCATAGTTGAAATTGTCAAAAATATCGTATTTGAAATTTGCTAAAATTACTTTAAAGTTTTTTTTTTCCCTTAAACATTTTTACATTTGAAATTTGCTAAAACTTTCATATTTGAAATTTGTTTAAAAAAATTGGGTTTGGATTTTATTTTATTCGTCTGGCTCCGTGAACGAAGCGAACTCCTGCGTGCGCGCGGGGCCGAAAAAGGAAATGCAGTTTGTATGCGGCCGAAATGTAAAGATAACAACGCGTTTAAAAGGCCCCGCCTCGCCCGCCTCCCCGCTCCGAGGGGTTATTAAATACTGCGGCCCTTCCGCACTGCAGCAGTCGAGCGCAGCGCAGCGCCGCGCCTCAATTAACAGCGCAGCGCCCATTTTTATTACTTTCTCCTCTGGTCAATTGCCATTTTTCTTCAACCAAATAACACACACAAAAAAAAATTGGAAAACTTAAAATTCTCTGTTGTTTGTTGTCGTGGCACTGTATCACCAGTTCTGCCTGTGGAAGGGGTGACGGCTTTCCCGATGGTCTCCGAGTCGGACTCGCCTTATCGATGCCGAGTAGCGTGAGTCGGGTGGACTATGAACAACGGCGCTATAGCGCTGCTGTGTCTGCTCCGCTAAGTGAATTCCGCGCACACTTCCTCCTGCCGTCACGCCGCCGCCGAGCCGACGCTCTGCTGAGCCCCTCGCGGGGCCCCGCCCCGCCACGCCACGCCCCGCCACGCCACGCCCCGTTAATCGCGAGGCCCCCCGGGAGGGTTGGCACGCGCGCTCCAAAGCGGGGCGCTAGCGCCACGGCCATCTTTTTCTCCGAGACCAATCAAACTTTTTCTGTTTAGCCCCTCGATTAAAGACAATATAAATGCATTGCCGTTTCTTCTCTCCGGCTCCGACGCTGAGCCTGCTGCCCGGGCGCCCTGGGGTGGGGTGGGGTGGGGGTGGGGTGGGGCCCCGGGGCGGGGCTCCGGCCACAACACTCCGTACCTGCAGCCCCAGCCCGGGCCGCATGGGGCACAGCTGCGTTGCAATTGGTTTCCGTTTCTCCGAATGTCAGTGGGTGTTCATTGGTTTGGCGTGTGGTGCGGAATAGCAGAGGGACACACACACACACACACACACACTCAGAAAACGTTCCCCTTGAATCAACGGAAAAATAACTAACTCCTACTCCGCGACCATTTTCATGGAAACAGCTGGAATGAAAATGTCGCACTTTTTATGTAAATCGTCAGAGTTGTATATTTGAGATGTCTGAAAAAATATCTTTGGAACATAACAATTCCACATCATCGTGGGCAAAGTCAATATAGAATTCTGCAAATTCGTCTGAATCGTTTTCTGTGGCTGTGAGAGAGGACGAGAGAAGGAGAGTGTTGTAGGTCGAGAGATGGTTTGAAGGGGAACGCGGCCATGTTTACAGAGCAGAACGCGTGACGCATGCAGGGTGGGCTGGGCATGGGCTGGGCAACCCCAATCGCCCTACAATATCATCCCGCGGCCCATGTCCTTATCAACACGCGCACATCGGCAGGCCGGGCCGGGCAGCGCCTGTGTAGGCGCCGGCTCGCCTGCGCTAGGCCGCCGCCGCTTTCTCCTTTCGTTTGTCGCCTTATTTGCCGCCCCTATATTCCCCCGCATGCGCGCGCGCCTGTGTCTGTGTGTGTGTGTGTTCCGCCTCACGCTGGAGACAATGGTTTGTTGATAAGAGCCGGACAAGGCTCCCCTGGGACGGCGCGGCGGGGTGGCATATTGCTGCCGGGCGGGGCGGGGCGGGGCGGGGCGGGGCGGGGTCGGGTCATTCTGTCCGAGCCGGGAGAGGCTGGCGCCGAGGCGAGGTCGTGGTCAGGACCAAACCAGAAGCGAGGTGGGGGTGGTGCGGACGCCGCTTTTATTTTGAATCGATAAAATAAATAAGGATCTTTATTGGTAACTATATGAAGTAATATGGTGTGTGAGGTACCATGATGTAGGGTATTCCGTTGAAGTCGAGTGTTATGGGGTATTGTGATAGTACTATTATAGGGACCATGAAGTGATAGAGGGAGGGAGGGAGGGAGAGAGAGAGAGAGAGAGAGAGAGAGAGAGAGAGAGAGAGAGAGAGAGAGAGAGAGAGAGAGAGAGAGAGAGAGCACGAAGGGCCGATCCGAGTGCTGTCTGTGTTCTCTGCAGAGAGACGTCAGTGCGCCCCTCGCCCGCTGACTCGTTCACCCCTCCTGACCCGGCTTCACTTCAGAATCAATACGTAACGCTGGCGCGGCGAGTCGAACACCGCAGCACTTTGCCCCGCTCCGCCCCGCCCCGCCCGTGGTAAGAGTCGGGTTTACTCGATTGGACCGCGCGGCGCGCTGGGGAGCGGCGTGCAACTGAATCAACATGTTTAGCCGACTTATCCGGGCTATCGCCCGCGGCGTCCTCGTCCTCCAGCGCCCTGCCGCAGAGGCCAAACAGACGTGCTGTCGAGTTTGTACTGGATGGAACAGAAAGGGCGCTGTGGAAACTAAAACGTGTTCATTGGGCACTGATGAACGAGGTAGACGCACAGAAGTGTGCTTACCTCGGCCCGAGGTGCGTCCATGCAGGTCCGTGGCTGGAGGTTAAATATTTAAAACATCTTTTTATTATTATTATTATTATTATTTTTTTTTTTGTGTGTGTGTGTGCATTGGAGGTGAGGTTGGCTAGCCTGGCCGCTTCTGTCATCTAACGTCTCACGCCTGGCGCCTCATGTCTCGCTACTGTCGGTCTCCCCTCTGGTGTTTTCTGACAGGGCTGAGCATTTTAATTTTAACTTGGAAGTTTAATTTCAAACTAAGATTAGCCAATCAGTGCTCATTGATATACAGCTGTATATGGGGTCGTGATCCAAGAAAAACGTGCATCTTGTGTCCTCTGCTTGTGTCCTCTGCTCATGAAGCTCCCTCTGGTAGGCAGGCATCACGCAGTGCACCGGTGTGCGGCGGGCTGGCCTATCCGAAGTCTCGCGGGCGCTTAGCTCTCGCGCTAAACATCCCTTGGAGTCGGCAGACCCGCAACACTGCCGAGCCGAGTTATTTTTGTTTGCTTTTTCCGGCGCGCCTCTGCCCACCGCACACGCTGCGCGCGGAGACGGCTTCACGGTCCCCATTATTGTAACAGATTGCGATAGACTCGCGCGCTCTCGCGTGACAGCTGTGAAGGCTTTTGCAGACCGTGCGACTTGTGAGGCGGGCACGCGGCACACGCAACCTGTTACACGGCGCGTGTCCTGGAAACAATGAGCTGCGATGGCAAACGGCAGAGTCGGAAGTGTGCAGGGGCGGGGTGTGGGGGTGCGAGAGAGAAAGAGAGCGAGGGCGAGAGGGACAGGAAAGCGTTTTCAATCTGTGCGACACTCCCTTTCGCGCGCCGCCTCACGGGGCACAACCCCGCCTCGCCCCGCCACACCCCACCTTGGCCCCACCACGCCCTGCCCCGCCCGTATCCTCCCAGAGGGATCGCTGCTGCCATTGCTGCTCCCATTTATCGGCCGCCTGCACCGCTGCAGCCTTCCCCTCCCCGCCGCACCCCGCCACGCCCCGCCACGCCCCGCCACGCCCCGAGCCGGGGTGGCGCGGCGCTGTATTGCCCGCGCACATTCCGATGCCGCCTGATAAAGGCCGCCCCGACGCCGCTCGCTGATTTACGGCCGGCCAATGGGACAAAGAAATAATAATTTAACGGCGAGAGAGTGGGAGGGAGGGAGAGAGAGAGAGAGAGAGAAAGAGAGAGAGGGGCAGTTTGCGCCCAGTGATTCATCCGGCTTTTGCCCTCCCCGCATCCCTCATTTCTTCATCCCTCGCTCCTCTTTCTCGCTCGTTCGCTTGCTCGCTCCCTCTCTCTCCCTCCCTCGGTCGCTGGCTGGCTACCTCTCGCTCTCACTTACGACTTACATTACAACCCCTCGGAGTCGCTATCGCCCCCGCCTCTCTGCTCCGCAGGATGATCCCGCCGAGTTGTTAAGTAAAGTTTGCTTTCACTTGACGCCCCCCCCCCCCCCCTCCTGCTCCTGGCCGGGGCTTTGGCTTTCTCTTCGCCCCCTTCTGGTCGCGCCGCCCGCGCCCGCCCGCCTGATGTATGGTGTTTTGCTCCTTTGTAGTGAATTGGGTGATTTTTCTGCGGCCGTCCTCTGGCGATGCAGTGCCGAGTTATCGTCCGCTATTTGTTGGGTGCGCGGTGACACCCAGGGAGAGAAAGAAGGGGGTCGACGGCGTGGTTGGGTCTCGTCCCCCTCCGGCCAACTCGACCTCCACTTGCAGGACCTCGCCCGGCTCGGACCCGAGGTGTACTTCAATCAAATTTATAAGCGAGTCATTTAAAATAAGTTCGGTTGTTTTGTTCATCAGTCTGATTATAATTTCTGTCTCGAAAATTTTATTTTCTTTCACTACCACTTCTTGTTTTGATATCCTTACATATTTTGATTTTGATGATTCCTTATTGTTTTAAATGTGTTTTTTTCTTCTTTCTTTTCTTTTTCTCTGCTCGCATTGATTTTTTCGAGTGAAGTGCCCTTTGGCTGGGGGCCCCCACACACTGAGCGGAACGGCTGGCCCCGGAGCGGACCGGCGTGTTAGCAGACGCGACCACTTTGTGCTGAACGAGGTGGGGTGAGGGGTACGAAGGGTTTCGGGTAGCGTCCCGCCGGCTCCTCGGCCCTGTCCAGACCGCTTGGGGGGTGGCCGCGGGGACTGCTACTTTCCCCCAGTCGTAGGGGACGCATTTTCGAGGTGCTTGTCTTTCCCGCCCCGATTCGCCGACCAGACCCGAGTATGCATTTTCCAGCCCGGCCAGGCCCGGGCGCGCAGCCGTACTGGAGCGTTCCGGACTATCTCCCCCGCCGCGCCACCCGAATCCTCCCTCCACCGCTCCGCCTTATTCCTTTGACCGGACAGACAAATAAACACAATACGGAGCGTCTAGACGGGTATGCGATGGGGCCTGGATTGCGTATTGCAGGGGCTCGGCCCCGCCCCGCCCGGCCCGGCCCGGCCCGCTGCGAGCGCTGCTGCTGCTGCTGCCGCCCGAGAGCGCTACGACTGCGGCGGTGATCAGCGGCGAGCGACGCGAGAGGTGAGGTGAGGTGAGGCTGCTAAAATGCATTGATAAGCTTCCTGCGCGCTGCTTTGTCCTCTTTTGCTTTCATTTCTGTTTATATCCGCGTCCGTCTGGTGAAAACGGCTCGGCCTCTCCTCCGGTCTGGCGCATCTCGGAGCGCGAAAAGAGGCCACCACTACGGGCTGGCGTGCTGAGCGCAGTCCCGGGGGTCCCCACCTCTCTCTCTCTCTCTCTCTCTCTCTCTCTCTCTCTCTCTCTCTCTCTCTCCAGACTACCGCAGCACCGGGTCAACTAGCAGCAGCTGCAGGTAGCGGAGGGGGTTAACAGCCGCCCCCTCCCCCTCCCCCACTGCCAGCTCTGTGCAAAATTCAGGGCGTAGTTTTACTGGTCTGAATAATTTGCGAGTGTGGTCCCTTCCCCTCCTCCCCCCGCCACTATCCCCTTCCCCGTGCCTGCCTCGCGGCCGCCGCTGTTTGAGGTGAGGCGAACAGGCCACTCTCCAATTGGGAAGCGAGTGAAAAATAAGAGGTGCTCTCGGTCCGCCCTGCCCCTATCTCTCTCTCTCTCCCTCCCTCAGACCAGCTACCCCGTGGCAGCTGCCCCCCCCCTCTAACCTCCCCCTTTTCCTCCGTCCCCTCTCTCGGCTCGACGGCCTCGTTTCGGCTCGAGATGCGATAGTTGGCGGGGCGGGGCGGAGCGGGGAGAGTGTTGCGTGCGTGAGGCACTCCAGCGCGTCGGGCGGGGCGGGGCGGGGCGGGGCTGTGGTGGTGGCGCAGACTTACATGAGTGTGTGTTTCGCACTTACGTTGGGTTTCATGGCCGTGATCTGTGTGGGCCGTGAGCCTGCCTGCCTCTGCGCCGCTCTGCGCCCGCCAGCGCCTCGCAGGGGAAAGGGCTGAAACGGAGCGAAACGGCCGGCGTGGCCGTTCATTTTGTCCTCCGAGAGGTGCGTGCGCACGCCTCTCCCCCCTGCGCCTGCTCTCTCTCTCTCTCTCTCTCTCTCTCTCTCTCTCTCTCTCTCTCTCTCTCTCTCTCTCTCTCTCTCTCTCTCTCTCTCTCTCTCTCTCTATCTCTATCTCTATCTCTCTCTCTCTCTCTGCTCTTCAGCTCTCCCCATCCTATCCCCTTTATCGGAGTGGACGCGTTACATTCGTTACATCCCACGACGATAAAAGTGGTCTCGCTGGAACTGGGAGGCTGGAGTGGCGGATACGTGTTACTTCCAGGCGTGTCGTCGCCGCGTGCCGGCCGGGGCGGGGCGGGGCGTGGCGTGGCGGGGCAGCTGCGCGGCAACTGTAGCGGAGGTGCGGGAATGATTCGTGCGATGTGTTTGTTTCACGGCGGGGCGCGGCGGGGGGCTCCAACTAGGGTGTGGTTGAGGGTTGTAAGAGGCACTACTTGACCTGCTGGAGGAAAGGAGAAGCACGAGCCCGGGAGGCGAGGTGGGTGCGCGCGCGCGCTGCCTAGTCTAGGTCTGCGCGGGTAGGGCGGAGGGCGGGGCGCCCGGGGTGGGGTCCTTGAAGACTCGCGCTGCGGAGAGGGTGAGGTGGAGGTGGGGGAGGGGGGGGGGAGAGCGAGGAAGGAACTGAGTGCGCCCCGCGCCAGCCGCGCCGCCGGGGCAAAAATTGAGATCCACGTGAAGTGGCTTTGTACAGCTACTCCAGTAATCCCTTACATCATGAGAAATACGCTTTCCTCTTAGGAGAGCGCGGAACGGAGCGGAGCGGGGTAGGCGGCCGGGGGCCGGGCTCAGGCCGCTCGCTTCGTCTCTATTATTTGGCGGTTGGAACACTTGGCACACTCCTGGCGGGGCGGGGCGCGCTGCGCCACACACATCACCACCACGGTGAACCTTAAGGAGCAGCAGCAGCCTAGAGCAGCCGTGCGGCAGTGGGTTTTATGAAGTGCTTCTTCTTCCTCCCTCCTCGTATCCCTTTCTCTCATTTCGTTCTCTCTCTCTCTCTCTCTCTCTCTCTCTCTCTCTCTCTCTCTCTCTCTCTCTCTCTCTCTCTCTCTCTCTTCGTTCCTGGCCCCCTGATCCCTTTCCCTCTTCAAAGTTAAGCCCTATTACTCCATCTTTCCCTCTCTTCCCTCATATACACCTCGCGCGCGCATGCGTCGCTCGCGGGGGCAAATAAGGCCCCTGCATATCAAAGTAACGAGGCGCGCGCTGCTCGCGCCCCGCCGGCCGCCTGTGTACTGTCAGTGTGTGTGTGTGTGCTCCCCGTTTTTAATGAAGTCTCTCCCCCGGGCGGCGCTCGTGGTACATACCCGAGTGTGATACCGGCGACGCGACCGCGACCCTCAGCGCGGCCGTCTATCGCGCCGGCGCGTTGGCGCGCATAATGCCGGGCGTCGCGACGCGTGAGGCGGGGCGTCGTCGCTTTACGGCAGCGGCGTAGCGGCGCCCAACGCAAACAACCGTAAAACCCTTGAGTTTTCGGTCGCGTGGCGGCCCGGGCGGCTGTGCGGGCGGGCTGGCTGGTGCTGGTGTGTAGGCGCGCGCGATTGGAATTTTTATTATTTTCCCCCCTGGTCGTTTTGACACGCGGTGCCTACCTGGCGGTGCGTGTGAGGTGGAGTGAATGTCGCTTAGGCATCACGTGCATTTGCACGGCCGTAACTCCGCTACAGCAGCGCGCTCGCGCGGGATTTACGGCGAATAAAGGGGGTCGGGTCGGGACGCGCGGGGAAGTCCCTCGCTTGCCTCGCGGAGACGTCATCGCCTCCTTGCTATTTTACGCGGGGAGGCCGGCGCGGGGGGAAAAGGATTTATCCTAGAAGAAGGTGGGGAAGGAGAGAAAAAAATGCTCCCGAAGGAAAAGAATAAGGAAGTGGCTTCAGCGAGTCGCAAAAGGATTTTTTTTTTTTTTTAAAGAAAAGGGGGCAAGAGTGGAAGAGGAGGCGCTTATTTGCGGCCCTCTTTTGCTCCTCATAGTCATGGGCCGGCCAATTAAATTAAGCGGGCGCCGCGAGTCTAGGGCGGCGGAGATCATGTCGAGTGTGGCGACGCATCTCATCAGAGGCGCCCGGCCCCCCTGCGCTAATAAGAGCAGATTAATTAAAGCTTTTTGCGCTGAGTCGACTAGCGCCGAGCACGCAAGTCGAGTGAAGATAATTTTTCTCGAATTGAAAAGAAAAGTTTGTATGTCGAGGGGCCACAGCGCGCGCGCGCTCTGGCGGCGGCGCGGCGTTTTGCCGCGTTTGTTGTCTCCACTTCGTTAGCGGCGGCGGCGAAGCCCTTTACGCTTAAAACCCGCTAATGATTGGGTCGCTGAGTGGGTGAAGGGAGGTGGGGGTCAAATCACTTCCAAGACGCCGTTACGCCCGCTTTTTTTCCTCCTCCCCCTCTTCTCTCTCTCTCTCTCTCTCTCTCTCTCTCTCTCTCTCTCTCTCTCTCTCTCTCTCTCTCTCTCTCTCTGTCGCATGCCCTCCAGTTCAATTTGTTTTTCTCAGAAATGATCTCGAAGTGAAATGACCCCCTTCCCTCTTCGTCTCCGCCTTGCAGTGCGGATGAATAGACTCCCAACGCCCAATGCCGCCCCACTCGGCCCCCGCCCGATAAGGAGAAACAACTCTGAATTATTTTGGTTCTCAAATGGTGCTATTTTCCTTTTGGGTATAATCCTAGATTCCTTTCATAGCGTTTCTAAATGTTTGCGAACTTTTCTCTCATACGTCGTGTTCGAAAAAAGAAAACCCATCGTCAGTGATGAACTCGTTTGCTGTGCCCCGTCCCGTCCCGTCCGGCAGAGGGAGTAGCAGCTCGCAGGCGACCTCTTTACGAGTCGGGTCCCGGTGCCTGGGGCCTGGGGCTGGGGCCGGGCCGGGCCGTGGGCGCCGCTGCGCTCCGAGCAGGGCCGTATGCCGGAAGAGTAAAAATGTTGCACGCCCCGGAGATGCTGCTCGTCGTTGGCCGTGCCGTCCCATTTCCTGATTACTCCTCCTCCGCAGACCCTGCCGCGCCAACTTTTGTGTGTCGGACTACTCGGAGGAGTACTTTGGCGCGGCGAGTACGACCCGGACTCGACTCCATCCTTTTCTTTTACCGCTGCGTCCTCCTCCCCCCCCCCCCTAAACCTGCCTTTCCTCCTCAATTCCGTCGTCGTGTCGCGTCTGCTCACATTCTTCTCCCCCCGTCATAATGTCACTCTGTTTATGTCAGACGGTGCCAACAATTCCTTTTTTTATATTAAATTATATTTTTTCTTTGTCGTGTGTTGCAGCGCTGGCCGACCCACCTTGTACCGCCCTGCCGTCCTCGCCTGTGCCGCTAGTCGAGTAGTGGGTGAGTCGTGCGACTAAGTTTTCCTTCATCATGTCCCCGACGAGGGACGGCTGCTGGTTGCCTGGCTGTGTCGAGCTTCTGCGGGTCGGTTCCGAACAGCGCTTACTGGTGTTCTCTCGCTTGTTCCGTATGGTTGTGCCCTTGCGTCAAGGACACGGAGAGAGAGAGAGAGAGAGAGAGAGAGAGAGAGAGAGAGAGAGAGAGAGAGAGAGAGAGAGAGAGAGAGAGAGAGAGAGAGAGAGAGAGAGAGAGAGAGAGAGATGAAACCAACCGAGCGGAACCACCGTGCTGTGCGGACGCAGCTCACACCGCACCACGGCGGCTGAGACGCTGCGGCGGCGGTCAGCGCCGGGAGGGTAGGCAGCACGAGTACACCCGTGCGCCGCGCCCGGCCGCGCTGCCTACCTCACAGGCGGTGGCAGCAGCAGTGGGGGTGTTGCTACGAGGGGGAGTCACTTCGAAAAAATCATTGTACGCCCAAAAAAAAATCATTTAAACAACCAATAAACAAAATAAAAAAATCCTAAATAAAATTAAGAATAACGATACAGAAAAAACTCCAAAATTTTAGAAAAAAAAAATGATTAAAAAAACAACGAAATAAAGTAAAATAAATTTAGAAATTGGAGTAAAATTTATCCTGTGTCAGAAATTTTCCTTGAAAAATCTAAAGAGAAATAAAAGCAAGACATCAAATAAATCAAAAACATAAAAAGTCAAAAAAATTCTGTTACTCTGTTTGTATGAGTGAACGTAACTTACGTGAACCCCCCCTCGCGTTGCTGTGGGGGCGGGATTCATAACGTGGGTCCCACTCACGGTTTGGTCGTTACTCAGTTCCCACCTTACACCTGCCTCGACCTCTTCACTCGGGGGTCTCTCACCGCAGCGCTCCCCTGCGCCCCCTCCGCGGCGCGCTCTCAGCCCGCCCCGCAGCGCCTGTTAGATTGCCAACCGAGGTTGTTTTGTTATTTATGAAGCGGGCCGGCGGCGGCGGCTCAGCCGTCTTTGGCGCGGTCATGATCGCCGCCTGCATTTTTAATGAGGCGAGATGTCCCATTTCACTCCTCTCCCCCGTGCCGTTCGGGGTGCGGGAAACAATAACAATAACAATAATAAGCAGGACGGGGGCTCGGTGCGGCCCGGCGCGGCTGGCAGGGGGCGGGGAGGGGGGGGGGAGATAAGTCATTACACTCGTTTTCGTTCTTCTTTATTCCACCTTCTTGGCGCCGGGCGCCACGGCGCGACCAGGGTTGGCCCTGTCAAAAATATAACTTCCCCGCGTCCTCCTAGCTCCTTGCCTGCTTCTCTCTCTCGTCTCGCCGCGACTGGAAATGAAATGAGCCACCTCTGCATGCATACGTAATATCCCCCCCTCCCTTCTCTCTCTCTCTGACTCACTCACTCACGCACTCACTCACTCACTCACTCACTCACTCACTCTCTTACTCTCTCACTCACTCACTCACTCACTCACTCACTCACTCACTCACTCACTCACTCACTCACTCACTCACTCACTCACTCACTCACTCTTCGGCAATGAGGAATCCTGTCAGAGGTGCTTACAATTTCTTTTAACCGGTCGGTGCTGAGGCGGATGTGAAGAGAAGCTCATGCTATCGCTCCACCCCCCCTCTCTCTCTCCCTCTCACTCTCTCTCACCAACCCCAGCACAGCTGTTTGCGCCGTGCTGCGCGCGTCGTCCTTTTTTTTTCCCTTTTTTATTCCCTCTCCGTTTTGCCGGTCCTCCGGCCGCCCAGCAACGTCGCCCTTCCTCCTCCCTCTCCCCTCCGCTCCCCGCCCGCCCGCGCGACCCGGTCGGTCCCAGTGGACTTAAAATGCGAATTACTTCCTATATCAGGAAATGTCACGATGTGTTGTATATATTTACCCCGCTGTCCTTGGCTCCCCCGCCCGGGAGTGCCATCCCTTTCCCCTCGGCGCCTCACGCGGCCCCTACTCGCCGCACCGCGCGCACCGCCCTCCACAATTCACGTTTTACCTTCCCGCTCCCCCCGCTGCGCCGCCGCTGCGCTGCTGGGAATCGGCTGCTGCAGACCGCGCCCCATACATTCTCAAATCCGGCAGCCAGCGATCCACGATCGGGTTTATACATCAGGTGGAGTGCAACGGCCCAGCGGGGCACCCCTGCCCCGCCCCGCCCCCAGTCGAGTGGAGTGCTCATACCTGCGTCGGGAGCTCAGCATTATACGTACAGGATAAAAATAAAGTCAAAAATTCGGGTGTAAAATTATAAATATATTTTTTTTAAGTAAAATTTCCGTAGCTAGGATTTTTTCATCGAAAGGAAACAACTCTGGAATTTTTATACACCATAAAATTCAGGAAAATTCAGAAAAGTTTACAGTTAAAAAAGAAAATTCATGAAAATTCTCAAAACGCAGGTAAAATTTAATTAAAAATTCACAAAAATTCTATAAAAAATCACCAAAAAATTACGAAAATTCACCAAATGCGTTCATGTCCTATAGGGAAAGTCACCCCTCCACGTCTGTAAGTGGCGTGACATGAACACCTTTGGGTTTCGTTCGCCCTGAAAAGCTTTCCTCCCGTTTCTTTTCTTGGCGCCTCACGCCGTTCTCCCGGAAACAAATATGTCGGGGAGTCGCTGGGCGTGGCGGGGCGGGGCGGGGCGCAGGGCTGTTGCTGGGGGTGTGATTGTGATTGCTTTACAGACTTGGGACCCTGCTGGCTGTTTGTGCCGCTTTGAGCCTCTCTGAGCTGGCCTGAGCCTCTCCGGATCAATATTTTAGCGCAATAGTTCCTGGCCGGCTGCAGCGGGGCCGAGGCGGGGCCTGCCTTCGCCCTGGTCTGGCCGGGCCTGGCCTGGCCCTCCGTCCAGGCGGGAGGGAGGCGGGAAAGAAGGGAAGGCAGTCAGTAATAACGATAAGTCAGGAGGGTGGCGCTGCGGCGTGCTGCCAGTCATGCGTATGACCCCTCACCCTTGCAGCGGGCAGGGCAGGGCAGGGGAGGGGAGGGGAGGCCCGGGACGGGACGGGACAGCCGAGAATGCATTTTTTCTGCTTCATAACGTTTTGACTGAGTTGCATGGGAGGAAAAGGGAAGTGCTTGGAAACAGGAGGTGCACACGAGGGGACAAACAAGCCAGGCAGGTTATGTGTGGCGACGTACGCTCCCGCCTGTGTGTGTGTGTTGTTTTTTCGCGTGTGCCTCGTCGTCTTGCCTATATTGTATAGGCTCGTGGAACACTGAAAATCTACGAGTCATAATTCTCGCCCCCATATGAGTGAGAATTTGAGGGCAATTTTATTACTCTCTGGAGAGTAAGAATTTTTTTCCTCGCCCCTTTTGAGAAAGAATTTTGAGACCTCGCCCAAATAAAGTGAGAATTCGTGCTCAAATTAAGTGAGGTTAAAAAATCCTTACTCAAATAGAGCGAGGCTAAAAAATATCTCGCTCGAAAAGAGTGAGGTTAAAAATTCTCACTCCACGTTAGCATGGAAAAGTGTCCTCGCCCATTTTGGGTGAGAAATTGGATTCCAGGGTTTGCAGTGGAATGAAATGGGTTTCTCTGTCTATCGTGTTTGTAATACTAGTTATGCTTTTGAAATAATTTTTACACAGATAACCAAAGTTAATAGGGTTCCTGTTTTTTTCTTAATTTTTTCAAGTTTTGAATTAATTTTTGCTTGAGTTTTCCCCCGTTTTTTGATCAAAGTCGTAGACGGAACGAAAAGCCTTGGTGGTGGAGGGACGGGTCTCTGGAAAGTCATCTTTCGAGGAAGCAGGAGAGCGCCGCGCGCTGCCGCAAAAGGCAAACGGACAGAGTGGAACGCGGAAGGGGGCAGCCGATTGAGTGAATGCGTAGGAAACAACAGATGACGCACGGAGAGGGAGAGGGAGAGAGAGAGGCGGGAGCCATCGGGGACAATACGGCACAAAGGGGAAAAATATTGTTTGGGACCGTGAAACCAGCCGAAGGAGGAGGGTGGGGCGGAGGCGGGGGCGCGGTGTCTGGGGAGGGAAAGAAGGGGTCGAGCACAGCCAGGCACAGGAGCGCTCAGCAGCGCGCAAGTCCAAGTTGGCCTTTATTTTTATTCTTGTTTTATTTTTTACGTTATTGGCGGGGCCGGGCAGCTACATACTATCTGACATGCTACCTACCTACTCGGCGTACCGCAGAGCGGCACCCCCTCCTCCTCGCCGCCCCACTCGAAGCAGAGCCAGAGCAAGTACCCTCGTGACTTACAGGCACTTCCGGTCGTACCCGCCTGCCGCTCCTCGCCTCCAAGGCGTGCGAGCCGAGCCTCACATTTGTCTTGTGTTTGTCACTTTGGCCGGCGGGGCGGTTGTAGCGTGTCTTGCTCCGCCCGTGTGCTGTGCTTAGCGCGCTGCAAGGGTCCGTGCCGAGCCGAGCAGGGCCGGGCCGGGACGTGCTGGTCTGTCCCGCGCCGAGCCGAGCCGAGCCGAGCCGGGCCGGGCCGGGCCAGGCCGGGCAGTGCATATTGCGTTTGGAATGCCTCGAATGCCGCCCATGTTGTGCTGCCGAGCCTTGGACGATGCATTGCCGGCCCGGCCCGGCCCGCCTCGCCTGGGTGCGGCGGAGACGCCTTCCCTCTCGCATTCCAGACGCAGCGGCAGAGCCGTCTGCTCAGTAGAATGAAAAAAAAAAGAAAGAGCAAGTATTGAATTGATCGGTTTACGATTCCCTACTCATCGTATCTTCTTGGGGTCGTATTCATGATGCGCGGCTCTGCGTGTGGTTTGTTTTGACTTTTTGTCCTTTTCTCTGCTTTCTCTCTCTCTCCTCCCCTCTCTTTCTCTCTCCGTCTCTCTCTCTCTCCCTCTCTTCCGCACTCCTCTGCTCGCGTGACGTGACGCCCGTCGGGCGGCGGGCCCCGAAATGAAAGGAAGTGGGAGATGAGAGAGGATTTATCCCCGTTATTAATGACTCTGCCGGTGTCCTGGTCCGTTACAGCAATCAGTAGAGGGCGAATTACTCCGTGGCTATTGCTCCTCCTGCCGCCCTGCCCTGCCCTGCCCTGCCCGGCCCGGCCGCTGCCCGAGCCTCCGCCGCAGGTTATGAAAACCGTTGACTCATGAGGAAGGGTCGGGGAGAGCAGGGCCCCGGCCGCCCCTTCACCGTCATTGCTCGCAGGAAAGGAAATAAAGGCGAAAGGCCGCCGAACGGACGGGAGCGTCGTAGGGGGCGTACCAGCAATTTACGAAAGTCTACTGTAATCCCTCAGAAAATGTAGAACAAAGTCAAGTCTTCCAGGCCTAGGCGTTCTGTCTGTCCACCTATGGGATGAACTTCGTAAGATTTGTCAATACATATACTGTCAAGGTAAAGCCCGCATTTCCCTCCGGCAGTCTTAAAGCTGACGCATAAAAATTCTGGAAAATTCAAAGAAATTCAAGAAAGTTCATTAAACTCCAAAAAATTCCCTAAAAATATAAAAAAAGTAAAATTCAAGCAAAAATTCAACAAAGAATTAAATTAAAATTCTCAAAAATTCACAAAATTTGAACCTTAAAATTGACAGTTGTTTCCCCTCACGCATGCCCACCCTCAAGTTTGAATTCTGGGAGGATGATCGTCAGTTTGCCGACTGTGGAATCGCAGTTGCATCGACCTATCCCCTCCCGCCATCTTTTCTCATTTCTTTGTCATTCTCTGCAACCCTCGCCGTCGTACATACCAGTGATTTGCAGAGCGAAGTAGAGTGCATCGTGTATCGTGGCCTCGTCAATCCACCCTCCATTCATACAGTCGCTCGACATCCGCCCCCTGCCCGCTCTCCCTCCTGCTCTATCAATCAATTTCAATCAATCAATCAGCCGCGCAACCAACCGTCTTACAAGAACGACTGTCGGCGCGATCTGCTTCTGTCGGCGAGGCGGGGCGCGGGGCGCAGCACCTGCATGACAGCGATGACGCAGCCGTTCAGTAATAAAGGTGATAGGAAATGTATCAGTGGGGTGAAAAAAAAAGGAGTAAGCACCAAAATCAAAACTTTTACAAATTATACCTGAGTTAAAATATCTTCGACTCCCCTCCGGAGAAATCCTCTAGACCGACCGGGTAATTAACCGGATGGAGAGCTCCTCGGAGTCGCTCCGGGTTTTTCTCATCTCCCCCCCCACCCCCCATCTTATTTTCTCCCTTGCTCTCGCTTTCACTTTCCCGTGCCGGGCGTTATTTGCAGCCCCCCCCCGTTGGTCCCGTGCCGGCTGGCCGACAAAATAGAGGAAATAATTTTGGAAGGCGCTGCTCTGCTCGGCAGAGGCAAGGCAAGGGCGGCAGCGGGCGCGGCGGTAAGGGCTTGACGCTCCTGCGCCCCGCCGCGCCCGGAGCGGCCCGGAGCGGCCCGGAGGTGACGCGCTCATTTCTAGGCCCCGGAGGTTAAGCGGCGCGACGTCAGGTGGGTCGTGTGACCCCGTGGCACTTAACCGTCTGAAGGGCGCAGCGCGGCGCCACGCCACGCCACGCCACGCCACGCCGCGCCACGCCCAGGGCGGCAAAGAGCTCTGCGCGCGCCCAACCCTTTGGGCAATATGGCGCCGCACAGCGCGCGCTCGCTGCAGGATGTTTGCACCCGAATCTACGCGCGGAATTCTCCTCGTGCCGCCCCATCCCCTTACTTGCACCATCTATCTCTCTCTTTCACTCTTGAGGCCCAGCATCCATCGACCGCCTTCTCTTATTATCTCTCTCTCTCTCTCTCTCTCTCTCTCTCTCTCTCTCTCTCTCTCTCTCTCTCTCTCTCTCTCTCTCTCTCTCTCTGCCTCTCTGCCTCTCTGTCGCCCTCGCTCCGTCCTTTTTCCGCCTCGCCCCTTCCTCATCTCACACTTTTATGCGTACCTGAGCCGTAAATCCGAGGCCGCTGCGCGGTGTTGTCGTGTCGGCCGCCGCCATGCCGAGGCGTCGCGACGCCCGGCGACGCTCTTTATATTCCTTCCCTGCCGCGGCGGGCCGTACCGTAAAATAACAAAATTAGCTGGCAGAGCCTAGTACGGCGGAGGTTGGTAGGTAGGTAAACCGCTCGCAGCGCAACGTAAAGACCGCGAATCTTACCGCCATACCTCCCCCCCCCCCTCCCCCCGCGGACCCTTTATCGTCTCCCCCTCGTGTCGCACCGGGAAAGCAACGTTCGCGTTCAATTTTTCACCGGCGCTCTCTTTCTCCCTGACACTCTGGAGAGTCCGTGCCGACGATGGTGGCGGCCCGGCTAGTATAATTTGATTTGGAGCTGATCCGCCGCCGAGACGCCGCGGGCGCTCCTACTTTTGAAATGTTCTTTTGTGACGGCGAATGACACGCTATTTTAGACGACCTTTTTTTCTTCTTCTTCCCCGCGGCGAGTGCTCTAAGTCTCGTCTCGTAGCTCGGCCCGGCCGCCCCTTTTTTTGCCAGGAATTTTATTCTTACCGCGTTCGCCGGGCCGGCAGCAGGCGGGACCGGCTGGGGCGGAACTCTGTCCTCCTCTGGACCTCTGCGTGGCCGGGCCGGGCCGGGCCTGCCGGTTGAAGCAATGTGATTGACTTTTCATTTTCGCCGGAGTGTGTCCTTGTGACGACTCCCTTCTGCCCCTCTCCTCCCTGCCACTTTCATTTCCTCGGAATTATTCCAATAACGCCCGATGAAAGGCGCTGCTCGGCTTGGCGGCGGCGGCCGCTCGCCTCCCGCTTGATAAATTATTTGTAGCCCGTTATTAGGAGGGTGTGCGCGCTGCGAGGAGATACCCCCCGCGTCACTGCTCCCCGCGGTGCAACGCACGGGGTAGCGCCGCGGCGCGCGGCTAATCGCCTCATTACTTTTGGAGAAGCGACGGCCTTCCTTCCTCTCTCCGGCTGCCGGTGCGGGGCGGAGCGGAGCGGGCCTGGAAGGTGAAGGTGAGGTGTTCCGCGGCAGTGGCGCCCATTTCGGCGTGAAAGTTTTACCCCGACGCAGACGGACGGGCGTGGTGGGGCAGGCGCGGCGCAAGGGCAGGGCTCCGCAGGGCAGGGCTCCGCAGGGCAGGGCTCCGCAGGGCAGGGCACTCACCTCTCCCCGCCCCAACCCTCTTATGTAGCACCAGCATCCTGCTGCTGATGCGGCCTTTACTACGCACCGTGGGGACTTTTCATTAGAGTTTGCGGTAAGAGTTGGCGCGTACAAAGGGGTGCGGTAATCAGCCCCGCCCCGCCCCGCCCTTCCAACCTTACGGCCGGCGCACCTGACCCCGCCCCGCCCTGCCCCGCCCCGCCCCGCTCGCTGCCCCTGCTGGCTCCGGCCAAAGCGCGTTACAAACTCCAACACGCTGCTATGCCGCCGGTGGCGCCTCACGGCCCGGGCGGCTAGGGCGCGGCGGGGCGCGGCGGGTCTGACCCCAACCCTTTGCCTCGCCCGCAAGACCACCGCTGCAGCGGCGCCTCTGGCCGCGGCGTGGCGTCGCGTGGCGCAGTGTGGCGCAGGCGGTCAGGTGGAGGAGCCGCGGTGCAGAGAGACTCGAGTATTTCCGAGGGGGAGACAACTCTGAATTTTTTGATACATCTCGTAATTCAGAAAAAATCTCAAAAAACAAAATCACCAAAACTTACCAAAAAAAGCACAAAAATTCGGCAAAATTTTGGGAAAATTCGGGAAAATTCACTAAAATATAGTTAAAATTCAAGTAAAAATTTACAAAACATCTATAAAAATTCACGAAAATCCAAAAAAAAAAAAAACTTACGAAAATCCGCAAACACTTACGAAAATTTACAACACGTGTACACTAAAATCACCTGCTTCTCCCTCTCCTCCTTTAAAACAAAATTTGCTTTAGAGTTATGTTTATGTCAATTTCTTTGCACATCATGTTTCGGAGCAGCGGGAAAATGCTAAAAGGGCAATGCGTGGTATTTTTTTTTAATGTGATTCAAAGAAAAAAGAAAAAACTTGGACACTCTTTTTAAATGAACCGTGTGTTTCAGAGAATAATTAACAATATGCGCCACTGCCTACCAGTTCCAGCCATAAGGTGCAGAGCCTCTTATAAGTATATAACCACAACGCTGTCCTGTGTTCGCGGAAACCTGAGGTATTCTCTTCGAAGGAGCTGCTTTTTGCGTCGTTGTTACCTCGAACTCGTTGCTATTTTTTTTGTTTGTTTGCTGTGTCGCTCCGTCGCCACGTACGAGTGTTGGTAGTGCGCCAGGGCGCGGACCTCACGCGCGGACTCCGCGACCGATAACCGAACCGGACCGGAGCGAGCGAGTGTGTTTCTCGAGCGAGGAGGAAGACGAGGGGGAATTGAAAAAGTTTTTCAGATCACACTGGAAATATTACGATTGCATTTCGGGAAAAAGTTTTCTGCTCGCGCCGTGTGGTGGGCCCCACTGGCCCCACCCTCGACCTGACCCGCGCACGAAAGGACGAGGTACGGCGCGGAGACGGTTCAGCGTGGAGCTAGGTCAGCCGCAGAGGGAAAACCCCTGGCGGGTATGCGGACCCGCCGAACACGGGCGCGCCCGGGTTGCCTCCCCTAACATCGCTGGGCGCTGTGACCTGGCGCGGCACCCATCTGCGCTGCGGGCGTTGTCGCACAGCAGGCGGTCTGTCGGGGAGGGGGGGGGGGGAGTTTATGCCCTTCGCAGTCCTGCACGCTCATCGCGTATGAATTATTAGCGGCGTCAACGGCCTTACTGAGCTTGCTCGATTTAAGCCCCCGAGCGGCACTCTGTTCTCGGCGACCACATCAAGAGCCCCGCCCAGGCCACACCCCGCCGCAGAGGGGCCCCTCCTACCTTAGAGCGAGAGAGGTAGGGGGGGAGGGGGGTTCTTGCGAGGACCCTAAAGGCGGGCGGAGCAGGGCAGAGCGGGCGCAAAGGGCCATCACCTAAATGTATTCAACGTTTTCGAACTGCTCGCGCGCACTCGGAGAGGTGGTGGCGGCGGTGGCGACAGCAGCGGTGTCAGCAGCCTCTTTTCACGCCCAACAAGTGCGAGAAAGTGAAAGTGTGCGACGCGGCCTCCATTGGAGAGGAGAGAGCGAGGGAGAGGACGAGGAGGGTTATGCGCGGACGATACATCAAAATCGACAGCGTTTAGCCGGGTCCGCGTGCGTGCCCCCCCCCCCCCCCCCCGAACGTCTCCCCCGGGATAAGGCGCTGCGTGGCGCTGCATGCTGTGTCGGCGTGGTGCGGTGCCTCATAATACTTTTCTCGTCATGTTTGTCGCCACTTTATCTCACTCTTTTCCCGCTATATTCTGCCGCCGTTGTTGTTGTTCCCGGAGGCCTAAATCACGTTGTCAACAAGTGCGTGTAGTGTGGCAGGCCAGAGGCGACCACGCCCCGCCCCACCCCACCCCGCCCCGCCCGACCGTGGCACTGGCAGCGCACCGCGTGCGCGCCAGCGGTGAGTGAGTCGATATAAATTGCCGTGTCGTAGATTGCAGAAAGATTGCAACCCCGGCGCTCCGCTTCGCACCGCCTCGCCCCGCCAGGCCCCGACCGACCCTCCGCCCCGCGTCCTAATCTACGTGAAATGTAATAATGTACCCGCCACAATCGGGTGCGAATTGCGCGCGCAGGGTTAACCCCAGCGCTGGCTTATTATTAATTTTTCCCTCCCGGGTACTTGATAAACCGTCTGTCGCTTTTTCGGGGTCGCGCAGGACGGAAGTGTCGGGCGCGGAAAATGGTGTAGCGAGAGGGAGGGGGTAAAAAAATAGAAAAGCTTGGCTGCCGCTGCTCGTGCATCAGTAATGCTCGTTGACCTGTTACTTTATAATTCATATTCTCCTCTTTGGACGGTCGTTTCATTCTCATCTTTCTCCTGCTTCCAGGTGCCGAGGCCGGATGTCATCGGACGTGACGGCGACGTGACGCTGCAGGACGCCATCCTGGCCGCCATGACCCCCGCGCGCGTGGTGGCGCTCGTGCTGGGCGCGGCCGCGCTGCTCGCCGCCCCCGCCGCCTCCACCGTGGAGCAGCTGTCGCCAGGTGAGCTAGTGGAGTGGAAACACAAAATGGAATGTGGGAATGCTGCACATTGTAAAGCATGTAACTACCACGGTTTTTGCGTGAGAATACCAACGTATACTCGAGAAATCGGTGGTTATTTGCAGCGAGTAGTGATAAAAAGAGTTGCGGAGTCGTGCGGCCAGGACATAACGAGACTCGTGGACGCGAAATAAGGTCAAAATTCGCCACGACGCATTTTTTCATTTTTTTATGATTATTATTCCTGACGATCCCATTCTGCAGAGTGCGCGCATAACTCTTTTGATGGCGAGCCCAGCATCAGCTTGTGTTTGGCGCGGATCACGCCGCCCGAGGGCGCGGCACAGTCCCTCTTCTCTCTCTTCTAATTACAGGGAGAATACGGGTGAATCCAGAAAAAGTGGCAAATTCATGTCACTGGCTCTATATTCTTGAATGCCAGCTACAAAAAGATCGTTCGGGGTCAAAATGCATGCATCGCATCAAGATGGACCAGGGCCGCAACTTAGTTTCCGAAAGAATGACAGCATGCGGTAACGGGGTGGACTCAAAGGGCCAAAAATAACGATTTTCGCGTGTCACTAGGTCCATTTCAAAAGTTAAAAGTGACAAGACATTGAGTTGGGGGTTTGAAAGAAGAAAATGTGCTATGAAATTAGTTGTAGAACTAATCCATGATCATTTTAAGCCAAAGGGCTCCAAAAAATATTGAAAATTAGCGAAGATATGGTAATTTGAAGGTCTGTCACTAGGTTTTTGAAACTTTCCAGTTTTAAAAACAAAGTTCAAGTTACAACATGATTTCGGACGTTTACAAGTGCGCAGTTTGTAAAAAACATTGTTTTAGAACGCATACAATACAAATCGAGTCGGAACGATCCTCGGAAACAAGTTTGAACATGTTTTTTTTAACAAACAAATGAGCGTACAAGTATGAAAATTTGTCAGAGCAGCCATCTTGAAAAGGGAGCGTGGGGGGAGAGGTGCACCGAATGAAAGTATTGGGCATGGCTCGCAAACGCAAGTTGACATGGTAACGTGGATGACATCTGATGACCGGGCGGTAACGGGGATGACGGCAGGTGTCAGCCAGGGTGGTAACGGGGATGACGGCCGGTGTCAGGGCGGGTACGGGGATGACGGTCGGTGTCATGGCGGTAACGGGGATGACGGCCGGTGTCAGGGCGGTAACGGGGATGACGGCAGGTGTCAGGGCGGTAACGGGGATGACGGCCGGTGTCATGGCGGTAACGGGGATGACGGTCGGTGTCATGGCGGTAACGGGGATGACGGCCGGTGTCAGGGTGGTAACGGGGATAACGGCCGGTGTCAGGGCGGTAACGGGGATGACGACCAGTGTCAGGGCGGTAACGGGGATGACGGCCGGTGTCAGGGCGGTAACGGGGATGACCACTGGTAGCTGGGCGGTAACGTTGATGACCACTG
Organism: Frankliniella fusca; assembly: GCA_029379305.1. Classification (NCBI taxonomy): domain Eukaryota; kingdom Metazoa; phylum Arthropoda; class Insecta; order Thysanoptera; family Thripidae; genus Frankliniella; species Frankliniella fusca. The sequence goes on from JAHWGI010000286.1 coordinate 866,145, forward strand.
GTAGGAGGGTGGTAACGGGGATGACCACTGGTAGTAGGGCGGTAACGAGGATGACCACTGGTCCTAGGGCGGTAACGAGGATGACCAGTCGTGTTTGGCGGTAACGGGGATGACGGCAGGTGTCAGGGCGGAAACGGGGATGACAGCCGTTTTCCGGGCGGTAACGTGGATGACGACCGGTGTCCGAGCGGTAACGGGGATGACTACTTATCCTCGGCGCACGGTGGAGGGAGATACGGTGGCGGCACTAGGGGTCTGGCCGTGGGCCATAAAACTGGTCGAGCTGGGGAAGTCTAGGCTATCTAACTGACCAGCTCTCCGCACGGCAAAAGTAACCTCTGGGATTCCCGGGAGATTTTTGGAATTTCCAGGCGCCCCAGTCATTTTCCAGGAGCACCCTGGGTTTCGCATATAGTTTTCCCAGGAGCAGCCTGGGTTTGCGGACCCTTTCCCAAACGCACCCTGGGAATTTTACGCCAAGCGTCTCCTTTCCAGGCCACGCCTGGAAAATTATTCCCGTTTCCAGAGTTTGTTCCTGGGAAAACGTGCAAAACGGAAAACACTGAAGCTCCGACGGTACTCGACGTCCTTGACGTCATCCAGGGTAGACCTCGATAGGTTTCATCATGACCACCAATCCGGCACGTGTTTTCCTAATGTCGGGGACCTGCTGAGGTCGGCCTCGAAAACTGTTTGGCGCTGCGGCCTTCGGTTCGCGAGTTACGCGGACGTACCACGACGTCCCGGGAGCTCCGCGCCAAGGATACGTTCACATTTAGGAGGCCAAAGTGATCCTGGCGCCTTTCTCGTTGGGTGTCCGGGACTTCTGACTTCAGAATTAGGTTTCACAGGCTGTGACGCTACTGTAGACACCTCTCACACCCTTCTGTCACCTGACATTGGGGTTTGGCAACGTCCTAAAACTGTGAATTCCTGTAAATGTGTTCTGTTCAACAGGATCAGACTTTTCAGGACGCCGCCAAACCCCAATGTAAGGTGACAGAAGGGTGTGAGAGGTGTCTACAGAAGCGTCACAGCCTGTGGAACCTAATTCTGAAGTCAGAAGTCCCGGACACCCAACGAGAAAGGCGCCAGGATCACTTTGGCCTCCTAAATGTGAACGTATCCTTGGCGCGGAGCTCCCGGGACGTCGTGGTACGTCCTCGTATCTCGCGAACCGAAGGCCGCAGCACAAAACGGTTTTCGAGGCCGATCTCAGCAGGTCCCCGACATTAGGAAAACACGTGCCGGATTGGTGGTCATGATGAAACCCATCGAGGTCCACCCTGGATGACGTCAAGGACGTCGAGTACCGTCAGGGCTTCAGTGTTTGCCGTTTTGCACGTTTTCCCAGGAACAACTCTGGAAACGGAAATTATTTTCCAGGAGGGGCCTGGAAAAGAAACGCTCGGCACAAAATTCCCAGGGTGAGCCTCGGAAAGGGTACGCAAACCAAGGCTGCTCCTGGGAAAAATATATGCGAAACCTATGGGAAATGACAGGCGCGCCTGGAAATTCCAAAAATCTCCCGGGAATCCCAGGGATTACTTTTGCCGTGCGGAGAGCCGGTCAGTTAGATAGCCTAGACTTCCCCAGCTCGTCCAGTTTTGTGGCCCACGGCCAGACCCGCCAGACCCCTAGTGCCGCCACCGTATCTCCCTCCACAGTGCGCCGAGGATAAGTGGTCATCCCCGTTACCGCTCGGACACCAGCCGTCATCCACGTTACCGCCCGGACAACGGCTGTCATCCCCGTTTCCGCCCTGACACCGGCCGTCATCCCCGTTACCGCCCTGAAACTGGTCGTCATCCCCGATGCCGCCCAGACACCTGCCGTCATCCCCGTTACCGCCAAGCACCATTGGTCATCCTCGTTACCGCCCTAGGACCAGTGGTCATCCTCGTTACCGCCCTACTACCAGTGGTCATCCCCGTTACCGCCCTGACACCGGCCATCTTCCCCGTCACCGCCCTGAAACTGGCCGTCATCCCCGTTACCGCCCTGACACCGGCCGTCATCCCCGTTACCGCCCTGACACCGGCCGTCATCCCCGTTACCGCCGAACACCAGTAGTCCTCCCCGTTACCTCCGAACACCAGAAGTCATCCTCGTTACCGCTCTGACAGCGGCGGTCATCCTCGTTACCACCCTGACAGCGGCGGTCATTCCGGTTACTGCCGACACCGGCCGTCATCCCCGTTACCGGCAAGCACCATTGGTCACCCCCGTTACCCCCCGGACACCGGCCGTCATCCCCGTTACCGCCAAGCACCATTGGTCATCCCCGTTACCGCCGTAAGACCAGTGGTCATCCCCGTTACCGCTCTAGTACCGGTGGTCATCCCCGTTACCGCTCTAGTACCAGTGGTCATCCCCGTTACCGCCCTACTACCAGTGGTCATCCCCGTTACCGCCCTACTACCAGTGGTCATCCCCGTTACCGCCCTAGTACCAGTGGCCATCCCCGTTACCGTCTTAGGACCAGTGATCATCCCCGTTACTGACCCTAGACATCCACGTTACCACTTTGTTTTTGCTCTCAAAAGCTTTCTTCAAACTTGCCACTTTTTCTGGAATCACCCATACCTCGCGAGCTCTCCTCGCGCCGCAAGCGCTGTGCTGCTGCGAGGGGGTGGTGGGGCGTGGCGGCTGAGGGCGGGGTGGGGCGGGGCGGGCATCAGACCTCCAATCAAGGGAGCGCCGGGAGGGAAGGCCAGGCCAGGCTAGGGTGAGGTGTAGTGTGGCTACCGGCACCGGCCCTGCCCTGTGAGCCGAGCGCCGTGTGGACGGGGCGGGGCGGGGCGGGGTCGGAATTCCTCTGCTACATCAATTTTGATGCGAGCGGTAGGCTGTTTCAAAACGAGGGGTCAGGTCTAGAATTTGTTCATTGCGCTTCTTTTTGAAAAGTTAATGCTTATATATGGCACTGTGCAAAATATGGGACCTGTCCGATAAGCGGAACCATCCGCAACTCGCCCTTGAAGGTTTGTGTCGCTTTTGGCGCGAATGATGGCGGGCATGTTCTCGGGCGCGCTGCACCGAGACGGCTGCACCGGCGAACGTGACCCGGCGTGGAATGACTACCTAGGGTATGTACTTTCTAGCGCACAGGGTCCGCCACGCCCTCCTCGACCCCGTCGGCCTCTAGGGCCTAAGTACCCGAAAAGTAGGTACCTCGCTCTGGACCGAGTACCGTTGATGGTTTCGAAATCCGCTTTCGCGCGAAGGTAGCGGGGCAGTAGGGCTATCGATCCCCCCACAGCGACTCCATAACGTTTTCCTTTTTCATGGTGAAAATGCGAGTTGAACGGTCCGAGCACCTGCCGCCGCATTCAAACAGCGCGCGGGAAACAATGGCGCCGGCCGGCTGGCAGGCGGTATAGTGCGCTCGCCGCTCTGTGCACGTTTCGCCGCTCTACTGTCTATGCGTGAAACGCCAATATCTTACGGACGATATTTGTCACATGAAAAGTCGGTGTGTCGCCATCACACACCCTTTTCTTGCGAAGCGCGAGTGCTACTGTGTAGGCTCACTCCTTGTACGTTTGGGTTTTTTTCCTTGAGTAAAAATAAAACATCCTCATGACTCCTCGACCATCAGAAAAACACTTGTCCGGATCCAAACAAGGTGCCGGCGGGCCACCGAAAATGTCCTCAAACAGATCACTCATGGCACACGACTCGGCACTAACAACGCGTGACTATAGAAACGACTCACAAACAACAACGATCCGCACTGCTGCTGTCAGTCACAACACCAGTGCCTGTCGCTCGAACTGCCGGTCGCTCGAGCTGCCGGCTCGCCATCGCTCTCTCTCTCTCACCCACAGACAGTAGAGCGGCGACGCGCGGCGAAACTGCACAGAGCGGCGAGCGCACTATACCGCCTGCCAGCCGGCCGGCGCCATCGTTTCCCGCGCGCTGTTTGAATGCGGCGGCAGGTGCTCGGACCGTTCAACTCGCATTTTCGCCATGAAAAAGGAAAACGTTATGAAGTCGCTGTGGGGGGATCGATAGCCCTACTGCCCCGCTACCTTCGCGCGAAAGCGGATTTCGAAACCATCAACGGTAGTCGGTCCAGAGCGATGTACCTATTTTTCGGGTACTTAGGCCCTAGAGGCCGACGGGGTCTAGGAGGGCGTGGCGGACCCTGTGCGCTAGAAAGTACATACCCTAGGTAGTCATCCCACGCCGGGTCACGTTCGCCGGTGCAGCCGTCTCGGTGCAGCGCGCCCGAGAACATGCCCGCCATCATTCGCGCCAAAAGCGACACAAACCTTCAAGGGCGAGTTGCGGATGGTTCCGCTTATCGGACAGGTCCCATATTTTGCACAGTATTACATCTAGGCAAGATCTTTCAAAAAACATGCGCAGAGACATAGGTCAATTTTTTTGAAACAGCCTAGCGAGCGGCCGCCGCTCTGACGGGGCGTGGCGTGGCATGGTGGGGCTGGAGGCGTGTGCGTTAGCGTCTGGTGTGGCTGAACGCCCTTTGCTCTACCTTATGCGGGCCCCGCCCCGCCCCCCGCCCCGGCACTAACCTGCTCCTGGTTCCCTCGCCAGCCGATGTAATCCTCCTCCGGCGGTACGGAGCAGCCCGTGCCGACCGGTGGCCCAGCCTGGCCCAGGGCGAATATATCTAAATATCCTGGCAGCGCCAGGGTGGCCCTTCCCTGCCCTGCCCTGCTGGCTGCCTCTGCCCTGCACTGCCGCGCCAATTACAGGCGACTTGGAATTTACTGCTTTTCTCCGCGCGAAAGGCCAAGAGAACACAGCGGGGCGGGGCGGGGCGGGGCGGGGCGGGGCAGCTGGCTGGGGCGAGGTGTGATCGTGATCATGCGGGCCGGGGCGGGGCGGGGTGAGGAGTTTGAGCTGCTTATTTCTCGCCCCGCGTCCGCCCCGCTGCGCCACGCCGTGACTAAAGCGGGATGAATTGCCTCTAAGTCTAAGGGGGTATATCCAGCAGCCGGAGTAGGGGAGGGGGCGCGCGCGGCCCGGGGTTGTGAGGGTGCAGAGGAGAAAGACGGAGAAAAAGAGAGAGGGTGCCCCGCCCGCCCCGCCCCGCCCCGCGCGGTGGTCGGTCTGCTCAGCGCGCCGATGCAATGTTAATCCCGGTGAGGTATGAATATTAAACGGGGCCGCGGAACGGAACCGGCCTGCGGCGTGGCGCCGCGGGGGGCAAGGGGGCTGCAACAGATCTACTCGGCCCCCCTTTATAACTGCTCGTCGTTTGGCGCTGCTTAGCCGGCTGGTGGTCGCGCGTTTCTTCATTTTTATTATTCGCGTGTTGTGCTGGCGGTGACCCCTGTAGTGACTCCCTCCCCCCTCCCTCCTCCCTCCCTCCGCCTGCTCACGAGCCGTGTCGCTGGTTGTCTCTGTTATCTCAAAAAGCGTGACCTACGCCCTCCTTCACCGAGGCCCTCACTCTCCCCTCCCCTTTACGATAATAATACGACACCACGCGACACGATTCCGATATAGATATATATACATATTTTCTCTCTCTCTCTCTCTCTCTCTCTCTCTCTCTCTCTCTCTCTTCTCTCTCTCTCTCTCTCTCTCTCTCTCTCTCTCTCTCTCTCTCTCTCGAGACGAGAAGCGACGTAGTGGACCGATTTAGCTCCTCTAAAAACTGTGATTATTAGTGATTGTGGACTATCTAGTGAACCAAAGTAGTGTCTAAAACAGTTACTAAGACATCAAGAAAGCGGGTGGTTGGAGGTGACCACCGGGGTGACCGGGATCGGGTGAAAAACCCCTTCCCGAAAACCCACCGGCTCCTGCGCGGCCACCACCCCGGCCGCCATGGCCGGAATTAATCCCAACATGGAATCATCTACCTCCTTCCAAGACTACGACAAACCAGCCAACGAATTCATCAGATCCTACTCCCAAGCAGCATCGCTTAATACATCGAACATCACCTCAAAACCATCTCCAAGAAGTTATCTGGCAAGTACTGAAAACACCACCACCATAACCTCCAAAACCTTCAACGTATCACGCCAACAATCCCAGCCCAGTACCACATCAGCTTCAAGCAGAAGAAACGCCACGAAGGAGAACGAAATAAACTACATCCCAAACAGGAAGAATGCTGTCGTTCTCGAAAATACATCCCCATTCACTCAAGATGAATGCCTACGCGCTGCCGCCGATTTAATCGGAGGTGGCAAAAACATCCACTACGTATCAAGACTCAGCGAGGGGCGCCTTTGCATCTACCTCTCTGACGAGACCTTTGTCACAAAAATGGTCGAAGAAGGAGGAGTGGAGGTCAAGAGCGTCTTTCTACCCTGCCGTAAGTACGTCTCCGACGCGACAAAAATTGTGATTTCAAACTGCCCGCCTGAACTCAGTGACGAAACCCTCCAAAACCTCCTTGCCCCTTATGGTAAAGTTGTTTCTCCTCCAACAAGATTAAAAGTCACTACAAATTTCGACGATCTTCGGCACGTCAAGACGTGGAGAAGATCACTCTACATGCTTTTCCCTGATGATGCTCCACCCATTCCTGAAAGGTTACAAACAGTCAGTGCAGAAGGAATCCGACATACCTTATTCATTCAAAAGGATGAAATAATTTGCGCACACTGCAAAGTACCAGGCCACCTAGAGGAAAAATGCAAGAAGAAACAGCAGCATGACAAGAATTTTCCTGAGTTCACACCCTCACCACAAGCCCGCCTGCTCCTCACAAACAATAAACCTCAAAGAAAAACAACTATTCCTACTCCCAACCAAGCATATGATTTGATGCCACAATTTCAAGAGAGAAGACAGCAAGAGAAAAACCCAAGCAAACCAGAAGAACAATTACCAGCAGATGCTCCTCTCCCTCCCTCGCCAGCTACCACTTCCTCTCTCCCATACCCCTCCACCTCTGCAACGCTCCTCTCACCCCTCACCATACAAACAGCTGACCTGCAGCAACATGATGAAGATATGGAACAACTCAGCTCCTCATTATCAAATTTCTCAACCATCGACCAACTCATAAAACAATCACAGTCAAAATCAATATGGGAAAGCAATCAAGAGCTTTCCCTAGCAAGAAAACCCCAAGATCTTAGTTTTAACTTCACTTCTTCTGACCTTCTCAACGTTTCAACCTCATCAACCACCAAGAAAAGAATACTATCCCCAGAAACACAAGACGAAATAAATACAAACAAACATGTCAAAACCATTTCTGTCGGACCAGAAGACAGCCTAGAGAGATATTTAGAAGACAAATCAGGAACTGATTCTGAATCAGTCTGCCTTACTGACCAAGAAGAAATCCCACACCTTTCAAAAAAAGAGAAAAAAAGACAAACTGGTTTACTTGCTAATGTCATCTCTCAAATGGAATTTCAACACCCCAAACTTACCAGTGAGCAATTCAGAAAATTTGTCAATGAATGCCGTGGAAAGTCTAACTCCAAACAAGTCGCAGCCAAACATGAGTGCGACATAGAAGACCTCAAGATAAAACTACAAAGAGCAGCAAATTTTTGCACTGATCATAACCTTCAGAGGAGACTGAGAAGAGCTCTGGAGGCCATAAAAGCCATTGATGTTTAATACTAACCTTTTCCAAACTGCAAAATATTTGTTCTGTTACTTAGTCATGGATTCGATACTCACACTAAATGCCAAAGGCCTGGTCAGCCAGCATAAGCAATTATCTCTCATTGAATTTGCAAAAGTTACCAAAAGTTCTATTATCTTCTTACAAGAAACAAACCTAAAAGAAGAATCCTTGATGGTGTACCCTAAAACACACCATTTCTTTCTCAATCCTCCCACTCAACCAGCTTCAGGAGTTGCCATTGCAATAAAAAATGAGACACATGAACTGCTTCAAGAAACTGACCATAAAATCCTTGTGCCAGGCTATCTTCAGGCTTTGCATACCAAGATAAAAGGTGAAGAATACCATTTTGTAAACGCCTACATGCCCCAACAAAATCAAGCTGCCATCTCTCTTATTCAAAAAATAGGCTCATATTTAAGCCAAACCTCAGAAACTTCAAAAATATTTTTGTGTGGTGACTGGAATACAACCATCTTAGCAGAAGACAGACTCAACTGTATAGAAACAAGAATCGAAGTTGCACAAAAATTAGCTCTACTTGTCAACTACCATAACCTTGTAGATGTTTGGAGAGAACTACATCCCCATGAAAATCAATTTACATACAGAGGACTCCAGCATAATCATCCCATGGCTAGGCTTGATAGAATTTATATCAAAAATACTCAACTGCACTCCGTTTCTAGTTCAGAAATATTTCTATCATTCTCAGATCACTGTGGCGTCACTCTAAAATACAATGATCAGCCTCAAAAGTACACTCCACCCTATTGGAAACTAGATATTTCTTTACTAAAGTCACCTGACTATAAGAAGATCATCAATAACATCATTTCCTATTACAATGATAAAGCTGATTCAAACAGCATGTGCATAACCAAAATCTGGGACAACCTCAAAAATGAAGTTAAACTAGCATCTCAACGCTATGGCAAAAAACTAAAAGAAGAGGAGAGGGAGCAGCTCAACATATTCCACTCTCAACTGAAATTAATCAACTCAAAAGAAAACCTCTCCAAAGCAGATGAAGAAATATTATACCAACTCGAGAAACAAGTTTCAGATCTTTATAAACAAAATTCTGAACTGACTCTTAAAAATATACAAACCCAAATCTGCAAAGAAGCTAATACCCAATCTAAGTTCTTTCTTAGAATGGCCCGCCAAGAAAAAACATCTTCAACAATTACTCAATTAGAAATCAATGGTCAAGTCACTACTAACAGAGAAGAAATTTTTGCATCAGTACAAGAAACTTTCAAAATGTCTTTCTCCAGCCAAGATGAAGACAAATTTGATGGCTCCCATGTAATATACCAAGACTTACCAACTCTACCTCAAGATCACAAGAACTCATGTGAAAACAACATCACAGAAGAGGAAGTTAAAGAGTCTATAAACAAAGCTCAACTAAATCGGGCTCCAGGTCTTGACGGAATACCCATAGAATTTTACAAGCATTTTTGGACTGCAATAAGTAAACTCTTTATGAAAGTAATTCAAAACTTTCATAATACCTGCAACTTACCCAAAACAATGAAGAAAATTGTCATCGCACCTGTACCAAAAAAAGAAAACAGACTTCAAATCCAAAACTGGCGCCCAATCTCATTAATGAATACTGATTACAAGATTATATCCCGCATCTACAGTACAAGGATTTCCTCTGTTTTAACAAATCTACTTACTTCTGATCAAAGTTACTGTGTACCTGGCAAGACAATCTATAATAACTTCCACCTCATCAGGAATATAATACATCATTCTAACCAAACAGACTCCCCGCTGGCAATTGTCAGCCTTGATCAAAAAGAAGCATTCAACAAAGTCTCACATAAATATCTCAATCACCTCCTTCAAATATATGGATTTGGACCACAACTATGCAATGCAATCTCTTCTTTGCTTGCAAACACACAAGGTTATGTCAAAATTGGTTCCTTCTTACTAAAACCATTTTATTTCAAAATAGGTGTCAGACAAGGAGACCCCCTTGCTGGCCCTTTATATGTTCTCTCAATTGAACCTTTTCTTCGATATGCATCAACTAAAATGTCATTACAAGGTTACTTAATACCACAATCTACAGTCAGAGTACATTGCACGGCTTTTGCAGACGACATTAATTTTTTCATCACTCAAGCAGAAGACTTCAAAAAAATAGAAGAGGCATTTCTCATATATGCCCAGCAATCAGGAGCCCAGCTGAACAACAACAAATCTACTGGATTATTTTGTGGCAGATGGAAAACCAAAACCGAGTCCCCTCTTCATTTCAAGTGGAACAATCAAGGCTCCAAATATCTTGGAATATTTCTTGGAAATAAACCAGCCTATGAAGAAAATAATTGGAACAACTTGAGCCTAAAATTTCAATGCACCCTAAACAAGTGGTCACAATTTGTGAAACTGACATCATATAATGGAAGAAAAATTATTATAAACCAACTAGCTGGCTCAATGCTCATACATGTTCTCAACATTTTACAGCCACCCAACTCTTTTATTGATCAAGTCCAAAAAGCTGCAAATAACTTCCTGTGGCAAGGGAAGCACTGGCTCCACCCAAACTACATATTTGCCCCTATGGATAAAGGCGGTCTTGGAGTAATTAATTTCAGAGCAAAAATTAATCTACTACGTCTGAATCAAGCCCACAGAATTATGACAAATTACCTGTCAGAAGACCCATCATATTTATTTCACCACCACCATTTGTCTCTCTACTGTAAAAGCACATCAAGACAATTTTTCTGCCAGAAGAAAGAAGAAAATCTTATCAGCAACTTACCTACTTACTACCAAAGTTTATTAATTGCATGGCACAACATAAACCCGCTGCCTATCTTGACCAAACTTTCTATAAAATTCATCAGAGAAATACCTCTGAAGCCAAACAACATCATCAACCCATCTCAACTTAGTATCATCCCTGAATGGACAAAATGTGGATTCACATTAATGAATCAACTACTCTCTCAGAGTGGTGAATGGATCACCATAGACCTCAAACAATTCTCTCCACCCTTTCAAAGGAAATTATCTTACAATTACATCCAAATTAAAACGTATTTCAACAAAATAATGAAGAACAGCCCTGAAGAAAATCAGCAAGAAATTGTTTATCAGTTCAACTCACCCACTTCTTCAAAGCCCATGTTTTTCCCAGCATGCAGGAAAATAATGTACATTACCAGTCTACATCCCCTTATCACAACACCAGAAGTTAATGGAAAATGCAAATGGCTTAGAAACAAAATCTGCTGGTCGTCCCTTTATGATTACCCAATAGAGAAGAAAGACGGAGACATTTCCTGGAGACTTCTCCATAATATATTAGTGACTCCCAAATCTCTTCACCAATGGAATATCATACCATCTCCAAACTGTCCCTGGTGCCCTAACCAAGAGGGTAGCATCATACATATGATGTTTCTTTGCAAAACTACAGAACAACTATGGAACTTCACTGCTAGCAAGATTATCTTAATTAAAAACAATTCAAAGAAGCTCTCTATCAAACAAGCCTTGACTGGATACCCTTTAACTACTCTTCCAGATAGACTTTGTAACTTTCTACTGGTACTAGCCAAGAGTACCATTTACAAATCATATATGGTTGTTATTAAAAATCAATCACCAACCATACCCGGCTATCTTAATATTTTCAAAAGAAGACTCCAGTATCGACTAGCCATTGAAGAAAATCATGCTATTTCTACAAAAACTTTCCACAAATTTCAAGAAACTTTCCTCATAAATAATGTTCTTCAGCCCCTCCTTAAGACATGAGAAGAAGAAAGAAAATTAAGAGAAATCAGAGCTAGATGTAACGACCCTGCAAGACCAGCTACCACTACCGCCACTGCTGATCAGCTGGGCCTGGGCCGGGCCCCCGACAACCTGAGGGCAGGCCAACCCGCCCAGCATAGCTGCCCTAAGTGGCCTAATCAGCAGGCGCTACCTTCAAGATATTTAAAATTTTTAGAACAAACTCTCTTTTTCTTTTCAACTGTCTTTCTAAATTCCTTTTCAAATTACTCTACACTTTTTAGGTCACAAACATTCAAAACTGCATGAATTTCGATGTCCATGATTGACACTCCCCCTTTCCGACCCCATTTGTAAATTTTATCCCTCAATAAATCCCATTTTAAACTAAAACTAAACTCTCTCTCTCTCTCTCTCGCACTCTCTTTTTCTTTCCCATTTTTTCTCTCTCCCGCTGCTTTCTGGTCCGGTTCGCTCCCGCCTGGCATTGTGATTGTTAATCGTTGCGCCGGGGGGGTCTTACCCCACCCCCTCTTCCCCCAGCGTATCTCCGCACCTCTCTGCTCCCCCCGCGGGCCGCGGGGACTGCTGCTGATCCATTGTTCGCCTCGAGCACTGCCCCGCCTACTCGCCCGGAGCCCACTCTGGCCTGGCGGGTCCGCTCCTGCCTCCGCACGCTCGCCTTGGTCGACATTCACGTCGCGATTTAATTCTCGTCGTCCCGCCCGCTGCTGCTGCTGCCGCGGCTTTTTTGGCCGACGGGGCGAAAAATAACGCATTCACTTGGGTCTGTTGCTGGCCTGGCCTGGCCTGGCCCAGCCCGGAGCCCGGCGGGCTGCCTCCCGCAGGCGGCGGGGCGTGATTTTTCGGGTTCCTACCACATTGTTGTTGCTGCTGCCTGGTCCAGCCCCGCGGGCAGGCTAACTGACTCGCTTGGCCCGCCCCGCTGAGGCTGCTTGACGTGTCCATTCTGTTACGCATAATCCGGATTTCCAGCCCCCGGCAAGCGAGCTGTTTCACCCGCAAGCTCTGCGAATATATGTGCAAAACTACATGTCAGTTTAAACCGAGGGGGAGTTCACTTCGAAAAATCATTGCACGGCCCCAAAACATCAATTAAAAAATAAAACAAATCAAAATAAAATCAAGAAAAAAGGATACTGAAAAATCCGGCAAATCGAGAAATAATTCAGAAATACGGTTAAAAGATCAAAATTTATCAAAAACGACAAATTTTCTTTGAAAAATCAAAATTAAAAATAAAATACAAAAATCAACAAATCATTGTACACATTTTGTTTGAGTGCCCGGAGTTTTAACTGCAAAACTCACGAGTTTCGCAGTTTTAACTGCAGAACTCACGAGTTTCGCAGTTTTAACTGCAAAACTAATGAGTTCTACAGTTTAAAGTGGTTTAAAGTATTTGCAGTTTAAACTGACGAACTCATGACATGAGTCTTGCAGTTTAAACTGCGAAACTCGAGGGTTTTGCAGTTGTAACTGCGAAACTAAAGTTCCGCAGTTAAAACTGGCATGCAGTATTACACATAGATTTGCAGAGAGGCCACGCGGGGCCGGGCCGAGCCCAAATACTATACGTATTTATACAGCATTGCCTCGCCTAGCCGCGCCACGCCACGCCACGCCCCGCGAGCACCAGTCAGTGCCGCCCTTTTTACACACACACCCTTCTCCTTGTCCCTTTTCCACGGCTCCCCGCCCCTCTCTGCCTCCGCCCCAACCCGTGCTTCAGAAATTTTTGCAATCTTTGCGTGCTTCCCCCCGCCCTCCGGCCCCCTTCCCCTTGGAGCGACACTTCTGGCCGCCTCGCCTGCGAGCCTCGAGCGCGCGCGCGCGTCTTGAGAGTGAGTTACGGCTTGTAATTTCACACGGCAAGTGCGGGTAGGTAGGGAATAACACGTAAAAGTCGCGAATTAAAGTCTGCCGGCGCGCGCGCGCGCCCGTGTGTGTGTGTGTGTGGAGAGAGGAAAAGGAGGAGGAGGAGGGAAAGGAGAGAGCGTATGAAAAGCTTAAAAAAGAAGAGTAAGAGAGGTGACGCCCCGGCTGGCGGCTGGGCGCATGGTGGCTGGTGGCGTGGCGGGTCCCGGGATGCGCTGCCGCTGGCTGCCGCCTGCAGATATTAAAAACAAAGTTGGCCCTAATGATTCACCCCTCTCGGCCCGCCCCCTGTGGCTCCCTGTGTGAGCGGGGCGTCTCGGGGCGGGGCGGGGCGGGGCGGGGCGGAATGCCACGCGCGGCGTCAGAGGAGTGGCAAGGCGCGGCGTATAGGCACGTCCTCCTTGTTGGCGTGAGGGCGTGACACGCCTGTCCAAAGCTCCTCTCTGTTTCTCACTCTCTCTCTCTCGCGCGCGCACCCCCTCACGTGCTCCTCTCTTTCTCTCTCGACTGTTTACCAGCGGCTCAGACCCGCTTTACGCCCTTATTCGCGTAAAGCAAGAGAGATGGTGTGTCTTTCTCCTTCTCCCTCTCCTCCTTCCTCCTCCTCCTCCTCCTCCTCGCCCTCTTTCCTCTCTTTGGTGGATCCCCAAGAAGAACAATGATAGCGCCGCGAGACGACTTTACTTTCCGTGTCGCCCGCGCGACGACCACGGCCTCTGCGCGACGCGCACGACTTCTGTCAATCGTGTAAGCGGGAGGGGGTAGGGGTGGGGGTGGGGGGGAGGCGCACAGCATCGTGATGAGTCAGGTGTACGTGCCCAGAGCACGTAGCCGGCAGATCCAGCAGCGGCGCGAGTACGTTCTACACACCACGAGGGCGGGCGGGGCGCGGGGCGGGGCGGGGCGGCTTACACCGCGACTCACCTCTCTCTGCGGGGCGGGGCGGGGCAGGGTGGGCGAGTTTCAATTCGGCCCCCGTCGTCTGCTGGCACGCCGCGCTCCGCCCCGCCCCGCCTGCCCCGCCTCGGCTGCCGCGGGGGCCGATTTACCGCTCGATTGGCTGGGCCCCGTCTGGGGCACACGGCACACTGCTGCTGCAACCCCACTGCCTGCTGCTGCTGTGCTGTGCTGTGGCCCCCGCCTGGCTTGACTTGTCGGGTTAGCAGAGAGGACTCCCCTCTGCACCCCACCTCGCCCCGCCCCACCGCGCTTTGACTGTTTGGTCGGGCAGAGCGAGGCCTTGCGCGCGGCGTCCGCCGCGGCGGGGCGCGACAGGCGAGCGGGGCCGGGCCGCTCCCCACGACTCAGCATTAGCATTCTTTCCGTTCCGCGTCACTTGAGGTTCTCTCTCTCTCTCTCTCTTTCTCCTCCCCCCCCCTCTCTCTCTCTCTCTCTCTCTCTCTCTCTCTCTCCCCCTCTCTCTCTCTGTCTTTCTATCTCTCTATCCTCCGCTGGTTCGCCCCGCCACGAGGCTCCTTCCAGGCAGCGGCTAAGCCGGCTGACGTGTTCTCCCGCTCGCTCTACGATGCTGCTTCTCTCTCAGTGTCGCGTCCCGCCGTGCATCCTGCGCGCCGCGCTGCTCGAAGCAAAATGAAAAAAAGAAGAAAAAAACCAATTTGCCAAGCAGCAGTGGCTCGGCAGTCGGCAGCGCGACCGGCGACCGTAGCTAGGCGTAGCTGTGGGCGGAACCGTCGGGGTAGTGCAGTGCCCCGGCCCGGCGCCAACCCCCGCGCAGCTGAGTGGAGCTGAGCTCCTACTCGTTCAGCTCGACCTTTCGCACGAGGAAATCTCGCAGCAGCTTCGCTTCGGTGCGTCATGCCGCGCGCGTTTGCCGCCCGATACTCACTGGTCGTGATGCACGGGCTGGCCTTCCCCCGAGATGCTGCTGCTTCTATTTAATGTCGGCGCTATTTTTCATTTTATTTTTTTTTTAAATTATAAGTGTGTGTTTTTTTCCTAGGGCGAACGCGTAACCGTGGGTATACACGCGCTTCCAGCCTGCACCTCTGCTCTAATTTGTTCTTCCATTCGTGCTGCTCGCGTGTGCATTTGTCGCGCTAATTTTATCTCCGCCCCGCCTCACCTCGACCCGCTCCCGTTAAGCCCCGCCCGGCCCCGCCTCGCCGTTCCCAGCAGCAGCACGTATACCTGGGAATTCGGCGTGCTGCTGCGCGGGCGGTCCTGCCCCGCCCCGCCCCTCCACGCTCCGTCTGACATAATCTGCATTCCGCCTGGCCGGGTGCTTATTAAACTTCAAAGTATCACCGCCCACCGCACCGGTGAGGTGAAGGCTGCCCTCCCCTTTCCTTGCACACCTCTGCGCCGCTCGCCCCGCCCGGGCGCGCCCCGCCCTCGTGCGAGCGCGTCCATCCCTCACGCCCCCGCCCCACCCCGCCCCACCCCGCCCCACCCCGCCTCACCCCGCCTCACCCAGCCCCGCCCCTACTCAACCGCGCGGACGTACGCCATGGCCGCCCCTCTGTTCTAGTCCTAGCCCGCAATCCGCCGCGAATGTATCCGGCCCTACGCGCCGCCCCCGCGCCGCCCCCGCCTGCTTGCGCTTCAACAGTCCGCATTTCGTGTCCTTTCGCGGCCCGGCCCGGCCGGGGCCCTCCTCGCCCCCTTGCATCCCCCCGCTCTTCTTGCCGTCGTACTTCCGCGTTGTGACCTGCCTCTTTGAGTCCCCCGCCCCGCTCCCTCACCCTCTGCTCTTCCTCCCCCTCCCCAAACCCCTTTGATGTATGTCACGTTTTATTTCTACACTCCTTCTCCCTTTTCCCTTTTATAGGCGACGTTTTTTGCTTTGATCCGTTCAACCGGCCGCTTCCCTCTCTCTACGTCTCGTCTCCCGCCCCGCCCTTCAGCAGCAGCCTATTCTCGTAATATCTTTGCAATATCCATTGCGAGCTGATCGCCGTGGCACCCGCGGGGCGTGTTGCGTGCAGCCTGGGCCTGATGGCACGGCTCACGTAAGTGCGCCAAGTGTCGCCAAAGTACCCGCCGAGGAGGGATCACTTCGAAAAATCATTGTATGGCCCCCAAAGAATCATTTAAAAAAAGAAATAAAATTTTAAAAAATCAAATGAAGAAGAAAGATGCAGAAAAGTCCGAAAAATCCTGAAAAAATGACAAAGTAAACGAAGTAAAATTGGAATAAATTTAGTAATGGGGGTAAGAGATCAAAATTTATAAAAAAATGGCGGATCTTCCCTTGAAAATCAAAAGAGATATTTTCTTTAAAAAATAAAGTGTGTGAGTGTTTCCCCCCCCATCCTCCCTGGTGCCATGTCGATTATCTTTTGGAAAGTAGCGGATCATTTGGCGCTAATTCGCCGATTTGAAACGTGGTCCAAATAATTTTCCTCCTTTCATTTTGACCCATCCTATGCTAAAATCTTCACTAAGGGCGTCCTCCTCAGGGTTACGGTGTCGCTACTCACTTTCTCTGAATCCGCCTCGCTCCCCTCGCCCTCGCGTCTGCTGCTACCCTCCTCGAGACTTCTTCTTGCCTTTTCGCCGGTAATGAATCGGTCGTTGTGATACGGTGTGACCTGGCTTAAGTTTTCGGGAAACGTCTTTAGCAACTCCCTGACGAGATGGGGATGTGGATGGAGCTTGGGGCCCCCGTCCCACCACCTCGCGCTCCGGCCCACGAATACTAACCGAAACGTTCCGGCTAAAGGCCGCGGTCGCACCGCACCAGCCTAGCGGCCGGCCTGCCCGCCACTGTCTTCATATATGCATGTGGGGTGCGGTCCGTATTACCATTCGAATGGGTTTGCGCAAAGGGCTTGTGGGCCGTGCTAGGCGGGTTGGGCCGGCCCGCGCCACGGTGCTACGCCGGGCGGGCGCCGCGCAGGGCCAAATTCGGCGAGCACAACTTGGGGTCGTTCCACACATCAGGGCAAACACGGCGCCGGGCCGGGGACCGTGCCGCGCCCGCCTGAATAGCATTCCAAGTCAGTTTGCGACACACATTTTAGCCCCGTTTCCCGTCCCGAACACGGCCCAATGAATTCGCTCCGGATCGGCGCGGGCCGGGCGGGGCGGGGAGGGACGGGTCCGGACGGGACGGGACGGGACGGGACGGGCAAGTTAGGTCTGTGTTTGCGGACCGCTGACTCCTGCCCTTCCTCTGGGGCCCCGAGGGGGGAGCGAGGGGGGGGGAGGGGGTGCCTCGGCGGGCTCCTTGTACAAGTCGGCTCGCACCGGCGGCCCCCAGTGGGGCGGGGCGGGGCGAGGCGAGCCCCACCCCTCCTGCAGCGCATCAGGATCACGGCCTGCTGGGCTGGGCCCACCATCGCATCGGCCTAATCGGTCATTTGCCGTTGCCCTCCCTGAAGGTACTTAAGAGTTCTGCCTTTGTAAGCGCCTCGCGCGCCTGATAGTTAGGCAACATTTGGGCTCCGATGCACGCGTGTGCTGCGGGCTGGCCTATCCGGAGTCTCGCAGGCGCCGACCTCTCTGGGACACACTGGACACACGTGTGCCGTGTCTCAGTGCCGGCTGAGCTGTTCGGTTCGGTTCGACTCTCAGCGTCTCTCCTCCTCCTGAAGCATTCTCTGCGAGGGGGAAACAACTCTGAATTTTGGTGTAACATATTATGTGAATTTTTGTGAACACTGGAAATCCAAGTACGAATGTCGTACATTGGAAGTGAGCGAATATCGTTCGCACACTTGGAAGTGTGTGAATGGAAATTGGCTCACTTGGAAGTGTACGAATATCTATTCGCTCACTTGCAAGTGTGCGAATAGATATTCACACACTTGGAAGTGTAAGAATGGTATTTGTACACCTGAGATATGAGCAAGGTGAGATACCCGTTTCGCACACTTAGAAGTGTACGAATATCCATTCGCACACTTGCAAGTGAGCGAATAGATATTCATACACTTCCAAGTGAGCGAATATTCATTCACACACTTCCAAGTGTGAGAACGATATTCGCTCACTTCCAAGAGTACGACATTCGTACCCTTAGATTTCCAGTGAACTTTTATTGAATATTTTTTGAATTTTCTCACGAATTTGACAATCTTTTTTTTTTTGTGAAGTTTCCTGATTTTTTCTGAATTTTCCTGAAGTTTTCCTGCATATTTGTGAATTTTTGTAAATTTTCTAAATTTTCCTGAATTACGAGGTGTACAAAAATTTGAGAGTTGTTTCCCTCTCGATTCCTCTTTCTTTCTTTCTATCTTTCTTTCTTTCTTTCTTTTTTTCTTTCTTTCTTTCTTTCTTTCTTTCTCTCTCTCTCTCTCTCTCTCTCTCTCTCTCTCTCTCTCTGCAAGTTTTCATTTCACGGCGGCGACGGGCCTTTGCCTGCTGCGTGACTATCACCCCCGCGCCCTCCTTTTTTCTTCCCTATCGTCTTTCTCGCCCACTCGCTCGCGTTCCGTTCATTTGCCGCGTGTGCAACGACCCGAGACTTCTGCTTTCCGTCAGCTGCTGCTGCTGCTGCTGCTGCTGCTGGGACGAGCGCGAGGCATAGCCGTCGTGGTATAGCATAGCGACGAGCGACCTCTCCCCGCCGTTTCTTTTGTGAGAGGTGCTGTTTATTGAAGCATGCCGATGCTTGTATCTCTGCGCTGCTTTGGGGCGCGCAGCTGACCTGCTCCGCCCCGCCCCGCCCCGCCTACTGCCCCACCCCGCCGCAGTTGTGTGCTAAAGCCCTTTCGCGTGCTTGGCGGGGGAGGGGCGCCGAGGGGCGCGGCGATGCGCTGGGAGCGGCGAGCAACCTTTCGCCCATCGCGGCATCTGTCCAGGTCCCCAAGCGCCTGTTCTTCATCCCCCCTCTCCTCTCCCCTCCCTCAGGTTTGCAGAACACCATCCCATTGAGTTTGCTCGCAGCGCGCAAAGGGTCAACGCTTAGAAAGGACGGCATTTCAAACGGGGTCCGCGAAAGGGAAAAGCGCGGGGCGGGGGAGAGGGGCGATTTGGGGAGGAGGGGGAGGGTAGGGGGTGAGTGGTGGCGGGGGTAGAAGCGGATCGGACGCGGCCGCGCGGGAGGGTGAGGGTCCGCAAGGGTCGTCAGTTATTCCAAGCAGTCACCCATCTCTCTCTGGCGCGCACCGACCCTCTGTCTCCTGTCTGTCTCTCCTGTCTGTCTCTCCTTCTCTCTTCCTCTCTCGCACCCGTCCCCCATCTCTCTCTCTCTCCCTCGCAGGTGCGGGTCGGGACGCAGCTTTAACCGAGAAGATGTTGGGCTCCGACCCCAAAGGGTCGGTGCGGGGCGGCGGGACATAGCGGTGCCAATCTCTCCCCTCGAACCGTCCCGCGAAATGGAATAATAAACGCCACCCCGTCTTCGAAACTGTGCGGGCGCGATGGTCGCTTTCGCAAAATTGCATTGCGGTTATATCTGTATAATTTCGGACTCGTCTGCGGGGGCGCGTTCGTTCGGCCCGTTGGCGTTGGTGGGGCCGGGGGAATAACGGAACAGGGCGTGCGGGGCTGCCGGGCTCGGGCTGCCGCTTAGGGCAGGTTATATGTGAGTCTGACCGGGAGTGCGAGGCCCCGGCCCCGGCCCCGCAGTCTTGTGGAAGGGCGCTGATAGCAAGTTGTCCCGCCGGGCAGGGCGGGGCGGGGCAACGGGCGACGGCATTGCAACCCCGTCCACGAGCCCTCCCGGCCCAGACACCCAAGTTTAGCGAGGAAACCCCTGACCATTATTGTCGTTTCCGACGCGGTACCTCGTTTTGGTCGTCCGGAAGGGGAGAGCGGACGGCGCGGCGAGCGGGTCGTACCCTACCCCTGCCCCCCCCTTTCCCCTGCCACCCCTCTCACCTCACTCGGCTGGCGCCTGGAACCCTTTCGCCCGCTGGGTCCCTTCAGGTCGGGTCCAGCGCGGTGCCTCCAGCGGGGGAGAAAAGGCCCAAAGTGGGCCGAAGTAGTGCCTCTGCTGGTCCTGGAGCTGGAGGCCCGGCCTGGGTGGTCGCCCCGCCCCGCCCCGCCCCGCCCCAGCCGGCTGTTTGGCGCCTGTCCAGGTCTAGACCCGCCCCGCCCTGCCCCGCCCGGGCCTCCCTGCCTGCCATGCGGGCGGGCGGAGGTGGGGCGGGCGTCTATTACATGGGCAGTTTTAAAAGTTGGAGCTATCTGGCGGAGCTGCGAGGGAGTCGCCTCCTGGGCGGCGCTGCTGTAACGCTCGTGGAGGGTGCACAACACAAACTCTCACTCACGCGGGGAGAAGAAGAAGGGGAGGAAGAAATAGAAACAACCCAAAACTTCGTCGGAAAATCACTGTACTGGCGCTGCAACTGCCGCAGCTGCTTTCCATACAAGACTGAGGAGGAGGGTGTCCCTGCGCGCGCCCCGCGCCCCGCGCCCTCCCGAAGCTGGGCTGGCCGAGCCGAGGCCGCCTGCTCTCTCGCACAAATTGAATCCCGATGACTATATTTTTTCCCGTGGCGGTTATGTTACAGTTTCTTCCTGGTTTTGCTCCGTCGGGGAGTTGGGCGGGGCGGGGCGGGGCGGGGCGGGGCGGGGCGAGACGAACTCCAGAGCGGCGCGCCAGTCCCTCAGTCAGACTTCCCTCGCAAGTCCCCGGGCCGGGTCGGGCCGGGCTGGGCCGGTCTATGGCTTGGCTGTGCTGGTTTGGGCCACACCGCCTCGCTTCCCCTTTTAAAACTTGCAAACGGCAACTTTTCCGAAGCCTAATAATGGTGCCGCTCATCTGTTTTAGGGACCGCTTAAATATTATCCCGAGAAATAATGAAAGACTCTTGAAACAATGAGGAAAACTCGTGAACCTGCGAAATCGGCTTAGCCTTAGGCGGAGCGTCGCGTCCCACCCCGCCGCCGCGCGCCGCCCGGGGCCCGGGCCCGGGCCTCTACAAGCAGACAAACAAGTCTTGCGGAAGATCTTCCCTCCCGCTCAGCGTGCCTCTCGTTCTGTTGACGCTGCTTCTCCACATTAATTCCACTGAACGTCCTGAAACAACCAGCCACACTTGCATTGCATCCTGCTGCCTCGCCCCAACCGTGCCGTGACGCATCGTGAATTTTCGCAACTCCAAATAAGAGTTTCATTCCGAGGATTTCCTTCTCCATACGCCTATAGCGAGGCAGCGCGTATTGATCCGTAATTCCACCATGTCAGCTCGTAGGGCCTAAATCCTTCCCCCTCGCTCACTCTCTCCGCCTCTCTCTCTCTCTCTCTCTCTCTCTCTCTCTCTCTCTCTCTCTCTCTCTCTATACGCCTCTCTCTCGCTCACGCTCTCCCTCCTCGCCATGCTTTTGAGACGCGAGCGGAGGCGGGGGGTGATATAAGCCGCGGCAGTTCAATTTAACGCATCAAGTACCTCCCACGCCCTCCCCCCGCCTCGCCCCGCCCTGCCGCACGGCACACTACGCCGCGCCACGCCACGCCGCAGGTCGTTAGGCAGCGCTGGAAGGGAAGTGGAGGGAAGTGCCAGGCCGGGCCCGGGCCCGGGGCGCGGCGGACCGGGACTGGAGCCGTAGCCGCCCCTGGGCGCTCCGCTCGGCTCCGCTCGGCTCCTCTCCGCTCGGGAGTACTTGAGTACTCCAGGTAAATGCCGCGGCCAGGTGGCGCACGCCGCTCCCCCTTATTCCTCCCCCATTTTAATAACAATGCTGTCTGTGCAACGCGCTGGGTGCGCGCTTGTGTGTGAAGTGCGTGGCGGGGCGGGGCGGGGCGGGGCGGGGCGCGCTGGTCGGGGAGCTTAGGCCCGGCTGCCGCAACACACTGGCAGGCAGCCCAGCGCGGAGCTGAACCCCTTTCGCCCTCTTCTCAATATATCCGACCAGCAGGAGGAGCTTGCGCGGCGCGGCGCGTGTCGGCTAACTGCCCGGAACCAAAGGGTGTGCGTGCCGTGCGAACTCCCCTGCGGCGGACACCCGGCGGGGGGCGGGGCGGGGCAGAGTGCATAGAGCGTGAACGGAAAACGGAGACGATGCGAGAACCGAATGTCTAACGGTTGAAATCTTTTGTGTGTTCGCAGACCATGTCCGGGAGTTCTCCTGCGGCAAAATGTACTACCGGGTCATGCATCTGGACGAGCCCAAGGACTCGTTGTACGTCGGAGCCATGTAAGTTACTCGTCCGCGCCGTTTCGCGCGTGGAAATGCCTTATTTTATCCTATTTTTTGTCTTTGACGTATGTCATTCCGACGCCTCCGACGAGCGCTCTAAAAAACGCCCTTGTGTTTCACGTGTTCCAGGGACCGGGTGTTCCGGCTGAATCTCGCCAATATTTCCCAGTCGGGTTGCGACGTAAGTATTTGCCAGGCACATCAAACACGGTGCCGGTGCCAGGGCCGCGCTGTGAGCGGGGCGGAGCGGGCCAGAGCGCCACGGCTGACTGCTGAATGACTGCCTGCATGGCCTGTTTGCCGGTGTTTGCTCAAAGGGAGTTTACCTTCGACAGTCAGTGTGATGCTCTGTTAGACTCGCACACATGTGACTGGACTGCTGAAAATATTATTTTGACTGGCGTACTGCAAAGTATCAGTATTTGACGTTGCCTCTTGGTGATAATGTAAAGTGTCGCAGCTGAGATGACTTTTACAGTCGTGTTGTTTTATCGGCCTTGCGTGTAAAAGTAACAAGCATGCCGTCAGGGTGGAAGCGTGTTCGCTTCGCGCTGTAATTTGTCGATATTTCTTAAGTGGAAGTGTATACACGGCTCTATGTGATTGGCGTTTGCTTTTGCGTCGCACCCGTGATTGCTCAAAGGCTGAAAGGTTTCTCTCTCAAATTTCACAGTTTCTTCTCCCCCTCTCACATTTCTTGTCTCATTTCAGCGCGACTCCCTGAGCCTCGAGCCTAGCAACGTGGCGCAGTGCGTGTCCAAGGGGAAGTCCGAGGTGAGTCAAGTGCCCGGTCCACCCCAGGGCTCAAATTTTCTGACCACGTTGGTGCACTCATCAGTTTGGCCTGTTCTTACCCGTTCCAGCAATTCGACTGCCGGAATCACATTCGTGTGATCCAGCCGATGGGTGACGGCGGCCGTCTGTACGTCTGCGGGACCAACGCGCACAGCCCCAAGGACTGGGTGATATACGTGAGTAGATACACTTCAGGCGAATGTTAAACCACTCTGTCTATGAAATTTTTTCGAATGTGGTCCCTCATTCAACCCTTGCCCGTGTTTCTGCCCCGCCAGTCAAACCTGACGCACCTCCCCCGCCACGAGTACGTGCCGGGGGTGGGCATGGGCATCGCCAAGTGCCCGTACGATCCCTCGGACAACTCGACGGCCGTCTGGGTGGAGAGGGGCAACCCCGGGGACCTACCCGGCCTGTACTCGGGCACCAATGCCGAGTTCACCAAGGCCGACACCGTCATCTTCCGCACCGACCTGCACAACCTGACCACGGGGAGGAGGGAGTACACGTTCAAGAGGACGCTCAAGTACGACTCCAAGTGGCTCGACAGTACGTATCTCACACCTACGTATGGCTCGCAGAAGATGGAACTGTTCATTGTCACCATCTTCTATTCGTCAGGGGCTAATTGCAGATTGTGATTCGTGTTGTTTTCTTTTCTTTCAGAACCTAATTTTGTTGGCTCTTTTGACATCGGCAACTATGTGTACTTCTTCTTCCGTGAAACAGCAGTTGAATATATAAATTGTGGTAAATCAGTATACTCACGAGTTGCTCGTGTCTGCAAGAAAGACACAGGTGGTAAAAATATTCTGTCACAAAATTGGACCACCTACCTGAAAGCCAGGCTGAACTGTTCGATTCCGGGCGAGTTCCCATTTTATTTCAATGAAATACGTAAGTAGCAACAAGCAAAATGATAAACAAAATAAAAAGGAAAGAAATGGTAATAAAAAAAATAATAATTCTGCCTTTCAGAGAGTATCTACAAGGTTCCTGGTGATGACAGTCGCTTTTATGGTACATTCACCACCTCAACAAATGGACTTATGGGCTCAGCAATCTGTTCATTCACAATTGAAGACATTGAAGATGCTTTCCGAGGAAAGTTTAAGGAGCAAGCCCATTCCTCTTCAGCCTGGCTGCCAGTTCTCAGCAACCGTGTCCCCGAACCACGCCCTGGTGAATGTGTGAATGACACTGAGACTCTGCCTGGTAAATATTTCAACCTTTTTGATTTTTCATAACTTTAACTCTCTTCAAATACTTACCAATGCTTTGTTTTTATTTTCAGACACTGTCCTCAACTTTATCCGTTCCCACCCCCTTATGGATGCTGCTGTATCCCACGAGCGAGGAGTTCCTGTATTTTTCAAACGAGATTTGATCCTTACCCACCTTGTTGTTGATAAAATTAACATCAATGTGGATGGTGAGGAGAGGAACTATGTTGTTTACTACACGGGCTCCAGTAAGTTTATGTTATGCAAAGACTTGCCTTGTGAATAAGCTCATCTTTTTGAAATCAAGTATCATAATCTAATCTATAAAATCTCATCATTATGAAAATTTTACTTTGCTTTAAATGTATAGATGTTGGCCGAGTTTATAAAGTGGTACAGTGGATTAAATCTGATGGTGAACCACAATCCATCCTGCTTGATGTATTCGATGTAACTCCTGGAGAGCCTATAAGGCTAATGGAAATTTCACGCCAGGTATAAGAAGTCCATTATATTTTATTTGGGAACTTGAGAATAACCATTATTATTTTGTTTCACGGAACAATCCTCTTTTTTCCAGCACAAGTCGTTGTATGTTGCATCAGACCATCGCATACGTCAGGTTGACCTTGTCATGTGCAACAGGCGATACAATAATTGTCTACGTTGCGTGCATGACCCATACTGTGGCTGGGATAAGGATACTTCAACTTGTAAAAGCTATGAATATGGGTATGTGTTTGTGTCTCATTTTCAAAAATTCTCTTGATCCATTTTCATATAGTCGCTGAAATAAATACCTTTTTTCTAAGTATTCTCATTATATCATTATTCTTTTGTCTGCAGTTTGCTTCAGGATGTATCCAATGATACAGCTGGTGTATGCGACTCGTCCGTTTTAAAGAAGAAGTTAGTTGTGACTTGGGGTCAATCCATCCACTTAAGCTGCTTTTTGAAAATGCCTGAGGTCCTAAGGTCACAAACTGTCACTTGGTACCACTATTCAAAAGAGAAAGGCCGTTATCAAATTCAATTTAGGTACTACAATCCTAATCTCTCACCTCTCTTTAGTTAGGTTTATGTCTATCAGTTAAGATTAAAACTTTTGTCTTTGCTTCTAAAGGGCTGATAAATACATTGAAACTTCAGAGCACGGCTTAGTGATACTAGGTGTGACAGAAGCTGATGCTGGACGCTATGACTGTTGGATGGGAGGATCTTTACTCTTGTCCTATAATATCACAGTTGATGCACACCGTTGTCTTTCACCCAATAAAAGCCAAGACTATCAGAAAATATACTCTGATTGGTGCCATGAATTTGAAAAGTATAAAATGGCGATGAAGACATGGGAACGAAAACAAGCAGTAAGTCCAAATCTGAAGTTTTAAAAAAAGTGCCATTTATGGCAGAGTGTTCTAGTGCGTTTAAATTAATACATGTTCTGTTTTTCTTTATACAGCAATGCAGTTCTAGGAAAAATGACAGCAATCAAAATGCTCACCCAAATGAAATATATCATGGAAGCCCTCTCATCTGATAAGACATTCTTGTGTTGTCTTATGAACTGAAGACTGATTTGCTGCAGCACTCTCCAGTATAAATGTCAACCCAATCAAGTTGCTTTTGGTCTGGAGAAATCAAATGCAATAATGTATTTAAATGATGAGACACTTCTAATTTTGAAGACTATTAATAATGTTGTGATTGGTGTGTTGTCTGTGTGTGCTTGAGTGAGAATTGTCCCCAGTGATCATGATCAAGGGTGTACCTTAGTAAAGTAAAATAAGAGGTGAACTGCATTCAATCTCATACTTTTATTTCAAAGCTACTCATTATTTTCACACAGTAAAATGAATGGTATAAGTTTATCTGAGCTTCTAAGAAGAACGATTACTTGCTCTGTGCCTGATAAGTTTAAACTTAATTATGAAAATAAAATAGGTCTACTCTGAAAAGAAGTTACAATTCAAGGTTGCTTTCAGATTCCCTTGTCGGCAGTGAGCACTCAATGCTCCTCTCTTATTATGGGGAAGTCATGCAAGTGCCAAGGATTGGTTGAATCTTTCTGATAAACTCTACTATTTCATCTAGCTTACTCACATATTATTTATAATAATATGCCATCTGTATGTGCAAGTCCAGAATCCTTTGCCAAGAACGGTGGTAAAGACTTGCATTTGCTCTCTCCCCACCCATTAATTCATGATGTTGTTATCATAGAGAATGTTATCTAATCTAAGACTAAAATTAATGTTTTGTTAATAAAGGTGTGTAAATAATTATGTAGGGTCATTCAGTAAGTAAGTTTTATGTTTGAAGAAGTTTGTATTTATCTTCATGTGAAATCACATTAAGGCTTTTTCATCTTTAGGACACTCTTGTTGCATAGCTTTCTTTTTTGCCACCAGCTGTTCCCTTATGTACATTAGTAATTATAGAGGACTATTTACAAATGAATCTCATATTTTTTATGCCCTTTGTAGAAGAATTGTGATGATAGGTCATTGTATAATAATGTTTGAATGTTGTTTTTAACCCATTCAATTCTTTTTCTTAACCTGTAGGTGACATGTTTTGTAATGAACCAATGAGTATTTCCTGATCCCATGTTTATTGTTACACTTGTTTTTAACTGTTTCATGTGCTTTAGTATTTAGGGTACAACTTAACAACCTTTCTTTTTAAAAAATGCTTAATTTAGTTTTCACCTTTTTTCCATTCCCTAAAGCTTTCATTTTATTTATTCTCTGGGCATTTTTGAAAACCTCCACTTCATGTTTTTTTCTTGTCATAATTTCATGGCAACAACAATTGTCAATCAAATTGTTAATCAAAATCCTCAACTTCCTCTCACTTCATAACCAATTCTTACCTTTTTATAATGAATGTTTCATCATATAGCGGTCCTCATGTGAAACTTCTTCTAGATATGAATTGTATGCATTATTTGATGCAATAGACTGTATTGGCCTCAAAATTGCTCTAATCTTTGGTACTTAAAAATTCATATGGTTATGATTTCATCAAAACATGTAACATATCCTATTCTTATGCATTTGGACCCTAGTATTTATAGTGAAATTGAACATTTCTGTTTTACTTTTATTTTTTATGGACTGAATGTGATGTAAACACTTGTACCGCCTACTCTGTGATGGATGAGAAAAACTGATGCTCCTGGTATTTGCATTTGACCTTTCTACTTTTTGTGCTTTATCATAATCAATTACACACAAAGACCTGGAAGTGTGAGGTCAAGTGTAAAGCTTACTGTATTATATTACAAATTGGAGATGGCCTTCAAATACTGTAAGGGCTGCCTTTGAAATATATATTTTTTTTTTAGTTTTCAAGAATTGGAGAATTAGTTCAATTTATTATGGTGAAACATGCTGTACAGTTTTCTTATTACATTTTCTAGGACTACCATCAAAAGTTAATTCTGCCAATCAGTTTAAAGGATTTGTTTTTCTGTTGTGTGAATGTGAGTATGTTAAATTGTGTGGATGTTGTGTGGCAACCAGCAGCAGAATGGCACACTGCCGCTGAGCCGGACAGTGCCCAGCTGTGATATATAGTTAGCATGAGTCCCTTTATTATGGTTATTGGTGCCATCCCTCCGAACTCATCATTACCTTCAGGACTCCTAGCAAACTAATTGCAAAATCTGAACCTACCTTTCGTAATGTTGCGTTTATTTTGACTTTTCTGGAAATAGTGAAAGGAAACTAGATAAGATTTTGTTTTTTAAGGTGGCATCATTGACAAATTAGGACATCTACGTGTACATTGGTTATCGTTCTGTTCGCTATGACATGACAACTGTGAAGGTAGAAAGAAAAATTTCTCTAACAAGTTAATATTATGTTGAAATTGGTTTTATTTTGAGCGCTCTTTCTATCTGTAACTCTCTCTCTCTCCCCTTTCTGCCAAGTTTATTTTTGAGTAAAAGTATGTAGAACTGTGCTTCTGATATGGCAGGTCTATATTTAAAGAAAACAACAACATCTTAATATTTTGTATTGATAAATTTCAGCTGTAAGATGTTGTAAATACAACTCGCGTCATGTTTCTCTGAAAAGTGTTGTTTACTTGGTAACCCTTTCTGCGATACACAAAACAATCATACACATTTTACTGGTATTCCACAATTCTTTTGCAGTCTGTGCCAAAAGCTCTTTTTGATTTTTAATTTTGCAGGGTCAAGCTTCATTGATTGCCTGGAGGATTTGTATCCCCCTTCACAGAGGGGGCTCAAATGCCCCAAGAATATTGGTATCATGGGTCCAAGTCCAAACACACTGCATCATTTGACTCACCACCCTGCGGCTGAGGAGACCAGTTTCTCCACCTAGGATCGATGACCCGACCCGGCGTGCCCCCTCCCCCCCCCCCTCCGGTCAGCCACCCCCTCTGGAGAGGGCGCTGCTGCAGCAACAGAGGCGGGTGGGGTGGGGTCCCGCTGGACTGGAGGGTCACCTTCAAACCGGAGAGTGTCTCGAGGAGGAGAGCGGGCGTGGGTCCAGTTCAGGACATTTAAGACTTATTGGACATCACGGACAAGACGCAGGCCTGTGGTGAGTTTGAATCTCGGCCTACCCCTACTACCCCTACCACCAATCACCCACCCACCAGTTGGCGCTTGCACTCTGCCATGCGCGTGCGGCGTGCGGCTCCTGAGTTCCCCAGATGGGCTCACGGCGCCTGAAGGCATCCCCACAGTGGACCTTAGACCGAGTTGGATCTACTGATAGCGCCTACGAGACACTGGTTAGGCCGACCCGCCAAACACGTGTGTGAAGGTGGCGGTCTACCCAGATAGCGCACGTTGAGGGGGCGCGGAAATACAATTCTTGGTACGCACATTTTCGTGGCGTCGCCTCTCGAGGAGTTCATTGTGGGGGCACCCTGGGGGGGCGTCGCCACGGACCTGCGAGAGGGAGAGGCTTCCGAGGCGAGAGGCAACCGCAACCGCTCCCGTTTTAGACTTGGGCGGACGGGACGCGGCCGTGACTGCGCCCGGCGGCCGCTACCGCGGAGCGTTTCGAGATACGTACAAGCGAGGAGAGGCCTGGGGACGCTGCGTGAGAATGTGCCTCCAATGTGAACGTCTGTAATCGTTGTGACCCGGGACCATATTGACGCCAAGCACGGTCACAGAGTGAGTAGGTGGGTTTCCACCGCGAGGGTGCAAAACGGTTTGGATGCATAAGTACTAAGTGCGAGCCGAGCCGTCCAACCCCTTACGCCCCCTGTCCATGATGTCGCTGCTGATGCAACCCTGTGCAACCCTCAGCGGGCATTCAAACCCGCCCTCACTTCGCGGGGGAGGCGTAGCGACCTACCCCACACGACACGGCCCACATGCGATCGCCGCCCCCTCCCTGCCGTAGATAGAGCAGCCCGGCCAGACCCGGTCGGGCCCGGCCGTGCCCGGGGGTAGCGCAGCGCGCAGCGCGCTCAAGGGGCGCAAAGTGTTGCTCGGGTTGCGTCAGGCTGGCAGTCAGCTGACAGGACGGGCTGGGGATGGGCGCTGGCGCTGCGCGGGCGGCGCGGGGTCAAGCCGCGTGTAGTCTGTAGTCGCAGTAGTCGCGCCCAAGCAGCGCAGCGAAGCTGACGCGCCTTTAGCCATACTCTTCCTTCACAGCGCGGCAGGGATGGTTCCCGCCCGGTACGTGTTCGCCGTGCTCGGCTCCATCGGCTTCGCCATCATCTACGGCCTGAAGGTGAACCTGAGCGTGGCCATCGTGGCCATGGTGAACCACACGGCCCTGGCGCAGAGCGGCTCGAGGCACGCGGGCGCGGTGTACCATGCGGTGGACTCCCCGGCGGCGGCGGCGGCGGCTCCCGCCTGCGCGCCCGACCCCGACAAGCCCCCCGAGAGGCTGGTAAGCGCACCCTCGGCTCGAATCAGATGAGAGCTATTCACTGGCATCATCTCACCTGTCCTTGTCTCTACGGGCCATCCTGACAGGAGGACGGCCCGTTCGAGTGGAGCGAGACGACACAGGGCTACATCCTGGCCTCGTACTTCTGGGGTTACCTGGTGACTCAGCTCCCCGGCGGCCGCATGGCCGAGCTCCTCAGCGCCAAGTGGGTGATGCTCGCCGCGGTGCTCGTCAACGCCGTCTGCACGCTGCTCACGCCCCCCGCGGCCGCGCTGCACGCCGGAGCGCTGCTCGCCATGCGCGTCGGCGAGGGCCTCGGCGCGGTGAGTCCTAATGGTCCTGAGGGGTCTTTCTGACTGACTCAGAAGAGCGCTCTCCTCGCTCCGTCTCTCTCGCACCTGTGCGGCGCAGGCGCAAACCATGAGTGCGAAGGAGACCTCTCTACCTGTGCGGCGCAAACCATGAGTGCGAGAGAGACGGAACGAATCAATCTACAGTAGTGCTGACGAACCTCCGCAAACCGGGTTTTTCAATGCAGAAAAAATGGAGTGATTCTTGAGAAGGCACGACGAGTTGGTCTAATCTAGAGATATCCAGCGCCTATGTTTGGTATTGTCAGACAGTTTTTTAAAATTTATATTTTTTTGTTGCGTTTACTCCCGATAGGGCCTTACATTCCCTGCCATGCACGTCATGATCTCCAAGTGGGCGCCCCCGGACGAGCGCAGCGTGCTGTCCTCTATCATCTACGCCGGCACGGCCCTGGGCACCGTCGTGTCCATGCTGCTGTCCGGGGTGCTGGCCGACGTGCTGGGCTGGGCCTCCGTGTTCTACGTCATGGGTGGCCTCTCGCTGGTGTGGTGCGCGCTGTGGTGCGCGCTCGTGGCGGACTCGCCCGCGCAGCTGCGGGGCATCTCCGAGTCCGAGAGAGACTACATAGAGCAGGCCCTGGGGCACGCCCCGGGCCTGGGGGGCCAGTGCGCGCGCCGCGAGGTGAGCAGAGCGGAGCACAGCGGTCAACTTGCCAGATTGCTGTCAGAAACACATTGTCATTCTGGCCAAAGATTTCCCAACAGTTGCCCTCGATAAAAGCCTAACTAGCCGTACCTACCCTTCTTTCACTAGACCGACTTTATGCAGAGCTCCCTGCTCCCTCTGTCGTTTTTAGGACCCTCCCCCGGTGCCCTGGAAAAGCGTATGGACGTCTGGACCGTTTTGGGCCATCCTCATAGCTCATTTCTGTAGCAATTTTGGATGGTACATGCTATTAATTGAACTTCCAACCTATATGAGGCACATTTTACAGTTTAGTATAAAAGAGGTAAAGTTTAATAGTATTACACTTCTTTATAAGCAAGAAAATATTTGCTGAAATCTTATTTTAATTTTAGCTTAATATTTCAGAATGCTGGCCTGTCAGCTCTACCCTTTCTATTGATGTGGTTATTCAGTATAATACTTGGAAGATTTTGTGAATGGACAAAAAAAGAGAACTACTTGTCTGTTTCTTCATCCAGGAAGATAAGCACACTTTTAGGTATTATTTACCTTTCAAAAGTGTTTATTTTTTTATTTTTTAAAGAATGAAATTTTATTGAACATTTACTAACAATTAACATTTTGCAGCTTCCTTAATTCCAGCAATATGTCTTGTTGGGGTCAGCTTTGTTGGCTGCAACAGACCCCTTGTCGTCATGCTGATGTCAGTCGCTGTTATGAGTGTGGGTGGAATGTTCTCGGGATTCATATCAAATCACATTGACATAGCACCTAATTATGCAGGTAGGTCAGGTCAGGTTAGGTTCTGTGTTGTTCTCTTGACCACAAAAAAAAAAAGGCTAATTACAAATTTTCTGCCGCAAAACTGAATTTGAACAAAAACTTTGCTAGGTACATTGATGGCGATTACCAACACCTTTGCTACCATTCCTGGATTTGTTGTACCTGTCTTTGTAGGACAACTAACGGATGGAAATGTAAGTTGGATCAGTACCTCTTATGCCTGATGCATAATTGCATCGTAACCTACTTATATCCTGATCATTTTTCCCAGCAAACAATGTCTGCATGGCGTAAAGTATTCCTTACCGCTGTGGGACTTTATATTTGCGAAGCGGCTATATATGTTTTGTTGGGATCAGGAGAAGAACAAAAGTGGAACAAGAAGAAGTCTGAGGAGCAGCTGGAAGAAGACAAAATGATTGATAATTAATTAATTTCTTTAACTGTAAATGTATCTTTGTTCATTCATCTTGTCTGTTGGACTTCCCTTACAAATAATACTCAGAAGAAAAAAATAATAATAATAACTAGTAAGAGGCAGTGCCTCCCAGGCTGAGCTCAACAGACTGTATATATATATATATATATATATATATATATATATATATATATATATATATATATAATATATATATATATATATATATATATATATATATATATATATATATTATATATATATATATATATATATATATATATATATATTTGGGATAACGTCGAGAATTCAGGTTATTATTCGTGCATAAGCTAGAGTACATTAGCTTGGTTAGGTTTATTCCCCACCCAATTGCATTTAACAAATGTCCTTGGTTCATTTCACACTGCAACCTAACCTAACCTAACCTAACCTAACCTAACCTAACCTAACCTAACCTATCTTTCACATTTTTAACCTATCTGATTTTACTTAATTTTACTTAACCTATCTGAACTCATGTCGACTATCGGCCTCCGGCACCAGCTGACACCGCCATTATTTCGCCTGATTGCTCCTGATCCCCCCCCAACAGACGACGCAAACAACACTGGACAATACCAACATAGCAATCCCATACAAACTTACACTCTTACTATGATAAAAAAAAATTACAGAACATTTTTACTTTGGAAACTATTTTTTTATCCCTACTGTTCATCTCCAGACAACACAGATAACGCAATTGTGTTTTTGTTTCTTCATTACAATTTTATTACCATCTTAACATTTTAGTTTTGTTAGGTTGACGAACTGGAAAGTACCGTGTCTGCGGCTGTATTAGGAGGAAGAACGTGATGCAGGAATCTTGGCTTCGCATATAGTATTGTCTTGTATATTATATTTTAGTATTGTATTGGCTCAGCCAATAAAGAAACAAGTAGATTGTAAGCGCATCAAACACGTTTGATACAAAAAGAAAAACCTCGTTCTTTACCTCTTTACCCTTAACTTTAATAATGTTAGCTTTCAACTAGAAATAATAAGTCAACAGCAGGATAGTGAGTCCATATAACACACGACACTTTATTGTCAGTCACGGCTTTCCACTTTCCACGTTCAAACCTTTCGCGGCATTTGTTTTCTTTTTGAGACAAACTTTAAATGATTACAGAATATCTCAATAGAAGGCGTTGCTCTACTCGCGCATGCGCACAACCCATATCGGTTGTGTTGATATTGATACTCTCAATGTTGATAAACACAAATGAATGTAATGTTTACTTTTTAATTAGAAACTGCAGAATGTTGAAAATTGTTGATACGTTTCGTGATAACTTTATTTGGCAAATAGTGTAGTTTGGTTGTATGTCCGTCCGTAATTAAGTCGTAATGCGTACGGGATAAAAGTGGTCTCGCGGTGAGCAGTCGGACGTCTCTGTTCGAAATTTAGATTCTTAATTTCTTAAAATTTTGCTTAGTAACTCGAAAAAAACCTCTATTATTGACTCATTACTGGGTAAAAAGCTACAATTTGCTTACACAGACATAACCGTAAGTATTACCATTTCTTCGCTGAAAATGGGGTCTAACTTACACCGCACTGAGCACAATACTCGTTCTTTCACCTCTATGTTAAGGGAGATGTGGAAAAGGTAAAGAACGAGTAAAAAGAAGATAAAAAGCAGAGTGCACTGGTCTCAAATGGGATGGGCGCCAGGTACGCCGGACTGGAGGTTCTCCTCTCATTAAAAAAGGGGTTTTAAATTGATTAAAAAATAAACAATTCCAAATTCCGCTTGCTCGAGATAAAGGCCGGTAGATAGTGATAGCAGTTGTCATGGTTTAAAGATGAACGTCCCGCCAGGCGAGATGGTTAACACACATTCCACTTATCCCAATCCATTTCGGTTGGCAAGACGTATTAAAGGTTCGAATCCCAGCAAACCTGTTTTTTCCTTCATTTTTACTCGTTCTTTACCACCACCTCTCTCCTGAGTGGTGAAAAGAACGAGTATTGTTCTCAGTCGAGTGTAACCCTTAACTGTCCACACTTTCATCTCAGATCTCACAATACCTACAGGCATAATAGTTATACCATTCGAAACTGGAAGTGCTGGTCTTTATTCCAACAATGAACTATTTTTCAAGTTTAATAGTATTATTTTGAGAACACTTAACAAATTTTGGATGTTTTCATTCTAAGTCCATAACCCAACTTATAAGTGGAGTTTTCAATCTCAGCAAGTACAATACCCACAGACATGAAACTTGCGCTGATCTCAGCTAGAAGCCTTCCTCTGCATTGCAGCAATGAACCTTTTTTAACGTTTGATAGTATTATTTTGAGAACTCTTAACAAATTTTGTGCGAGTTTTCATTCTAAGTCCCCGAGTCTAGTCGTAGACCGAGTCGGCTCGCGCCAGCTCGCGCTCCTTTATGCGCCCCAACAATCGGACCCGAGCGGGAGGGCCGAAGAAGGCCCGAGCACCCCTAGACGAGCAAGGGCGAGTGTCCCGGGAAAAACTTCCCCTGCACACACGAACGGTGATGAAATCTGAGATGAAAATGTCTTCAATCGACTCACATAACGTTTTACACTCCTACCTCTGTAGCACATAATTATGTAAAGAACGAGTTCCATACTTATCACAAAATTCATTTTGTGTTCTATTTGGCCCTTGTTTTTCAGTATTTCAATTTTACGCCTAAAAGATGCTTTGGGCAGGGAGGGTGACTTGAGTGTAATGCCCGATCAACCCATAAGAGTTCATTCATCCAAAAACGGGCGAAAAAATATATAAAGTCGGGATTCGAATACAAAACCGTCCCGACAGCTTACAGCCTAAAGGTTTTGGGACGGGGGACGAGGACGGTAAGCACTAGGCCGTCGGTTCGCTTTTTACTCGAGAAATAGTGAATTGTTCAATCGGCGCCTTATGGACAGGCAACCCACTCGACGCCAGCCCGCGCCTGCATGTTTGAGAGAAAATCGTGCGAAACGAGCCGTATTCAACCCGGAGTTCAGAAGAGGCGAGGAGGTAACCTCCTCGAAATCAGCTCCTGGTACCAGAAGATTTTCGGAAGCTATGTGGTGCTTGCAGTGCTACTGACAGCAGAAGTCTGTGATCTAGTGGTTAGAGCAACGGGCAACTGCTGGGAGGGTTACGCGTTCGAATCCAGGCCCCGCAGACCTTTTGCTTTCTTCCTTTTATTTTCTGTTATTTTTAGCAACGGTCTTGGGAGAGAGGAATACCCTTTTTCGCCCGAGTTGGATGATGCTTTAAATAGCTTATTGCCTCCATGCATCTTTTTGGCCGTAAAAGAGTGACACGGAAAAGATAATTCTTCTGCGCTGCGCGGGGCCCTTTCGGGCCGGTAGATAGGGATTCCTATTCGCATCGACAAGATGTGTGTGATCCGACAGCCTAGTGGTTAGCATACCCGTCCCCCGTCCCAAACCAACTAGGCTGTCGGGTCGCTTTTATCGTGTTCGAATCTCGGTCGACCTAATAATTTTTTTTCGACGGTTTTCGAATGATATCACTCTCGGGGGTTGGTTTCTAAGTGCGCTAGAGCTCCCCTGAACAAGCTCTGTCAATTTGGAGGAAAACTTTTTTTGGACCAAAATCCCTAAAAATGGAAAGGCTATAGCCTTTGGAAATTTGACCGAAAATCGATAGTCTCAGATCACGCTGAAATTCACAGGGAATCCTCTGTAGGCACTGCGAAACATATATTAGTAGCCAGAAGCACGATACCGTTCTTGGTTAGGGGCGAATTCGGAATCCTATTCGGGAAGGAAAACTCTTCCGCGCCCGCCGGGCCCGTCCAGGCCGGTAGATACAGAATCCTTTTCGCATCGGCAAGAATTGTGCGAACCGACAGCGT
Source organism: Frankliniella fusca (assembly GCA_029379305.1). Taxonomy (NCBI): domain Eukaryota; kingdom Metazoa; phylum Arthropoda; class Insecta; order Thysanoptera; family Thripidae; genus Frankliniella; species Frankliniella fusca. The sequence continues at coordinate 902,445 of JAHWGI010000286.1, forward strand.
AGTGGTTAGCATACCCGTCCCCCGTCCCAAACCAACTACGCTGTCGGGACGCTTTTGTCGAGTTCGAATCTCGGTCGATCATCCTTTTTTTTCGACGATTTTCGGATGATTTCACCCTCGGAGGTTGGTCTGGGGGTGCACCAGAGTCCACCTGGACACGATACCGTTCTTGGTTTGGGAGAAATTCGCTTTTTACGCGATGAAAAGTGAATTGTCCAATTGGCGCCTTATGGATAGGCAACCCATTCGACGCCAGCCCGCGCCTGCATGTTTGAGAGAAAATCGTCCGAAACGAGCCGTATTCAACCCGGAGTTCAGAAGAGGCGAGGAGGTAACCTCCTCGAAATCAGCTCCTGGTACCAGAAGATTTTCGGAAGCTATGTGGTGCTTGCGGTGCTGCTGACAGCAGAAGTCTGTGGTCTAGTGGTTAGAGCAACGGTCTCCTGCACGGAGGGTCTCGGGTTCGAGTCCAGGCCCCGCAGACCTTTTGCTTTCTTCCTTTTATTTTCTGTTATTTTTAGCAACGGTCTTGGGAGAGAAGAAGAATACCCCTTTTTCGCCCGAGTTGGATGATGCTTTAAATAGCTTATCGCCTCCATGCATCTTTTTGGCCGTAAAAGAGTGACACGGAAAAGATAATTCTTCTGCGCTGCGCGGGGCCCTTTCGGGCCGGTAGATAGGGATTCCTATTCGCATCGACAAGATGTGTGCGATCCGACAGCCTAGTGGTTAGCATACCCGTCCCCCGTCCCAAACCAACTAGGCTGTCGGGTCGCTTTTATCGTGTTCGAATCTCGGTCGACCTAATAATTTTTTTTCGACGGTTTTCGAATGATATCACTCCCGGGGGTTGGTTTCTAAGTGCGCTAGAGCTCCCCTGAACAAGCTCCGTCAATTTGGAGGAAAACTTTTTTTGGACCAAAATCCCTAAAAATGGAAAGGCTATAATAGCCTTTGGAAATTTGACCAAAAATCGATAGTCTCAGATCACGCTGAAATTCACAGGGAATCCTCTGTGGGCACTGCGAAACATATATTAGTAGCCAGAAGCACGATACCGTTCTTGGTTAGGGGCAAATTCGGAATCCTATTCGGGAAGGAAAACTCTTCCGCGCCCGCCGGGCCCGTCCAGGCCGGTAGATACAGAATCCTTTTCGCATCGGCAAGAAGTGTGCGAACCGACAGCGTAGTGGTTAGCATACCCGTCCCCCGTCCCAAACCAACTACGCTGTTGGGACGCTTTTGTCGAGTTCGAATCTCGGTCGATCATCCTTTTTTTTCGACGATTTTCGGATGATTTCACCCACGGGGGTTGGTCTGGGGGTGCACCAAAGTCCACCTGGACACGATACCGTTCTTGGTTTGGGAGAATTCGCTTTTTACGCGATGAAAAGTGAATTGTCCAATTGGCGCCTTATGGATAGGCAACCCATTCGACGCCAGCCCGCGCCTGCATGTTTGAGAGAAAATCGTCCGAAACGAGCCGTATTCAACCCGGAGTTCAGAAGAGGCGAGGAGGTAACCTCCTCGAAATCAGCTCCTGGTACCAGAAGATTTTCGGAAGCTATGTGGTGCTTGCAGTGCTGGTGAAAGCAGAAGTCTGTGGTCTAGTGGTTAGAGCAACGGGCACCTGCTCGGAGGGTCTCGGGTTCGAGTCCAGGCCCCGCAGACCTTTTGCTTTCTTCCTTTTATTTTCTGTTATTTTTAGCAACGGTCTTGGGAGAGAAGAAGAATACCCTTTTTCGCCCGAGTTGGATGATGCTTTAAATAGCTTATCGCCTTCATGCATCTTTTTGGCCGTAAAAGAGTGACACGGAAAAGATAATTCTTCTGCGCTGCGCGGGGCCCTTTCGGGCCGGTAGATAGGGATTCCTATTCGCATCGACAAGATGTGTGCGATCCGACAGCCTAGTGGTTAGCATACCCGTCCCCCGTCCCAAACCAACTAGGCTGTCGGGTCGCTTTTATCGTGTTCGAATCTCGGTCGACCTAATAATTTTTTTTCGACGGTTTTCGAATGATATCACTCTCGGGGGTTGGTTTCTAAGTGCGCTAGAGCTCCCCTGAACAAGCTCTGTCAATTTGGAGGAAAACTTTTTTTGGACCAAAATCCCTAAAAATGGAAAGGCCTTTGGAAATTTGACCAAAAATCGATAGTCTCAGATCACGCTGAAATTCACAGGGAATCCTCTGTGGGCACTGCGAAACATATATTAGTAGCCAGAAGCACGATACCGTTCTTGGTTAGGGGCAAATTCGGAATCCTTTTCGGGAAGGAAAACTCTTCCGCGCCCGCCGGGCCCGTCCAGGCCGGTAGATACAGAATCCTTTTCGCATCGGCAAGAATTGTGCGAACCGACAGCGTAGTGGTTAGCATACCCGTCCCCCGTCCCAAACCAACTACGCTGTCGGGACGCTTTTGTCGAGTTCGAATCTCGGTCGATCATCCTTTTTTTTCGACGATTTTCGGATGATTTCACCCTCGGGGGTTGGTCTGGGGGTGCACCAAAGTCCACCTGGACACGATACCGTTCTTGGTTTGGGAGAAATTCGCTTTTTACGCGATGAAAAGTGAATTGTCCAATTGGCGCCTTATGGATAGGCAACCCATTCGACGCCAGCCCGCGCCTGCATGTTTGAGAGAAAATCGTGCGAAACGAGCCGTATTCAACCCGGAGTTCAGAAGAGGCGAGGAGGTAACCTCCTCGAAATCGGCTCCTGGTACCAGAAGATTTTCGGAAGCTATGTGGTGCTTGCAGAGCTACTGACAGCAGAAATCTGTTGTCTAGTGGTTAGAGCAACGGGCACCTGCACGGAGGGTCTCGGGTTCGAATCCAGCCCGCAGACCTTTTGCTTTCTTCCTTTTATTTTCTGTTATTTTTAGCAACGGTCTTGGGAGAGAAGAAGAATACCCTTTTTCGCCCGAGTTGGATGATGCTTTAAATAGCTTATCGCCTCCATGCATCTTTTTGGCCGTAAAAGAGTGACACGGAAAAGATAATTCTTCTGCGCTGCGCGGGGCCCTTTCGGGCCGGTAGATAGGGATTCCTATTCGCATCGACAAGATGTGTGCGATCCGACAGCCTAGTGGTTAGCATACCCGTCCCCCGTCCCAAACCAACTAGGCTGTCGGGTCGCTTTTATCGTGTTCGAATCTCGGTCGACCTAATAATTTTTTTTCGACGGTTTTCGAATGATATCACTCTCGGGGGTTGGTTTCTAAGTGCGCTAGAGCTCCCCTGAACAAGCTCCGTCAATTTGGAGGAAAACTTTTTTTGGACCAAAATCCCTAAAAATGGAAAGGCTATAATAGCCTTTGGAAATTTGACCAAAAATCGATAGTCTCAGATCACGCTGAAATTCACAGGGAATCCTCTGTGGGCACTGCGAAACATATATTAGTAGCCAGAAGCACGATACCGTTCTTGGTTAGGGGCAAATTCGGAATCCTATTCGGGAAGGAAAACTCTTCCGCGCCCGCCGGGCCCGTCCAGGCCGGTAGATACAGAATCCTTTTCGCATCGGCAAGAAGTGTGCGAACCGACAGCGTAGTGGTTAGCATACCCGTCCCCCGTCCCAAACCAACTACGCTGTTGGGACGCTTTTGTCGAGTTCGAATCTCGGTCGATCATCCTTTTTTTTCGACGATTTTCGGATGATTTCACCCACGGGGGTTGGTCTGGGGGTGCACCAAAGTCCACCTGGACACGATACCGTTCTTGGTTTGGGAGAATTCGCTTTTTACGCGATGAAAAGTGAATTGTCCAATTGGCGCCTTATGGATAGGCAACCCATTCGACGCCAGCCCGCGCCTGCATGTTTGAGAGAAAATCGTCCGAAACGAGCCGTATTCAACCCGGAGTTCAGAAGAGGCGAGGAGGTAACCTCCTCGAAATCAGCTCCTGGTACCAGAAGATTTTCGGAAGCTATGTGGTGCTTGCAGTGCTGGTGAAAGCAGAAGTCTGTGGTCTAGTGGTTAGAGCAACGGGCACCTGCTCGGAGGGTCTCGGGTTCGAGTCCAGGCCCCGCAGACCTTTTGCTTTCTTCCTTTTATTTTCTGTTATTTTTAGCAACGGTCTTGGGAGAGAAGAAGAATACCCTTTTTCGCCCGAGTTGGATGATGCTTTAAATAGCTTATCGCCTTCATGCATCTTTTTGGCCGTAAAAGAGTGACACGGAAAAGATAATTCTTCTGCGCTGCGCGGGGCCCTTTCGGGCCGGTAGATAGGGATTCCTATTCGCATCGACAAGATGTGTGCGATCCGACAGCCTAGTGGTTAGCATACCCGTCCCCCGTCCCAAACCAACTAGGCTGTCGGGTCGCTTTTATCGTGTTCGAATCTCGGTCGACCTAATAATTTTTTTTCGACGGTTTTCGAATGATATCACTCTCGGGGGTTGGTTTCTAAGTGCGCTAGAGCTCCCCTGAACAAGCTCTGTCAATTTGGAGGAAAACTTTTTTTGGACCAAAATCCCTAAAAATGGAAAGGCCTTTGGAAATTTGACCAAAAATCGATAGTCTCAGATCACGCTGAAATTCACAGGGAATCCTCTGTGGGCACTGCGAAACATATATTAGTAGCCAGAAGCACGATACCGTTCTTGGTTAGGGGCAAATTCGGAATCCTTTTCGGGAAGGAAAACTCTTCCGCGCCCGCCGGGCCCGTCCAGGCCGGTAGATACAGAATCCTTTTCGCATCGGCAAGAATTGTGCGAACCGACAGCGTAGTGGTTAGCATACCCGTCCCCCGTCCCAAACCAACTACGCTGTCGGGACGCTTTTGTCGAGTTCGAATCTCGGTCGATCATCCTTTTTTTTCGACGATTTTCGGATGATTTCACCCTCGGGGGTTGGTCTGGGGGTGCACCAAAGTCCACCTGGACACGATACCGTTCTTGGTTTGGGAGAAATTCGCTTTTTACGCGATGAAAAGTGAATTGTCCAATTGGCGCCTTATGGATAGGCAACCCATTCGACGCCAGCCCGCGCCTGCATGTTTGAGAGAAAATCGTGCGAAACGAGCCGTATTCAACCCGGAGTTCAGAAGAGGCGAGGAGGTAACCTCCTCGAAATCGGCTCCTGGTACCAGAAGATTTTCGGAAGCTATGTGGTGCTTGCAGAGCTACTGACAGCAGAAATCTGTTGTCTAGTGGTTAGAGCAACGGGCACCTGCACGGAGGGTCTCGGGTTCGAATCCAGCCCGCAGACCTTTTGCTTTCTTCCTTTTATTTTCTGTTATTTTTAGCAACGGTCTTGGGAGAGAAGAAGAATACCCTTTTTCGCCCGAGTTGGATGATGCTTTAAATAGCTTATCGCCTCCATGCATCTTTTTGGCCGTAAAAGAGTGACACGGAAAAGATAATTCTTCTGCGCTGCGCGGGGCCCTTTCGGGCCGGTAGATAGGGATTCCTATTCGCATCGACAAGATGTGTGCGATCCGACAGCCTAGTGGTTAGCATACCCGTCCCCCGTCCCAAACCAACTAGGCTGTCGGGTCGCTTTTATCGTGTTCGAATCTCGGTCGACCTAATAATTTTTTTTCGACGGTTTTCGAATGATATCACTCTCGGGGGTTGGTTTCTAAGTGCGCTAGAGCTCCCCTGAACAAGCTCCGTCAATTTGGAGGAAAACTTTTTTTGGACCAAAATCCCTAAAAATGGAAAGGCTATAGCCTTTGGAAATTTGACCAAAAATCGATTGTCTCAGATCACGCTGAAATTCACAGGGGAATCCTCTGTGGGCACTGCGAAACATATATTAGTAGCCAGAAGCACGATACCGTTCTTGGTTAGGGGCAAATTCGGAATCCTATTCGGGAAGGAAAACTCTTCCGCGCCCGCCGGGCCCGTCCAGGCCGGTAGATACAGAATCCTTTTCGCATCGGCAAGAAGTGTGCGAACCGACAGCGTAGTGGTTAGCATACCCGTCCCCCGTCCCAAACCAACTACGCTGTTGGGACGCTTTTGTCGAGTTCGAATCTCGGTCGATCATCCTTTTTTTTTCGACGATTTTCGGATGATTTCACCCACGGGGGTTGGTCTGGGGGTGCACCAAAGTCCACCTGGACACGATACCGTTCTTGGTTTGGGAGAATTCGCTTTTTACGCGATGAAAAGTGAATTGTCCAATTGGCGCCTTATGGATAGGCAACCCATTCGACGCCAGCCCGCGCCTGCATGTTTGAGAGAAAATCGTCCGAAACGAGCCGTATTCAACCCGGAGTTCAGAAGAGGCGAGGAGGTAACCTCCTCGAAATCAGCTCCTGGTACCAGAAGATTTTCGGAAGCTATGTGGTGCTTGCAGTGCTGCTGAAAGCAGAAGTCTGTGGTCTAGTGGTTAGATCAACGGGCACCTGCTCGGAGGGTCTCGGGTTCGAGTCCAGGCCCCGCAGACCTTTTGCTTTCTTCCTTTTATTTTCTGTTATTTTTAGCAACGGTCTTGGGAGCGAAGAAGAATACCCTTTTTCGCCCGAGTTGGATGATGCTTTAAATAGCTTATCGCCTTCATGCATCTTTTTGGCCGTAAAAGAGTGACACGGAAAAGATAATTCTTCTGCGCTGCGCGGGGCCCTTTCGGGCCGGTAGATAGGGATTCCTATTCGCATCGACAAGATGTGTGCGATCCGACAGCCTAGTGGTTAGCATACCCGTCCCCCGTCCCAAACCAACTAGGCTGTCGGGTCGCTTTTATCGTGTTCGAATCTCGGTCGACCTAATAATTTTTTTTCGACGGTTTTCGAATGATATCACTCTCGGGGGTTGGTTTCTAAGTGCGCTAGAGCTCCCCTGAACAAGCTCTGTCAATTTGGAGGAAAACTTTTTTTGGACCAAAATCCCTAAAAATGGAAAGGCTATAGCCTTTGGAAATTTGACCAAAAATCGATAGTCTCAGATCACGCTGAAATTCACAGGGAATCCTCTGTGGGCACTGCGAAACATATATTAGTAGCCAAAAGCACGATACCGTTCTTGGTTAGGGGCAAATTCGGAATCCTATTCGGGAAGGAAAACTCTTCCGCGCCCGCCGGGCCCGTCCAGGCCGGTAGATACAGAATCCTTTTCGCATCGGCAAGAAGTGTGCGAACCGACAGCGTAGTGGTTAGCATACCCGTCCCCCGTCCCAAACCAACTACGCTGTCGGGACGCTTTTGTCGAGTTCGAATCTCGGTCGATCATCCTTTTTTTTTCGACGATTTTCGGATGATTTCACCCTCGGGGGTTGGTCTGGGGGTGCACTAGAGTCCACCTGGACGCGATACCGTTCTTGGTTTGGGAGAAATTCGTTTTTTACGCGAGGAATAGTACATTGTTCAATCGGCGCCTTATGGATAGGCAACCCATTCGACGCCAGCCCGCGCCTGCATGTTTGAGAGAAAATCGTCCGAAACGAGCCGTATTCAACCCGGAGTTCAGAAGAGGCGAGGAGGTAACCTCCTCGAAATCGGCTCCTGGTACCAGAAGATTTTTGGGAGCTATGTGGTGCTTGCAGTGCCGCTGACAGGAGAAGACTGTGGTGTAGTGGTTAGAGCAGCGGGCACCTGCGCAGACAGATGTCCGCAATCGACAATACCATTGCCTTCCATCCAGTTATGTCCGCAATCGACGTACTCTCGTTTGAGAAGCTCCGCCGGCCCGCGGCAGCGACCCTTCGGGAGCGTCTAGAACAGGTCACTTTGCTCACTCACTCACTGAAAACTATGCAAGAGTGAGTGAGCAAAGTGAGCTGTTGCACCCTTGCCTAGTTTTCACTGAGTGAGTGAGCAAAGTGAGCTGTTCTAGACGCCCCCCGTGACACCCGGGGGAGGGAGGAGGGGGACCCCCCCACCCCCACCCCCTTACCCCCATGTCGCGGGCATCCCGCGGTGTCACGGTGGAGCGTGGGTCCTTGTCGCGGGGAAGCACGCCCCACTCAGCGACTCTAGCTAGCGGCGGAGCGGTACTTCAGAGGCGCCACCCGCTGCTCCACAGAGCACACAGAGCGCCTGCAGCCAGCGCATAGGCAACCTAACGTAGTGCCCCAATAATCGAATCCGAGTGATGGGCCCGAGCACGGAGCCGGAGTTTACCACGCAAAACAAAATCTTACAAACTCTAACCAAATCTGAGATGAAAATGGACTCAGATTTTACACTTCTACCACCGCAACACATATTTATGTAAAGAATGAGTCACAAATTACCTATCACAAAATTTCTTTTATGTTAGTATTGTCTCTTGTCTGTAACCTGGAGTGATAAACTATCGTGACACTCTTATTAAGAAACAAAGCGCCCTTTTATTTATATTTTAGCGTTTAATGTTATGTTAAATATCACAACCGTACATAGGGATTCACGTATCACATATAGCGTGATCACCAATACATTTTAGTTGGCAGAAAACAGTCAAAAATAATGTTATTATTAGGTAACATGTAAGAATGATAAATCTTTAACAGGAAGCAGAAAAGGATTTCTTAATGTTCTTCTCAGTGGTCAATCCTTATCATTGGTGGAGGCATAGTTGCCCTGGGGTTACCATATGGGCCCTACAAAAAGGCTAAGACTTGACAGCCATAAGTAGAGCCTATTTAAGCTCAACTAGCCCGATACTCTAAAAGAACCTGAACCACACAGGAAGATGAAAGGAAAAAAACATATATGATATAAATATGAATAAAATATGTTCCAAGGAAAAATCAACACTGTCTTCTCACATTCTCAGCACTGGGAGCAGTAAGTACAGAACAGTGGTAACTAAACAATTATTTTGTGATAAAACTACAACAAAATATTAGCAACAACAGATAAAAATTACCCATACCCTAAGAAGGCAATTAAAAAAAGGACCACTTTTGTGGTGTTTACATTAGGAGTGTGCAAGCAGAGAAAGACACTCAGAAGATTAAAAATGATCTACAGTTCTAATGAATTCGTAGGAAATGGACGACAGACACAGACTATGAGAGGATGAAAACAGCCAATAATATTAGTGACATATAAATCCAAAGAATAATCCACAAACATGTCACTAGTTTTTATCAAAGCCACCACCATCATACACAAACATGAATTAACATTCTACTTCACACCTTTAGACACAAAATTTGGGTATAGTATTGGTTTTTATTTCTACTAATGGTTTTCCGGGCAAAACCACAATTTATTTTGCCAATTCAAAACTATTTTGAACTGGCATGTCAACCACATGAAATAATACTCAAGTCTACAGAGAATATGTCCAAAGATGTGCTCCACACACCAAGAACACACAATGGTTATGATTATGCCATTTTGACATCTAGGTTTGGACCTCCAGCCAAAACCTAGAGTTGTTAATATGATGTCAGTTATGTATATTAAAATGTAGTGACTTGACTTGGAATATTCATAACAATAATATTACATCTTCCAGCTACAGATCTCCTACCAAAATACATGTCTGGGAAAAACTGATTTGGCCAATAAGTTGCACCACAGTTTCGTTTCCTTGAATAAATTGTTTAAAATAACACATTAAAAAAATATATCAGATGAGAAAACAAATAAAACAAACAAAATTTAAATTTAAGATCACAATTTAAAGAAAGTTAAAGCACAATAGAACAAATTCTAGTTTAATAAAAACACATCAAGAGCACTAAAATTAATTAAGTAAACTGTAACATCCAATTTTGCTACGAAGGATAAAGAATTAAAGAAATTTGCACACTCCTAGTTAAAATGTCTTGAAAGGTATTAGTTTCAAATGAAGCTACATTGAAGATGAATGAAAGGATGGTTGGAGCCAGAGGATAAAAGCAACACAGTATGGTTGGTTGGAAAGGGGTGTTACATTTTGACAATCTTCTCTGCCTTCACTTGAGGGTTTTCTTGTAGTAGTAATTTTCTGCCTTCTTCTTTATAGTCGTAGTTGCAGTTGTGGGCTTCAGAGTACCTGCATAAGAGGTTTGAACTTATAGTTGTATGTTATGGTTATGTCAAATTGACTGATGCCATATATATTTCTAATTTTTAAATACACTGACCGATGTGTTGAACAAAACAGCTTTTGACATCTGCATAAGTAGTTGTTAGATATTGTCAATTTCTTACGACACTGGCAACACCGTTGCTTCTTTGGTAACTTTACCTCCACATCAACTGTGTTGGGTCCTTGTTGATTTTCACCTATTGCAGAAGAATAAATATGAAGACGAATGCCATGCAAACAATTTATTATTATGGCAGTGAAATGAATTTCACCATGAGAGGAAAAAATACCATTAGCATTATTATTTCCAGTCTGTGGCTCAATTTGGGTGGGTTCAGTCTGCAATCTTTGTTGTGAATTCGGATGCACCAAATATTTCACTGTTCGCCATCTGATCCCTTGAGGCTGGCAACCAGCTGAAAAATGGGAGGGAGAAAAAAAGGAGGGAAAAAAATTAAATTTTTCTCTCTAAAATTATTTTTTTTAGTTTAGATAAAACATTTGTTAATTTAATGGTACCATATACTGGCTGCTGAAATGGTTCAAGAAAAGGAGGTGGGGAACGGAAAGGTAATGTCATTCTTCCAACACCATTTATGACCTGAACTTGGCTTTGGTCCCTTTGTATTTCAGTCTGCAATCGTGGTTGTCTCAGTTGAGGAACAGAAGACTCAATGACACGTCTCAACAGTTCAGTGGAAGGTTGGCCTGCAAGGAGAAAATTTGCTTGAAAATAGACAAAAAGCAAAAATCAAGCTGTACGTGACTTAATAGCTCTACCCCAACATGACGGTCAAAGTAAAAATGTATTACATCTCACCTGCTTGTATACTATTGCAGAAAACTGGAGGAGGGTAGTTTTGACTGGTGGCAGGTCTTAAAAGAACAGGTACCATTCCTCTTTGGTACATGGCTGAATCATTCAAGCGGACATATAAGGGTTCACGCTGGAGTCCAGAAAATACTGAATGACGAACACTTGCACCCTGAAAAAATTTAATTAACACCAAGCATTATTTTAGTTGTGCCCAAGTCTTCTGAGAATATATGACAAATCACACACCTGTGAAGTGAGAGGAGTTGGAGCTGAATGGAACCGAGGTATTTGGGAATAAAGTTCTCTAGTCTCTCTGATGTTGTCTCTCACTGGCTCTGGAGTATGAACGAAGTTTGAGCCAACTTCAGCATTAAAGGTTGGCAGGCCTCTAACAGCCACTCTCATGTGTGGATCCCATACCCTATTAGAAAAAAAATGCATTAGTGGGCTGGTGGAGAGAGAGGATTCATAATATCCTCTCCATAGCAATGTAATAATCATGCAAAAGCTTAAGGCAACATCAAAAGCAGGCTTTCCTAACATATACAGTAGTTGGTAAATTTGTGACTACAAGCTGCCCCAATATGACTGGTAATGTAGCGAAACCCGATCTTGCAATTGCTTCAGTAAATATTTGAATGGAAGTCTTTACAATGAGAATGATACATACTCAGCGTGGCTACTACATCCTCCGATGAGAGAATATCCAGGTGTAGTCCTGCAAGCAAGATCCCACAGATTTTTAAGATCCTCAAAATGATACAAATTGACTGGGTGGTGTGAGTCAAAATGGGAATATTGTATAATTAAGAAATTTTATGTTTTAGTTTTGAGTGGTCCAAATTGATTGATTATATCTCTACATCAATAGTAGACTAATATAAGGCCACAGATCAAATGGTAGCGAAATTCATACCACTTGGCAAATTAAGTCTGAAGCAAACAAGCATCGGGTAACACCTTACTCTCAACCAGTCATGCGGCTATTAACAATGAAATGCATTCCAATAAAACATCTATAACGAAAAAAAGTTGGACGAATGGAATATTTTTGATAAACAAATGCACACACACACACACAAACATCTTTTAAATGTATATGTTGATAGACACATAAGGAAATAAATGAATAACATAGGGTAAAGATCTTTATGAATGATGAGTTTCTCAAACTCACTAAATAAACTTGAATATGGCTTCCTATCAACTTTTTTCCGAAGTGGCCACCTTGAGAATGATTTAGGCAAAGAATTTCACAGAGCACCACGACAGTTCAGTGCCTCAAGAGAAAAATGCTTAGTAATGAGCAGCAGTATTTTATATTTCCACTAACCTCTCCTCAAGAATAGAGCGAAGAGCTTGTCCCAACACATCTTTGGGGCACCGGTTGGAAAGACACTCTTCCATAAATTGAGAGATACGGTTGGAAAGTTGCAAAGATAGTCGGTTTGCAGCGACATCAGATAAACCTCTCACAAAGTGGTGAGACAAATGTTTTGTAAGTTGGTGCGACAAGCGCAGAGGCAAGTCCTTTGGTGTCAAACCAGAGAAGCGTGAGGAGAAACTCTGAGCAAGATATGCAGTGAGGTACTCAGTAAATCTCTCTTTGGGACTTGAAGTGGGACCACGCAGAAGAACGCTAAAAATACAAAAGCCAAGTGAGGCTGTATCTTAACTAGCACATTAGTCAAGAACCCGTAGACTGAGAACTTTTGTCTGAGGTAAATACAGAAAAAATTTATGATGATTATCAGTTAGTTTCAGGAGGATACTAAATTTGAGAGATAAAATTATTCCCTACACAAATTTTTTACAATAATAAATGACGATAACGATTATCTGATTTGATTAAATGTTGAGAGGAATTTTTTTTTCAACTGCATGAGAAAATCATGTCAGCTGGTTCATAAACTTTAGTTAAAACTATGGGCGCTATTACCAGGCTGAAAAACAGAAATGTTTCTGTGAAAGACAGAAACTTATCACACAGAAAGCTAGAAGCAAAATTGTATTGAAAACTACATGAAATGCAGATCAAAAGTGGAATTAGAGACTACATACTACTTAAAACCTACTGATTTGGAATTAAAAACAGGTGAACACGAATAAATGAAAAGTAGCAAAGATCTGTTTCCCCTCTCACTCACAGTAGATAAAGCAATACCAAAAAATAATGATTGGATTCACAAATTAAATAAACACATCAAAAATACATTGAGTTTACCAACTCAAGGCAATTTTCTTACAGTTGACAAGCATTTTGGAGTGGTGGTGCTGGCTGAGGTACGATCAAGTTGTTCGGAACAAAAGCACAATTTGAGATGTTTAGTACTGAATTCCTCTTCGGTAAGCCTGCTGCTGTTGCTGGATGCAATATTGCTCCACTTTGAGAATCAGACTGTGTACTTGACTGTGGATGTAATTGGGGCTGTTGCATTCTCAGGCGCAAATTTGAAATCAGCTCCCTTTGAGGAAGAATAGGATCTAACCGCCTTCGATTTTGGCACATAGTTGGTACCCTCGAAACTGTGGGCTGTGGAGGCATATATTGCAGCGAATCATCTTCTGGAAAAAGAAAATAAATGGTTGAACATTTTAGATTCTATCTACCACCTTTCTTTCTTTCCTTGTTTTTAAATTTTAGAATTACCAAACTTCTTAATTACTACTTACTACTTAGTTACTACACAAACAAACAACTTCTCTATTGTACCATGCAAGATAGATACATATTTAATAGTTTAATAAGCGTAAGTTTAGATCTATTTTATTCCTACATCATTACTATTTGTTAAAATTCAAAGACAGCACATTCTATTCTTTTAGCAGTGAAAGGAAAAACGACAACAAAAGCTAAAGGATGAGAGGTGGCAATGAAACTAGTCTACTGAACAGTTATATAGCCCTCTACGTGCATCACAAATAAAGTAAAGGTTCGAATCTTATGGTGACTACACTCCAATTTTAGAACTGAGACAATTCAGGAGGGTCATGAGCCTCATTGAGTGGTTATTTCATTTCGCATGAAAAAAAATACAAATACTTACTTATAACAGGGTGCATTTTGGGCATGGTAGCGGAACATGGTTTCATTTCTGGAACCACAACAGGTATCGGTCCTTGTCTTTGATTCCATACCGGTCTCAATGGTGGAGGGCATTGAAGTAAAGGTGGTACATGAAGAGGCGGAGCAATGAGACGAGGAGGGGCTGGTATTCTCAAAGATTGACTGCACAAAATAAAACAAAATGTAAAGTTATGCTTCACTGACACTGAACATTAAATTTAATAAAAAATTTGTAATATTAGAAAATGATTCAGATCTTTCAAATGAGATATGTATGGTGACCTTTGAGGTTGTGACGATGGGAGTTGTCTAGGCAGCTCCTGCTTTCCTCGTCTTGGGACAGAGAGCGCAGGTAGAAATGTTCGTGAAGATCCAGCATGAACAGTTTGCGGAGGATGATGACTTTTCATTTGAGTAGACTGAGTTGATTCCAAACGAGGCAAGGTGAGCTTCCTATGAGGACAAGGTACTGACTTTTTAGAACGGATGATTCGCACAATAGGTCTTTGCTCTGCAGGTTGCCCAGGCAATTGACCATCAGAGAGAGAGGCAACTTGTAAAGTCGGTTGAGCCTTGCCCCAATTTGAACTTTGTCTAATTGAATCTATATGTGAACTGTTGGCATGAGATTCTTGTGTTGCTTCGTGACTAATTAGTTCTTGAGAAATGTCCCCTCTCATCTGAGGATAAAAGAAAGAGTTTTAAACAAAACCAATTAAGAGCACAGAAGGGAGAACACCACACCCCAGAGAAGATACATAGTTGGGCACACTTTGGTTCATACCTTTCGTCTAAACACACCACTGGTCAATTTTCGTTGCAGCTCTTTCATCTTACCCATCGTGACAGTGTTTTCATGGAGGCGTTGAGCGGCTGTATCAGGTTCATCAGCAGCCAGAGCATTTCTATACAGAAATCATCACTTTATTTAGTTAACATTTCTTCATACGAGAGAAAAAAAAAGAGAGATCTCCTCGAATAAGAGTACCGAATGGAAGAGGTGTTAACTGGATCCGTAATTGGTGAATAAGTGCCATCATTATTTTCGACAACTCGAAACAGGTTCAGTTGTTCACCTTCACAGAATACAAGCACTGTGAGTTGACCAGATGGTATACGTTGAAGAATATCATCACATCTGTAAATAAATTTCATCAGAATAGGATTGGGACACAACAAATCTTTCTCATACAATGGGACAAAGGACATGCACTTAATTTTGTTTTAGCAGTCAGTAGTTTTCCATTTAGTTTCTATTTACCGATTTGAATCAACAAGATCCATCCACGCCCGCTCCTCAGGTGTAGGTGATACACGTCTTGTACTTATAGGGCCTCCTCGCATGGATGTCACTAGTCTCAATACAGAACCATTGCTCATAAGGTGGTCACTAATCTTGGAATCATCATCCAGCTCATTCAAATTGAACAAAAGATGTTGAGCTGACACAGCAATGCCTGAAAATATTTAGTGAAAGGGTAAATGATGGAAGAGTCAGCAGTGGTATATTATTTGACTTAACCTCAACAATATCTTACCTTCTACTCTATGAATTTTACTCTTGAGAGTTGCAATGGTGTCAGCAGGAGAAACTGTCATCTCAAAAGAATTCCCTGTGAGAGTCTCAATGAGCAATGTAATAGTCTCATTCTGCTGGGACCCAGATCCACTAGGTTCCATCTTTGACGGTGGAGAGTATCCATGCTGCGACATTACAAGTTACTTGCTGCCTCTTAGCACGCTGTTGGAAGTTGAAAGAATCCCTTAAGGGACCTTCCAAATCCGTGTAACTGGAACGATTAGAATTAGAGGTTTTAATTTTGCTTGTTAATGGGTGGTGGTGCAGAAATGTTTCTCTGATGATTCATTTCAGAGTTTGGTCATTTAGACTAAGCTCATTCAGGTGTGCAGCTGAGAAATCACAAGTCCAGTATGAAATAAACTGGAAATCTACGACGATAATAAATCTCAGAGTTCAACTCCGTCTAAACTGTGGCGAATGTAGGCTACCGTAGCAGACGATCTTTACTCAGAGGGTTCTCAAATCATTAGTAGAGTGTAAAGGTCGGTAGAAAATGATGTAATAGAAGAAAATAAATCGGGGATCTTACCTGGTACATGAGAATAACTTCAATGCTTTGATAATGACATTTAAAGTTCCTTAAAAATAACTGTAACACAATACGCACATCCTAACAAACAAAAGATAAACACACAGCGGAGAAGCGAAGGTGACGAAAGACGATGGTAGAAAAAATGGAATACACAGAGGTACCACACTACGAAACCTGTGCAACATAGTAAGAATCGAAGAATATAACGCTTCAATTGCATCAGGGGCTTAAAAACTACGGTTTCCTTTATTTTTAAATCAAAATTTGGCCAGCAGCCTTATTCTTGTTCCTTTGACGAGTGCACTGTTGAAGAGAATAATATTTGTGCGTTGCACGAATTTGACACTTCCGTACGCCCACACGGATGGTTGTCAATTCGTTAATTTAATACTGTTAATACTCTAAACTAAGATGAGAAATGACGTTTTCAATGTTATTCGAAGTCTCTCTTACTAATGGATGAAAGACGCAAAAAATTCTTGCAAAGAATAACGTCTAATTATTAATAAACAAGAGGTCTTCTTTATCAAGTTATTAACTTACTTACAGTTTCGTCATTACTTTTAGCAGGGTAAGGAAGGGTGCTTTCAATTGTCGCAAGCGCTCCGGCGGCCCCGGCACGCCACATTGTGCAGCGTGCAGCGTCTCTCATGTTTCTCATTATTTTAGATTTCTTATATCGTCCTGAACGATGTTAATGATGTAATTTTGGTAATCTTAAAACCAAAGAAATGGTTTCTGGAGTAAGTTAACCAAGCTCTGCCCTAATTTTTTTCAGACCATGCTAGACCAGAAGGCTAGCAACACAAACACAGCAAAGCAGGCAGACCAGGGTTGCCAGACCGGGCGATTTTGCGCCCGCCGGGCGATTTTTGGTGTCTCCGGGCGCACTCGGCGCAGCCGAATGCGCCCGGGCGATTTTCGGGCGCATTTTTTTCTGTCGGGCGATTTTCGGGCGATTTTTGCGTTTTTTGGTATTTTCGGGCGATTTTCGGGCGATTTTAGCCGTGTTTCGTATCCACACCTTTGCCGGAAATGTTCAGTCTGTTCACGTCGGACATGTACACTTACGAACAGTAAGAAAGGGGGTTTGCTAGCGGGGATGATGATAAGGGCTGGGGAGAAATCAATGTATTTTCTCTTATTGAAGACGGAGTGGAAATTCTTGATGTGTAAATAAAAAGTTAGTGCACTATTTTACTTACTTACATAAACATTTATAAATTTGAACTATTTTTCTAATTTTCTGGGCGATTCCGGGCGATTTTAAAAGACCCCGGGCGATTCCGGGCGATTTTGAACGGCCGCGGGCGATTTCGGGCGATTTCATTGGCTGCGCGGGCTCGGGCGCACTCGGGCGCATTCGGCGCCCGACTCGGGCGATTCCGACTCGGCCGGGTCTGGCAACCCTGAGGCAGACTGGAACCAGGAACGGATAAAGCGTTGTTTGAAATTTCGAATGTCGACACAGTGAAGATTACATTCAACGGACTCATCAAATAAAGTTTTGCAGTTCTGCAATGGCTGACAATCAGCAGAGTAGATTTGAAAAATCTTTAGGTCTTCTTACGACAAAATTCGTGACGTTATTACAGAAAGCCAAGGATGGTATCTTAGATCTCAAAGTGGTGAGTAGAAATAGGTTTATTGAATGGAGGTTATTCGACCTGTATCATCAAACAACAGAAGTTGTAACCCTTTATTTCCTGATTCCTACAGTTTTTGCTAACTATTTAAGTACAAAAAATAAATCAATAATTAATTAAAGCCAAATGATTTTTCCTTGTTATTTGGCCTTGTTTGTTCTATCTATGTTTATTGCTTCCCAAAACACTGTCATTTTACGAATACTCTTGTTTTAGGCTGCTGACATTCTTGCTGTCAGGCAGAAGCGTAGAATATATGATATTACCAATGTTCTAGAGGGTATTGGACTTATAGAGAAGCGGAGTAAAAATAGTATACAATGGAAGTAAGTAATTTTTACCCTCCAGTGCAACTGTTTCAGTTTCTTTGTATATTATTGCAATTGTTATCCATTTACTAACAATTATCCACCAAGACTTCAGAATTTGCCTGTATTACGCAGCCCTCATACATATTATTTGTAATTTCAGGGGAGCTGGTCCAGGTTGTAACACTCAAGAAATGTCAAATCGCCTTTCAACTCTTAAAAGAGAAATATCTCGTTTAGAGGAACATGAAAAGATGCTAGACACTCACAAACAGGTATGTAAATGTTTTTCAGTTATATAGTTCTCATAACTTTTCATTGGATTGCTGTCTTTGTTTGGCCACATTGCTAGAATATTATCTGTATTGTCCCTTAACACGAGACATCGGCTCATGGGACCCATTTGCTACGGCATTAAATAAATTAAATTTAAATCAAACACATTGAATGAGTTTTATAAACCACATTAGCCCATATTGTTAAGTTCAAAGTTAAGTTTCTTATATCTCTTCTCTTTTTTTTCTAGTGGATACAGCAAAGTATTGTCAACATATTAGAAGATGGTGACAATAATAGGCTTGCTTATCTTACATATCAAGATATTCGGAGCTGCTTTGATGATGAAACAATTCTAGCAATTCAAGCTCCCAATGGAACTCCTCTTCAAGTTCCCGTGGTTGATTTGGTAAGATAAAGTATTTATGGAGGAAAATTGCTTTGATTACGTGATATCTATATTGGTCTGAAACAGATAATTAAGACATTTTCTGTAATTATTACTTTTGCAGAATGCACCCAAGCCTAAATATCAAATACACATGAAATCCACTACTACACCTATTTATGTTATGCTTGTGGATTCTGACGACAATTCAAACTCAACTGCTGTCACTACTGTTCCGTTACCAAAGCGAGAGCATATAAAATCCACCAAAGCAGACCCCCCTCCAGATTGGGATGGAGTTAGAAAAGGCAATCTAAAAAAGGAGGTCAAAAAGGTGTGCATTTTCTTGTAAAACATTTTAAATACTACATTTATGTTTAATTCACTACACAGTTTGTTCTCATGTTTCTGAGTGTAGCCTACATCTGACTCTGATGTAGAAAAATCTCCATCAAGGAGTCCAACCAGTAGCCCAGACTTAAAAAGAAAACTAGCAGCTCTTGTAGAACCACCTGCTACAAGATCTAAATCGGGTATTAAAGGCTCCCCAACTAAGAAGATGGCGGAAGCTCTTCAGAGCCCTGTTCGTGGTGGTTAGTCCCCCTCAAATTTTTAGCATGACAATCTCTGCATCTCAATAATAACATTTGTTCATCAGCTTATTATAAATTTAACTTTATTCTATTCAACCAGGGTTAGCTAAGAGAGGCCGTCCTAGCTCTGGTAGACCATCTAAGCAGCCTCGACTAGATGAAGAGGTTGAAGTCAAAGACAAAGATGAAGGTGAAACAAATGAGACTGAAATTGACAATCCAGCTGAAGCTGATGCTGAATCGGAAAGTGAATTGACAGAGCTGGATGCTGAAGTAATTCTCAGAGATTTGGGATCAAAAGGTAAGGCCTATTAGCATTCATTTGTGGTCTTAAAACTTAGAATATTTATACTGTACCTTTCCCCTCCTTTTTCCAGATCTACTATTTGGTGGCGATAACGGTTTAACAGAGGATACCTTTGACAGTAAGTACCTATTTCACTACCTGTGTGTTACTATTTGAAGACTTAAGTTTATTATTAATTCATGTCAATGTAGAAATTTGGGAAGGAGAGTATTTCATTTTTTGTAGTGTTGATCAATTATTCATGTTGAGTTTGCAATCCAACAACTGTCGTTTCTAATCCTGACCATATTTCTAACTTTTTCAGTTTATGGACCACTTCTCAGGCTAAGTCCTCCACCATGTGAAAAAGACTACCTTTTCAACCTTGGAGAGGGTGAGGGAGTTTGTGACCTATTTGATGTACAAATGTTCACCATGTAGGATTTTCTTTAAATAATTTGTACTTTTCAAATTGAGCTTAAAATTATTGTAACCTCTAGGAAACTTTTATCAACTTCTCTGCCTCAAGATCTGGTAGACTAGGGTGTTAACAGTGTCTTTTTGTCAGAGATGGTTACCGTTTCTTATTAGTAGAGTACAAATAATGCTTTATAAAATTTCGTGAAGTAGGTGTGCTGCTTGATGCTATTGGCGCTGTTTTGATTTCTCAATACTATTTTTGATTTCCCCCTTATCTTTTTGAATGTCTATGTTACCCCATTTGCCTCCAAAGAACTTTTCTAATGCTATCATATTAATTGGACGATTAGTCACATCAATATGTACTAAGGTAAAGTTATTTGCTTATGCTCTGAAGGCTAAGCTCAAATTTTTCTAGGAAGTGTATATCATATTTTTACACTTTTCAGTAGTTTTTTTTTTTTTTTTTAAATTTATACAATACTTTTCATTTATTCAAGTCATGTAAATGAATATTCTTTTGCCACATCTAATTGTCAGTCAGGTATGTGATGGACTTACCTAGTTTTTAAAATTTTGCATCTGTGTTGAGGATTTGGACTTTGCAGTCTATTGATGTGCGTTTTTTTATGTTTTTTTTATTATCAAGTGTTTATGTGTTGTATGAGTTACAACACTCATAATGTTTGCAGAATGAAACCATATTTTTACTTCTAAGAAAATCAAACAAACTGACCAACTGTGCATGTTCCAATCAGCCGTCTTTCAGTTCCAAGTTTGGTTTTGCTCAGTAAATGAAAGTTCTGCATTCTAAGTTTGGGTGTTCTCTTGAAACCATACCTATTTTTCCCCTTCAAGAATCAACCACTGTTCTTTTTGGCATGTCACAATCATTGCATTAACTTATCATAAGAAAACAAAAGCAACAATCTCAAATATTTTGAAATACAATGACATTGCATAGTTAGCCCCCTGCCCCCTTGTATTGCGCTTGTATCTTTTTCCTTTGAACTTTTTGAATTTTTAAAGAAATCTCTTTCAGAAGGTTTTGACATTCAATCCATAAATGGGTCTCAACTTTCACCAACAATGTTTCAAATTTCATCCCTGGATAATCATTGCAAAATGTTTGTATTTTGTGCCCTGAGTTTTTCAATGCATGATAAACAAGGAATAGTAACTAAGAATTTTATTGTGCTTATTCCTCATCTGTTTTCTTTTACATGTTTGGTTAAGTTTTGTTCTTTTCTGGGTTTCTGTCCTAATGATAGAAATTAATATACTTAGAATGTCACTTTATTACCATGGTTACTACTACATTTTCTTTTTTGTTACATTATGGCTGTCATCTGTATGCAATTCTGTAATGTTGTCATCAATCACAACCTTGTATCCAAGTCAGTGCTTAATCTACTACCTTCTACCCATGAAGGCACTGTTGGTAGTTTGTTACAAATATACCACTTGATTTTCAGAAATCTGTAGTATCCTCCAATCCTTATTTCATCTCATAGCATTTATTGTCGATCTGGCCTTTTCTGAAACTGTCTTGTGTCTGAAACTGTCTTGGGTTTAATTAAAATCTGAATGATCTCGATGTCGCTATCTTTGGACCTGTCTGTGGTAGACCCGGACTTGAGACGTGGTATCTCTCTTCACATAGGAAAAAGGTCAAGATGAATGGCACCATATCGTTTGTATACGTAGGGCAAATGTCGTTAATTTTCGAATTTAGCGACGAAATTTCATGTAAGTTTCTTTCGGTGGATGTCACTCCCCACATGTCTAACGGCGCAGTGTTGTTAGATAAGGAGGCAAAAGATCGTACGCACGCACTTGTGTGTGGTACAGGTATCTCCGCCTGCCTACAAGGCAAAATGTATTCTCATGAGTGGAGAGTTTGCCCAGTAGGCAGGCGGAGATACCCGTCTGCCGCACAGGTGCCTGCGTACGATCTTTTGCCTAATTATCTAACAACACTGCTGCTTCGGTGCCCTAATCGAGGACTTTTTGCATGGCCTGTCTTGTAGGCGTTTTATTAAGGGCAATGAACTCCCCCCCCCCCCTCCTGTTTCTGCCTGGTGGGATCAGTGCGTAGATAACGGATCAGCGCGAAGTGCCTGGTCATCCTCCTGGTGGTTCGATGCGTTACTCCCTGGAAGAGGGAAGAAGAGAGGGGAGGGGGGGGGATGACTCTCCTTCGAGTCTTCGTGCGATAGGACCAAGGTGGATAGGACGCACCTTTGCTCCACTCTCCTGATGATTGTTTGCACTCAAGTTGAGCTGTACCCTAACTCCTCTCCCTATATACTTATTCATATCTTTAGGCTTTCTCTAACCCAGCCCACTAAAAGCTTGAAAGGAGTGTGTCGAGGTCCAACCAACTATCATGGAAGTTTCTTGGGATCGCGCTATTCAAAACATAAACGGCCACAACGACTTGAAGCATCAGACATAACTTGAAGTGAGCATGTGTTTGAGATCTAATTTTACACGCTTACTATGGGAGCTGACGCTTTATTGCTCTTGATATCTTGTAAGCAAGTAAGTGCAAGTCAGTGTTGACTGTTGACGGCGGCGCCCCCTCCCCCGCATCCACACCACGCGATGCGGCTACGCGGTACGCGGCTGCTTCTTTCCGTGACTCAGAGTCGGGTCCAAGTCGTCCGCGTCCGGTCCAAGTGGGGGAAGCTCTCGGCTCAGTTCTTAAAAGAGCCGTCCCCCATTCCGCTCGAGACAGAAGGAGAATCCGCGCGCACTCCTCACGATGGCTGCGTTCGAGATCCTGGCCGCCGCAGTGGCGGTCGTGCTTGCGATTTACTATTACATGACGAGCACCGCCGACTTCTTCGCTAAGCGAAACATCCCGTATTTGGAGCCGACGCCCTTCATCGGCTCCTCGGCTGACGCCCTGCTCTCCAGGCGCTGGCGCGGGAAGGTGTGGCAGGATTGGTACAACTACGCCAAGACCAACGGGCACAAGTTCCTCGGAGTGTTCCTGGGCAGGCGCCCCGTGCTCGTGGTCTGCGACGTGGATATGGTCAAGACCATCCTCGTCAAGGACTTCCAGTACGTCATGGACCATGGGACGTTCTTTGATCGGCAACGCGAACCGCTCACCGCTAATTTGTTCAATCTCCAGGTGAGTGGCTCTCAGACAGCCTAGCCGGTAGGCAACTCAGCGCATGTGGTGCGCATGTGGACTGCGGGTTGGCCTACCCGAAGCTTCGTAGGCGTCATTATGCTCGAGGGAGGAACTGGAGGAACTAAGGAAACGGGTGCATTTTGTCCCTAAACTCTCACGGCGGATGCCTGCACACTGGTTAAGGTAGCCTTACAATGGACCACCCTGGTGTCCATCCAGAGTCCGTCCAGCGTAGCGTCCGTCTGACTGGATGGACACTTGGACGAGTACCGGGCAGGTCCATTTTAAGGCCACCTTTAGGGAGAAATATTAGAAACTGAAGAGTTCAATATTTTTTATCCTCTCCCAGGCAATTTATTATCGTCACATTTTAACCACGCAGGGCCATGAGTGGAAAAAACTTCGAGGGAAGTTGTCGCCGACGTTCACCTCCGGCAAGATGAAGTCGATGTTCTACCTGGTGCACGCGTGCACGGACGAGCTGGACCGCTACCTGGAGGCTCAAGTGCAGAAGGGTGGTGAGCTCGAGATGGCCGAGGTGATGGCCAAATTCTCTACGGACGTGATCGGATCGTGCGCGTTCGGTGTCGAGGCCAACTCTCTAAAAGACCCGGACGCCGAGTTCCGCACCATGGGCAGGAAGGTGTTCGAGGTCGGACGCATTCGTGCTGCGGCCATGGTAAGTGGGTCTACTTACTTTAGTCCGAAATGATTTGTAGATTTGTTACCGACTTTTATGGCGCCCCCACAATGGCCGTTACCGAGGCGGAACGCCTGCGACAATCTGGATAGGCCAACCCGCCAAGCACTCGTGTGAAGGTGGTGGCCTACCCGGAGAGCACAAGCGCAGGAGGGAAGCAGGAGTTGAATTCCTGGTATCCAAAATTTCGTACCGTCACCTCCCGGTGAGTTGATTGTGGGGACACCTTTAGGATCCATTCTCCATTATAGACGAAGTGCGCATTGTCAAACAGTACATAGCCTTCTGTCTCTTCTTCTCATAGTTAACTCCGCTCATAAGAAGGCTCGTGTCGCGATGTCAGAATGCGCATAGTCTGCGGCTGATTCTAAGCCGCACGCCCGTATATGTAAAAGAACTTCAAAAACTCATAGTTATCGAAAAAATTACATAATATACTGTTCAGTTGATGGATGCTCGAAAAAACTGTCTGAGGTTAATTGAAAAGTGAATAAATAGAAAAAGAACCACAGAAAAATTCAAAACATTCCGTTTCCTCCTAGAATATGGTGGTTATATTCAGTTAAGAATCACGCCAGTCGAAGCGTAAGCGTACGCTTGCGTGAGAGTGAATCTACGCTTGAAGGGGTGGGGAGCACTCGGTCGGCTCCGCGGATTCAGGTGAATTCCGAGCTTCGGGTGACTTCGGCTGACCTGTTCGGTATTCGTGACCCGAAGCGATTCGAATCCGCGGAGCCAACCGAGTGCCACCCCTTCAAGCGTAGATTCACTCTCACGCAAGCGTACACTTACGCTTCGACTGGCGTGATTCTTAACTGAATATAACTGGTGTCATGAAATTTTATATCGATTGTCGGCAAACGATCCACAATTACAGCAGAGAATCGACAGTTCATTAATGTCAAAAAAGGGGGGAAGCAAGGGCACAATTTCAACTTTCTTCAAATGGAACTCTACTCTGTTTCTAATCGAAACTCACATTGAAACTTTTAGATGATCGCGGAGACTTTGCCCTGGTTGCGCCGGGTCTTACCCATACCTCTTGTCAACCCCCAAGTAAGAGACTTCTTCACGCGTACCTTCAACGAGAACGTCGAGAACAGGGAGAAGAATCACATCGTGCGGCACGACTTCATCGACCTGCTGATCCAGATGAAGAACAACAAGAGTGCCGGCAACGAGGGCCCCGACGCTGGTGAGTGACGTGACCGCTGCTGTAGCGTGGTGAGCCAGTGTTGCCAGAAAAGTAGGGAAAAACAGCACGAATACACCTGTGTGAGGCAGACGGGTATCTCCGCCTGCCTACTAGACAAACTCTCCGCACGTGAGACTTCCTTATTTGCCACGCAGGTGTATCCGTTCGGTTTTTGCATACTTTTCTGGCAACACTGTTGTGAGCTTTATTGGGAGCGTTGCCGCTGCTACGTTAAATAATGTTTCGCAGACATCGACGAGGCCATCCTGCCAGCGCAGGCTTTCGTGTTCTTCCTGGCGGGCTTCGAGACCTCATCGGCGGCGACCAGCACGTGCCTGATGGAGCTGGCCTACCACCCAGACATTCAGGAGAAGATGCGGGAGGAGGTGGACCGCGTGCTGGCCAAGCACGGCGGCATCACCTACGAGTCTCTGCAGGACATGACCTACATGGAGCAGTGCATTGAGGGTGAGTGTCCCCCTTAAGGTGTCCGTCCGTACAGAAGTGTGGTGCAGAGAGCCTCGTGCGGAGCTCAGCGCGTCACCGTGTCCGAACTGATATTTAACCAATTTCGGTCATTGCTTTTATTATTACATGCCACAAAGTATGTTGAAAATATTCTGTCGAACAGTTGGAAACACTCCTGAACGAAATATCAACCGCTACACTGAGGGAAATAGTTAGTTGTAGGTTCACGTGCAGAGTTGTAAAATTGCAAATAGAAATCGTCAATTATACGAGCCCAACGTATCGCCTTGAAATACAATTACAAGCGAGGATGGGTTGCTGCATCCTTACAACGTATATCGTAAATCGCTATTTACAAAATAAATCGTAAATCTACAAAGATTTTTAGCAGATGATACCTTTACTTTCTTTACTTTCAGAACAGTACAAGACACTAAGGTGTCAGCTAGCTTGTACTCTCGAGTCCAGAAACCAATCGCAACTATACAATAATATAGGGCGGCGCTGCTAGGGGGGGCCCATGGCTGCCTGACGCGCAGTCTGCGCGGAACAATGACACCTTCTCCCCGCGCGCAGCTCCTCCCTGCCAGCGACCGCTTCGGTCCGCCACGCCGCCGGCGGACCCCTCCCACCCCTTTCCCTCCCAACCCCGCAGGCACGCGGCGCGGCGCTGCTGGCGTCGTTCGTCGTTTACATCGTGTGCGTTCACACACAAATTGTCGCACCCCATAGCAATTTCTCTTGCGGTGCGGTATCATCTGCTATCAATACCAATCTTGATTGATATTTTTTTTCACAGAAAACGCACTCGCGTCTCGCGTGCTCTCGAAATGACCATCGACATTTTTGTAACTATAGTGCCGAACGATTCTGCACGTCACAAACTACACACAATTTTTTACCTCTTAATTGTGTGCAATTAGTTACAAATTGTGTGGAGTTCGTTGCAAATATTGTAACTATCGGCACATAATATTGTATCTTGTCTAGTGACGTACAAAATCGTTCATAGTTAGTAACAAAAAATGTCCATTGACATTTAGAGTGTGTCCTTCGTGTCCGGCGGTGTCCGGCTTTTTTGTCCGTTTTCTGTTTTGAGTCGCTGTTTAGGTCAGAAACTCTGTTCAAATACAAGACTACACTTTGGACACACATTAACATTTGGTCATGAAAAATGTCGCTTTGAATGGTTAAATATGAGTGCGCGGAGGGTTCGGGTACCTTCACATCCCAAAGCGACGGCGTAGCGAGCCGTCGCTTTTTGCCTACTATCAGGCGGATTGAAGGTCAACCAGTGCTCCCTTCCCCCTTCCCCTCGCCCTCCCCTCCTCCCCCGCCAGCTGCTGCATGATCTGAGGAGATCCATCCATCCTATGTGCACAACACTGACTGGAAAAACAAAGGTGCTATCTAATGCCTTTTAAAAGCGTTAGTGAAATAGTGCCTTTAGAAAGGCGCTATCGCCTCCCAAAGGTGCTATTTTTGGCCCTATTCGTGCCTTTACAAAGGCATTAGTGCAGTAACACCCCATAAAATTCAATAGCACCCCAAAAAGGGTGCTACGTAGCACCTTTGTTTTTCCAGTGAAGCGAGGTGCAGATCCATTACTCCTCTGAGAAAATTGCTTTGAAAATAAAACTTTAGAGCCCAGGAGATAGACAGGCACACGGTGATGACGCTCGCTGCTGGGCCTGATTTCGAGTAGACGGGAGGGGGCGGGGGGGGGGGGGGCAATTTCCAGGAGTCCGCGGAGCGGTCCGGAGTCCGGGGGCCGCTTGTTCCAGGAGTCCGGAGTCCAGGAGACGCTTGCTTTGCGTGGTGCGGCTGGCGGCTGCGGCCGCTCCCCCTAATTACCAGCCCGATCTTGTTCCTCAGAGACCATGCGACTGTACCCGGCGCTAGCCGGCCTGCCCCGCGTGGTGACCCGCGACTACCAGCTGCCCGGCGAGAGCCCCAAGGCCGTGCTGCCCGCGGGCACCCGCGTCATCATCCCCACCTACGCCATCCACTGCGACCCCGAGTTCTACCCCGAGCCGGAGCGCTTCGACCCGGACCGTTTCTCTGAGGAGAACAAGAGGAGCCGGCCGCACTACGCCTACCTGCCGTTCGGGGAAGGACCAAGGATATGCATAGGTGAGTCTCACTGTGCCCGGAACCACCCCCTCCAAAAAGGAGGTAACGATAATTGCTGCGGTAATCTCGGTTGGAAATGTCGCATCTTTCATGCCGGTCTCTTTCTTTTCGGCAGGACTTCGCTTCGCGATGATGCAGATGAAGACTTCGCTAGCTATGATTATAAAGTCGTACCGCGTCTCCCCGAGTCCAAAGTCCAACTACCCCTTGCAGTTCGAGCCGAAGAGCTTTGTCACCAGAGTGATGGGTGGCAACTGTCTCAAAATTACCAAGCGGTAGAAACTGAACTCCATTCTGTCACCGGCAAAAATTGTTGGTCATCGAATTTATTTATACTTTTCTGTACATACAATTAAGAATTTATTATTTAAGTAAAACCATTAAATACGGCACTCAAAGGTGTGATGGTGAGTCGAAGTTATATTTATTTTATCGCCCGTGGAGCTTTATCGAGTCCCTTTTTCCTCAAAAAATCAGACACAGTGTTTACCGTGGAGGGGTTGGAGGTAAATGTAGCAGCAGGGGAGGCTCTCGCATGCTTTCCCTCGTGTCGTTCGAAAGAAGTCACAAAATGAAGCTGGCACACCGCAAACTTTGACTCTCTTGATCAATTTTAGCAACAAATTCACTATTAAGATATATTTTTTTACCCTACATACCCTTGAAATTGCACAGATCGCAAGGGACGACCTACAGAGTACAGACAGCGTCCGGCGTCCGCCTTTAAAATTCGACTTGAAAATGCAACAAAATCGCAAAAATGTGATCAAATAATTTGAGCAGCTTCGATATTCTGTATTCAAATCGTGCCTTGAATCGTGCTAACCACAGGAAAAGTTTTGAAAGTGGACAAACTTGTGCATATAGTATGGTGGGTTGCATTATTTTTCCTCCCTACTAGGAGCACTGTTTGATTTTGGCGAAAAACATTGGTCTAAAGGCTCGGGCCGCCTATACCACGCCCGCCTACCAAGTAACCGGCTGCGGCGCTTCAAAATTTGTCGGCGTCGGCACGGCGCCCAGGTTTATCGGCAAACTCTTATGTGATACAGTCTCATACTTATTATTGAAGTACCACTGTGTCTCACACTTCCAAAAAACTATTTTTTGTCGTTAAAAAGAAATCACGCTTTAGAGAACAGCATCAGCTTTGGCGCAAACTGGTACAAACAAGCCTGTGATGTGGTTGTGATCGCAAACAACAACGACCCTAAAACGTTTTGTAACCGTGAAGTCACGATTATTTTATATATTGTTCTTCCGAACCCCATCACATAGGCTCGTAAAAACCTGGATTTTGCGACGAATCTGATACTCTTCTCCAAAACTTAACTGCCCTGCTGCAACTGCCTCTACGACAGAAAATAGTTTGGGAAGTGTAGTATTCCACAATATTCCAAATATTTTTCTTGAACAATACTTAAAAATAAAAGCTTATATAGTTTACCATTCCTTACCCCTTTTATTTCTCAGATTATAATGCTTTAGAATACCATGCGGGATCACTATTTCTCTTACATGAAATACTGCAAGGGAATATTTGTTAGAATTTTTCATTGAAAAATATGGCCTCGGAATTTTTTCAGAAAAAACTGCCATTTTTAAACATTATTTCGGAAATATTTTCCTAGACAGGAGTACAGGAGGGTTTATTTGAGATATGCATGGGTTCGAATACATTGATCTGCCCCTGCCCTATTTCGGTCGGTGGAAATTACGTCGATTTTGGGACCAAGCAGAGGTCGAAGTGAATCGACAAATTGTCATCTCACCAGACAACGTCGATTCAACCACCATTTCTGGCTGGGTGTGCTGAAGCCAAAGTAGCGGCGTAGAGCGGGTCCCTGGACTTGACAAAGTTGGGGCGAATCTGCTCATTTGGCGCAAAAGTATAGGGTGGGTAGAGAGATTCCATAGACGATCATTTTTCACCTGTACACCAATGGGCACAAACGTCAAACAGCGCGGATGATTATTAGAGTTGTCCCACTGGTATAACTCGGCCCAGCGCCTGCAAGGCAGGCAGTGAGACTCGCACGCATGCAGTGAGGGACGCCTGGACTCCGGCGCCGCCGTGGCGCTTGGCGCTGCCATGAAGTAGTGCTATAATGGAGTAGCTACTAAGTACGTTGAAATGTGCGCCGCGCTGGCTGGCGAAGCTTTCTCCTCTGAAGCCAATGTTCTGAGAAATCTCACGCACTCAGTTTTTGAAAGCCTATGGTCTGCTGCAGCTAATGATGCCCTTGTTTCGAGTGTAGCATCATTCAAACTGGAGTTACGACGCCTGAAACGCCGCAAATCCGTTTTTCCCAGGGTGCCTGCGTGTCGTGTGGTGGGCAGTGAGCACCGCGGGCCGCGGCGCCGCATGGTCATCGTCTCACTTCGTGCCGTTTTGAGATTGAGATGCGGATGCGATCGACGACCGACGACACATTTGCCTATGGTGGCGCTGTCGGTTTTCGCTATCCCTTTTGCTCGGCTCTGGTCGACACGCACACGACTCTCACAAGACAAGCAGCAAGCAGCGCCACAGTGCCGTAGTGCAGGCCTCCCTCACAGCATGCGTGCTAGATTCGCTGCCTACCTTGCAGGCGCTGGGCTGAGTTAGACAACTCTAACTATCCGCGTTGTTTGACGTTTGTTCCCATTGGTGTACAGGTGAAACATGATCGTCTATGCGTGCTCTACCCACCCAATGCTTTGGACCCAAATGAGCTGATGGAACCCTGTTCATACGGTAATGTGTTTAGTAATCGAATGATTACAGGGTGGCTCTTTTACCCCGCTCTTTGCGTAACTATGCAACCCATTCTACTCCAGCTGAGCGAGGGCAAGAGGAGAGGAAGGGAGCGCGAGGGGGGCGTCCCCCACCCCTCCTTCTTGCCCTCGTTCAGCTGGAGTAGAATGGGTTGCATAGTTACGCAAAGAGCGGGGTAAAAGAGCCACACTGTATAACGAAAGAAGGGCGAGAAGAAAGCACGCGGATTGTTGGCTCGGCTTTAGTAAATAGTGTGCGCATGCTGGTTAGTTTGATTTGAACGTAATAAATTGAACTCTTCTTACACAGGGTGGCTCACTTACCCCGCTCTGTGCGTAAGTAAGTATGCAACCCATTCTACTTAAGCTGAGCGAGGGCGAAAAAGGCGAGGTGGGGATCGGCCCCTCACCCTCCCCTCCTCACCTCTTGCCCTTGCCCCCTCGCTCAGCTGAAGTAGAATAGGTTGCATACTTACCGATACTTACACAGGAATTATACAAGGTGGGTCATTCCAAACTAGATTTTCGCGAATTGCAGTGACCCCCTGGAATTTTTTTTGTTTTGACCCCAGTCCATAGTACCCTTTGAGAGACCTTTCCCCAATTTTTTGCAGATTTTTAGCTCAAAGGGTTCCGGAGATATAAGGATTTTAAGTTTTTTGAGCCTTTTTTAGTGAAATTTCGAAAAAAACGACCTAGGCGGAGCCGAAACGCTCTCGAAAGCGAGTCCATCATGTACCGGAACGTAAAATGATCCCAGGAATCCGAATCCGGCCCCAGAATGGACGAGTTTTAACTCCTAATACCCCTAAAGTCGAAATTTCGTTTATTTTTCATGCGTTTTCGCGGCCCTGGACGGCTGACCTCCCCATAACTTTTTGACCTTTTTATGGGTGAAAATGAAAGATAGTTACTCGCTCTTTCAAATAAAACGGGTGAAAGATGTGGGACCGAACCTCGTTTAGGCGCTACAGGCCGGCGAAAATGAAAAAAGTGCGATTTTGGCCTAAAAAACGCGTTTTTCGGGGTTTTGGCGGTATCTTATCGAGATGTTCCGCACCTCGTACACGGGATATCTATTTGGTTTCTAGGAGTTTTCGGCCTCCTCTTTCAGTTGCATCAATAAAAAATTCTAACGCTAACGCGTTAAACGGCCCCCTAGGTTTTAACACTAACTCGAGAATGAGAAAGACTTAAATAATTTTCAGTCAAAAAGTTATCAAACCAAAGCGTGAATTTCATCTGCCTCACATTTTCCACATAAAATGTCATCACCCGCTGGCGGGCCAGCAATCAACAACGCTGCCGCAAGCAATCACCATAAAAGCTGAATCGACAATTATAAAAAAAAATCGATTTTACGAAAATCTGTTAGGCACAAAGTTCATTAACTTTTTGGCTTCATTAGAGACTTTCGTGGATGGTCTAGGTGAATAAGAAAATAAAATCTACTTTGTTTTGTTGAGTAAAAAAAAAAATATTTCACCTCAGTGTTTGATCAGTGTCACTAGTACAGCGGGTTAGATGCCAAATTTCAGCTATCTAGCTGAAACGACTAAGAAATTAGTCTGTCAGTAAAATTTGTCCGATTAGCTTGATTTTTGAACTGTAGGCTCGTAATGCAATGGTTATTCGAAAACTGCGTTAGCAATTTTATTCTAACACGTCCTTCAAAATTTTAGTCTTTGAACTACTGTGCATAAGTTGAATCAACAGGTCCCCCCCCCCTCCCCCAGCCGCGGTCCTCCCCTGCGCGCCGAGGCGTCGAGTCTCTCAAACAATGGCGAGCCATCCAGCCGGCTCGGCACAGGGTGCTCGGCTCGCAATCACTATAGAAACTAAGGATGCAAACTAAAATTGCTCAAAAACGTATAGACAAATTGACATTAAATACACCTTGAAAATTTTCTAATTTTTCAAACTATTTTTCAGTTTTCTTACGTAAAAATCGTATAGAAACAATCGTCTACTTCCATAAAGGGCCATTGTCGAGAAGGAATAAAAAACTTTCTGGCGAAATGAAAAGGCACCCCTAACGGGGGCCTAAAAAGTTGGGTATTTGGGTCCTTCTATCAGTTTTAGCTCCTCAAAAAACTCAAAATCGTCAATTTTTTTAGGCACGAAGTAGCCTTATGGTTTTGTCGGCGGATCCGATTATTTTTTTTATCAGTGTGGCCCCTTACCTAAATCCTGATTTTTCTATACGATTTTCATAAGACTTGGCAGAGAGGTAGAACTCAATCTCCTTAGTTCACTGCTGAAGTGCCAGCCCAAACTTAGTGGCCAATTTTGAGAAATTTCGATCTAAAATCTCTGTTTCTATGGTAATACTCGGCTTGTCACGGGAAAGCAGCGTGGAAAGGGGAGCCGAGCCGAGTCGCCATTGTTGAGGCTGCTCGACCCCTCGGCGCGGCGCGCAGGGGAGGAGGACCGGCGGGGCCGGGGACTTGTTGATTCTACTCATGCACAGTAGTTCAAAAAATAAAATTTCGAACGACATGTTAGAATAAAAATGTAAAAGCAGTGTTCAAATGCCTATTGCAGAACGAGCCTACAGTTCAAAAATCAAGCTGATCGGATGATTTTTACTGAGCGACTAACTTTTAAATCTTTTTAGCTAGAAAGGTAAAATTTGGCATGTGACCCGCTGAACTAGTGACCTTGATATAAAAGAAATTTAGTAACATGACCCATAAGGCTAGAATTTTTAAAGTAAATTTCTATATAAACCATCTTCTACCGAAGAATTTAGTGAAACAAAACCATTAATTAACTTCGTGCCTACCAGGATTTCCTGAAATCGTATATTTTTTTAAAATTTTTTAAAATGATGCTGAAGCCATGTCCTACTCCCACAACCTTCAAATTTTCAATCCCGGACCCCCGAACCGATGTTTTAGCCCCGTAAAGACAGAAATAACCGAAATAACACTTAAGGACCCAAAATTTTGTTTTCTAGCGACCATCTAGAAATGATCAGGACCTCAAAAAAAGCGTTTTTAGATGATCGACAAAAACACTTTTTGGGGGTGCAAAACTTGGAAAATTTCGGATTTGGGAGTGATTGACCCCCAAAAAGTGTTTTTGGCGACCATCTAGAAATGCTTTTTTTGAGGTCCTGATCATTTCTAGATGGTCGCCAAAAACACTTTTTGGGGGTCCAACACTCCCATATCGGAAATTTTACAAGTGCTGGACCTGAAAAAAGTGTTTTTGGCGACCATCTAGAAATGCTTTTTTTGAGGTCCTGATCATTTCTAGATGGTCGCCAAAAACACTTTTTGGGGGTCAATCATTCCCATATCCGAAATTTTCCAAGTTTTGCACCCCCAAAAAGTGTTTTTGTCGACCATCTAAAAACGCTTTTTTTGAGGTCCTGATCATTTCTAGGTGGTCGCCAAAAACACTTTTTTGGGGGTCAATCACTCCCATATCCGAAATTTTCCAAGTTTTGCACCCCCAAAAAGTGTTTTTGTCGATCATCTAAAAACGCTTTTTTTGAGGTCCTGATCATTTCTAGATGGTCGCTAGAAAACAAAATTTTGGGTCCTTAAGTGTTATTTCAGTTACTTCTGTCTTTACGGGGCTAAAACATCGGTTCGGGGGTCCGGGATTGAAAATTTGAAGGTTGTGGGAGTAGGACATGGCTTCAGCATCATTTTAAAAAAATTTTTTAAAAAAAAATTTTTTTTGATGATTTTGAGTTTTTTGAGGAGCTAAAACTGATAAAAGGACCCAAATACCCAACTTTTTTATTTTTGCAACTGAAAGAGGAGGCCGAAAACTCCTAGAAACCAAATAGATATCCCGTGTACGAGGTGCGGAACATCTCGATAAGATACCGCCAAAACCCCGAAAAACGCGTTTTTTAGGCCAAAATCGCACTTTTTTCATTTTCGCCGGCCTGTAGCGCCTAAACGAGGTTCGGTCCCACATCTTTCACCCGTTTTATTTGAAAGAGCGAGTAACTATCTTTCATTTTCACCCATAAAAAGGTCAAAAAGTTATGGGGAGGTCAGCCGTCCAGGGCCGCGAAAACGCATGAAAAATAAACGAAATTTCGACTTTTGGGGTATTAGGAGTTAAAACTCGTCCATTCTGGGGCCGGATTCGGATTCCTGGGATCATTTTACGTTCCGGTACATGATGGACTCGCTTTCGAGAGCGTTTCGGCTCCGCCTAGGTCGTTTTTTCGAAATTTCACTAAAAAAGGCTCAAAAAACTTAAAATCCTTATATCTCCGGAACCCTTTGAGCTAAAAATCTGCAAAAAATTGGGGAAAGGTCTCTCAAAGGGTACTATGGACTGGGGTCAAAACAAAAAAAATTCCAGGGGGTCACTGCAATTCGCGAAAATCTAGTTTGGAATGACCCAGGTGTATCTGCCCAAGTAGGCAAAAATCATGGGGTGGTTAGAACAGGTTAGAACATGCGTAGACGATCATGTTTCACCAGTACGCTAGTGCACTGTTAAAAATTTATTGCGATTTCCCAGCACTTCCTCGATACGGAACGATTGTGAAATCCCAACACTTCTCTGTAATCAGAAAAGGACCCTTTTGCTGCCTGAAATATTTTGTCGGCCAGTCGGCAATATTGTTGAAGCCAGTCTATTTTAAATACAAAAGACAGTTGGAATTTCCTGAAGAATTGTGATTAAAATACAGAGGCCAATTGGAATTTCCCGAGGAGTTCTGGTTAAAATACATAGGACAGTTGGAATTTCCCGAAGAGTTTTGGTTTAAATACAGAGGACTGTCGTAATTTAACGAAGAGTTCTGGCAACTTTTTTCACAACAGAGGTGCTGTGAATTTCCAACATTTTTTTAAACAGTGTGAGCGAAAATCTATAATATCGCGGAGCACTGGTTTTCAAGTTCGGTCCGGCGGGTCCGCGGCGCCTGCATGGTATAGCAGCGAGACGTGCGCGCATGCTGAGTGGGTCGCCCGTCGCCTGTACTACGGCGCTGCGTGTCGTCTGCGCAGCGCCGTGGTGTAGGCGTCCCGCAATGCAGGCGCGCGCACTTCGCTGCCTACCTTACAGGAGCCGGACCAAATCAGGAAAGCCGTTTTTTGATTTTTTTTTTTCAAAAGTGAAAGATACAACCATAAATTTTGAAATATTTTTGACTAATACTTCATACTTGTTTCTTTACGGTAAAATAAAATTGAAGGCCTGTGTTGTTTCCTTCACTTTCAAAAAAATCAAAATGGGGTTTCTACCAGAAGAGCACTTTGTAACTTGGGCGCCTTACGCGCCAAGATGGCCGCAAACAATTGAGCGCTACCGCTGTCATCGGGAATCCGTACCTTACGGTGAAGATTCACCGTAAGTTACGGTGATGCAAAGTTCACCGTAGCTTACAGTGAAATTCACTGCAACACGGTGGATATTTTGCGTTTTACTGAGATTTTTTGTCACTGGTTTTGGTTCTGATTTCCTGACTTTTCTTTTTCTTCCTTTCTTTTGTACGTGCCGAGAGACCAATTCATATGTTGGCTACAAGGCGGTGGGGGGTTGTAAACATGCTAGTGTGTCATCCCTCCCTTTCCCTCCCCCTACTCCCCCCTCTCCATCTCCCGAAGTCGTCCGAAATACACCGAAGTGAGACGAAGTGTGATTCGGCCAGAGCTAGCAGGCTCGGCTCGCTCGCGTCCAAAGCAGCAGCCGAAGCCGAAGCCGAGGCCGACGCCACTCTCAGTCGTTTGTTTACGTGCATGTTGTGAAGTTGTCTGTGAGACCTTGTTCCTCAAAGTCGGCCGCTAAAGCGGATTTTGTGTGTCTTGAGCATAGTTGCACCGCAACTACGCCATCGACCGCGTTGTGTTGGAATCCCTTCGCATGCGTATGCCCTCAATCGGATAATGCCACACCGGGACACTGTTATTCACCTGGTTGCTGGCGGGTAAGCTTGTGTGAAGAGGGACTTTGTGCGTAGATGACATCAGATTTTTTTCATGTAATCCGACTGACATGGTGAACAATTTTCGTACAAACATCTGACGATTTCGGGGGGAAAATTGGACGTCGCCCCCTGCCTCTTTCCTTGACGGAATGTTTTGTTTCTTAGCGTTTTTGCTGGTGCTGCCGGCCACCTAGATGAAGCTTTACCCGCTAGCCTAACTTTCCTGATCATGCATCTTGAGTGTGGCAGTGATGTGTACCTGTACCGACCGCATAGCTATGGAGATCACCCTCTGACCGTGTTGCATCTGAAACACATAAGTATACCCTCTGTGGTGTATTAAAATCGCAAATGTGGATAGCTCTTTTCCACTCCACTCCACTCAGTCAAGTTGTCTTTTCTTCTATCTCGAGTTCTTCATGGAGAGTTAAATGATATTGTTCATTTTTTACTCTTGCACAAAACAGCTGTGTTTTCATCGTTTAAAAATAAACTGATAGGGTGCTTCATTTTTTTATGTCTTGTAATACCGTCAAGTTCAATTTTCTTCCATTTTTTCCCTTTTTTTTTTAATTTGTCACCCTTATTTATTTGTTTTCTCAAAAATTTTATTACAAATTTTATACTGCAGACTACTATGAAAGAATTCCATTGACTTTTTTTCCAATAAAAAATCAATGCTCTTGCTTCTCGATATTTATTAAACATTTGAAGTTTGAAGTTAGTCTTGTTAAGACGTCAAATCTTTGGCTCCTGCGGATGTTCACTGAATCATTTTTGTTGTCTGTCCACTTGAAGAAAGTCCATATCAGCCCTGCAGCATTGTGTTGGCTTAATTTTTTTCTATGTCCCAATGTGTTTACATGCTTTTGTCATGTGATGTACCATTAACATCATCTCTCCATGAATCTTTTCTTGAAACATCTCATTTTGTCTTCTTGTTCTTCCAAATTCTTTTTCTCTTGGTATAAAATTAAAACAGCCATTATATGGCAACTTTAAGTTTGCTTCCTTTAAGTTTATAAGATTTTTTCAAAGAAAATAATTTAGACTGTGAATTAGGATGTATTTTTTTATGTGCTCAAAACTTAGTAAATAATTGTCTTTTGCACCTTAAGCAATTTTCTTGTCATTCCCATTCCATCTGGAAATCTAAGAGATTTGTTTTAATAGATAATCTTAGCAATCAAAGTGATTCTATGTTAAAAAATATTTTTCTCTTACAGAGCCGCCGGCACAGCAGGTGCTATCGTAACATGTCCTCTGGAAGTAGTAAAGACTCGGCAGCAGTCTTCCAACAGTTTCCAAATCCATAAAGTCAACCTGCCAAGGATAGCTTCTACTGATGGCAGCCATGTCACTTGCAAAACGTTACTTCCACCTCACCAGAGGCGAAGGCTTACAACTATGGCAGCACGACACACCCAAGTCCTATCCATCTCCCACTGCGGAATGGCAGGTGGACCTAGTATCAAGAGTATGAGCATCATCCAATGTCTTAGGTAAGTGAACTTTTCACTTGAGGTGCTCCCATCCCACCCTGAATGAACCTGTTGTGTACTCTCTGTCTACCAGCTGTTTTGAATGACTGGATCTATCTTTAAAGATTTGGATAAATATACTTAAATAAGTTACCAGCCATTTACATGCTCTTGAAAATAAAAATAATCTAATAAAAATACTTAACGGAGAGACCAGACACGACGGATCCGCTCAGTGTGGAACCACCTTTCTGCCCCGCCCTCCCTGTCTTGATTGACATGGCTCTGCTCTGCGTTAATGACGGGTCATCGTTATCGCGGTGAACTTTCCGCCCGCCTAAAGTGCGTTACAATGATCCGAGGTCTCTTCCCTCCTCGCCGTGACCTCCAGGCCGGCCCGCGCCGGGCCGATGCACTGACCGCCTCGCCCTCTAGTGCACTGCCATCTGTATCTGTGAGATTAGTAGGAAAACTTAAATTTATATATTGGCCCTAGCGGGTTTTCTTCGTTCTTCTCTCCCCCCTGCGCATTCGTGTGTGCCGTAATTGGCCTGGCCGCTCAGTCGCAGTAGAAGTGTTCCCATTTTCAGCACTTCCAGTGTTTAACTTGCGCGACTCGATTCACCCCCCCCCCCCCCTTCCCTAGACCGCCCCTTGTTTTGCTGTGCTCTCGCCAGCCCAGTCGCGACGGCCCCAGCCCAGCCCACGATGAACCTAAACCGGTTCCCCGCCGGACGAGTCGAGCTCGCGGGGTGCGCCACGCCAAGCCGAGCCTGCCGCAGGCCGGTGTCCGAGCCGAGCCGGGCCAGGGCGAGCCGAGCCGGGCCTCACGCTGACTTGGGTTTGGCGGAACGAGTCGTGTTAAAAATAAACCCGGGACGCTTACCCGACAGCGGCGCTCCAGTGCATCCTCGAGGCGGGACGGGGGATGTAGTCGAAGGGTGACCACCACCCCCTTTATCCAAACTCGTTAGCCGGCTGGCTAGTCGGGCTTACAAGGCGAGACACTTGGCCGCGTTGGAATTCCGCCAAACTCGGTCCGTTGCGCAAGTCGCCTATGCTGACGGGGTTCTGGTCCTGCTGCCACGGACCGGCCTGCGGGCTGCATTTGCGAATAAGGCAGTCGTCCCAGCATTACTTTAGTCTTCGAGTCACAGTCTAAAGGCACGCTTTCTCATGGCATCCAAGACCAAAGTAATGTTGGTACGACTTTACCGTGTCACCCAGCGCATTCCGGCATGGCGTATCGACGCGCTGTGCGCCGGGGATGTGCGGGGGGCGGGGGAGCAGCCACTGCTGGGGTGCCGCCCCCGCCCGGCCCCCACCCGGCCCCCCGCCTCCAAGTGGGGCGTTGAAAGTTGCAGCCGACTCGGTCCGATCCGACCTGGCCCGACCGGAGCGGCTTGCATCGGAGGGGGGCCTGATACGGCGACGGGCAGGCCGGCAGGTCAGGGCAGCGCAGCCAGAGGAGAAACCTCTGCCGAACACGTCCCGGCGCCGGGTTGTCTTAAATTGCGTTGTGGGGTTGAGGGAAGTTTAGTCATTTCCAGGTCAGCTTCAGCACACAATCAAGTTTCTGGTCTGCTCACATTCACTCTTACAGTTTGAATCCTACTGATCGGTTCGTATTAAGAATTAAAAACCGAAATTAACCCATCAGCGCACGACTATCACCGTTTTTAAGTCAAATAACTTGTCGTCATTGTCAAGTACAAAAATGTCATCTCCACCCAGTCAGTCTCAGTTAAAAAGTGGATTTGATCATAGATCAGATACCATCTGTTGTTAGTCGAACACAATTTCTAGGTGTTATACAAAATAAAGACGTCTGTCTTTTGAATTGTATTTTGTTTTCTTTTTCTTTCTTTTTATTTGGCTATTATTTACTTTAAGAGGAATTATCCATATGGAGCAAAATTTGTGTTGTATTTGTCAGTACAATAAAAAAGAAAAAAATTCAGAAAAAATGTCTGTACTGGCTCAAAAAAATTTTAAGGACTTTTGAGAGCAACGTCCATGGCCAATAATACAACAAATACAGCAATTTAATCAAGATTGTTTTGTTCTAATAGTCTTTAGTGTAACAATGCACAGATGAAAACTGTTATAATGGAACATAGACATTAGTTGAACAAGTAGATTGTAAGCGCATCAAACACGTTTGATACAAAAAGAAAAACCTCGTTCTTTACCTCTTTACCCTTAACTTTAATAATGTTAGCTTTCAACTAGAAATGGTAAGTCAACAGCAGGATAGTGAGTCCATAACACACGACACTTTGTTGTCAGTCACGGCTTTCCACTTTCCACGTTCAAACCTTTCGCGGCATTTGTTTTCTTTTTGAGACAAACTTTAAATGATTACAGAATATCTCAATAGAAGGCGTTGCTCAACTCGCGCATGCGCACAACCCATATCGGTTGTGTTGATATTGATACTCTCAATGTTGATAAACACAAATGAATGTAATGTTTACTTTTTAATTAGAAACTGCAGAATGTTGAAAATTGTTGATACGTTTCGTGATAACTTTATTTGTCAAATAGTGTAGTTTGGTTGTATGTCCGTCCGTAATTAAGTCGTAATGCGTACGGGATAAAAGTGGTCTCGCGGCGAGCAGTCGGACGTCTCTGTTCAAAATTTAGATTCTTAATTTCTTAAAATTTTGCTTAGTAACTCGAAAAAAAACCTCTATTATTGACTCATTACTGGGTAAAAAGCTACAATTTGCTTACACAGACATAACCGTAAGTATTACCATTTCTTCGCTGAAAATGGGGTCTAACTTACACCGCACTGAGCACAATACTCGTTCTTTCACCTCTATGTTAAGGGAGATGTGGAAAAGGTAAAGAACGAGTAAAAATCCCACTAAACTGGACCCGCAATCTGTCAAGGGTCCAGAGTGATGTGGAGATTTGTAACAAATGTGCCATAGGCTGTATTGACGTATTTTGAAATTTTGTCTTAGAAGGCTAGGTTGAAGTTACAAAGAATAATGAAATCTTTTGATCAAAGATCAAAAAATTATGTTTTTTGTTGTCGTAAATGTTAGAGTTGTGCTTAATATTGAGAACCCAGTCCTCGTTTACTCTATCTGCCCGCTGCCCAGGCCGGGCCGGCCTCACCGCGGGTCGTACGTAAAACGCGTGTTGCTCTTAACTCTCTTAAGTGGCTTGTTTTGTCCCGCGGACGGGATGGCACGGCGCGACAGGCGACAGTCCTGCCGAAATGACAGGAGCCGCTGGGCTAGGCCGGGCCGGGCGCGGAGCAGACGGGCCGCAGCCAACCTTGCCAGGGCCTAGCGAGGCCCCTGCTGCGTAGCGGCTGCTCGGAGCGGCTGCGAGCCAGGTGCTCGGCCCGCAACGCGACATACGGCCCGGCCCAGCCTATCTGTCTGTCTGTCTGTCTGCTGCGTTTGCGCTGCGAATCTGTTGCTGATCGCGAGCGTTGAGCTTATGTCACTCGCGGTTTATTTGCCCCCGATAACGCGGATAGGCGCGCTCTGGCCTGGTCCGAGCCGAGCCGAGCCATGCGCTGCGCGGTCTGGTCTGGTCTGGTCTACCCTTGCCCAGTTCGGCCCCGCGAGGCAGGCCCGCGCCCGCGCGGCGGCCGATGGCGACGGGATGGGATGGGAGAGCAATTCGGCGGCGATCCGTCGTGCGGTGATAAGGTGCGCTGTGACGCACGGGGCCGCGCATCCTTATCGTCGTACCAGGGCGGGGCGGGGCGGGTGCTGCGGGGACTGGCATGCCATCGCGATGCTGTAGTCAGGCGTCTAGCGTTGGAGTTGCCGTGGGCCGGAGGTGGGAGGGAGGGAGGGCGTTATAAGGGACTTCGCGCAGTACAGGAGTGCGCACTGCGCAGGGGCTCCTTGACGGCGTGGCTCGGCTCAGCGCGGCGTGACCTCGGCACAGTCTAATCCGGCCCGGAAAACCTGTCGCCCCGCGTTCAAAACAACAGGACTCCTTCTCAGCGCGCCCCACCTTGCGCCGTCTCCTGCGTTTTATATTTGTGTTTCCTTTTTGTTTGGACGACCTTTTATTTTATTTCCGAACGGCGCGATATATATTTTCAGCGACTTGTTTGTCATTACTATGCCCCGGTGCGCGCGGGTGCCGGGGCGGGGCGGGGCGGGGCGGGGGCGGGGCGGGGGGCTCCCAGGATGCTGGCACTCACTGCGTGCGCCCCACCCGCGGTCGCTGCCCCGCCCCGCCGCGCCCCGCCCCGCCCCGCCCTGCCGCGCCCCGCCGCGCCTCCGCCGCCGCCGGTCGTCCAATCGCTGGCAGCGCGCTGGGAGGCGTGCCACGGGCGTGCGGCAGGATGAAGGGGCGGGGGAGCGGGCGGGCTTCATGCGTGCACATGCGTCCCCGACAACGCCCCGCGAGCGAGAACCTCGCTGCTGCAGCCACGGGCTCGGCTCAGCCTGGCCCGGCCCGGCGCGCCCGACCCCGGACCCGGCCTCGCGTTGTCGCTGCAGTCGTGGGCGGTCAGACAAGCAATGCGGTAAAAGTTGGCGCTGAATTTCGGACTTTGGCTCGCCGCTCACCCCGGCCTTCCTTCTGACAGACGTTGACAGTCTCTTGTATGATCGCGGACGGTTCGACGGCTGCGCCGTCTCTTCTCTTCCTCAGCCCGGGGCGGGGTGGGGCGGGGCGGGCCTGCCGCTGTCTGTACGCCGCTCAGACCGGGCGTGCCAATGAATATCCGCGCCGTGCGACATCGCCTCGCCCTGCCTCCGCGCTGACACGGCCCCGGCCCGGGCCTTTGAGGGAAGTGGATAATTGAAGCGGCTCCACGGAGTGCCAATCAGCGCTAACGTCATCAGGGTGAAAAATCTTTGTGTCACGTCACAAGTCCTACACACCAAGGAGTCCCCCACCAAAAAAAAAACTCGCAAAATACTTGCAATAACTCACACTCGCGAAAAAAAAAAAAAGGCAATGCTTTGCGAAAACTGGCGGAAAAGATCACGAAATTCTTGTCATTCTAGGAAACGAACTAATACCCGTAGGTACTTTGCAAAACTCGTTGTACACTTGTGCACCCGCTTAGAGAGCAGGGGAGACCCCCTCGCCCCTCGCTCCATAGACATTGTGTATGTACAATTGTCGGGTAGGTGCGCAAAGTCGCAGCGGCAGGTGGCAGATCATTGCTGCCGCGTCGGGAAGAGGAGTCAAAATTGGAGCTATGTAGCACAGCGTGGCGGGGCGGGGGTTCTCATGCACGCGCAGCGAAATGCCGACGGGGTCGATGTGTGAAAAAGACACCGTGCCGCGCCGTTACCACAAGTGCAGTGGGCTTTGCTTTTTTGTCAGCTGCGACGTTGCCGCGTTGCGCTATACTACTAGTTTCGTCCTCCCCGGACCCCGGACCCAACTCGACCCGACCCAAGCGGAGCCGAGGGCCCGGGGGCCGTTCTCGGGGCCGTTGCCGGGGTGGTGGGGTCCCGCCCCACCCCGCCCCACCTCGCCCCGCGAAGAACCCTCCTCCGTGTGGGAGATAAAGGGGCGGGTCTCCTCTTTTGTCTCGGGTCACGTCTGTTACCCTCTCAGCCGCGCGCGCTTCTTCGTCTTATGACCTCATTTACACCTCGTGGCCGTAGCCTCTCATCCGTCCACGATTCCACTTTGAGGTGTTGTTAGGCGCGCCAATGGACGGACGACATTCTTGCGACCGTGGCTCTCCGTTCGGCGCTAAGGCCTCCCCAATGGGGGAAACTATAGTCTGCATTTTGCTGAACAGATATCGAGAATTTTTCTGATTTTCTTTAAAAAATTATGCAGTTTAGGCTTTTAATATTTTTTATTTGCCGGATGTGTTTTTCTCAAAATTTCTAAATTTTTGAAAAATTTTAGTTTTTGGAAGTTTTCCTAACTTTTCTGAATTACACGAGGTGTTTCCCCTCGAGGTAGCCTCTGTATCCGCTTATCAGTGGGCTGCCACCGTGTGATGGGCCGCGGCGTGCAGGCGGGCCTTATCTTAGTCGCTTGCACCCAAAATAGTTGTGTCTGTGTATGTGTGCGTGTCTTTGCATCTCGAGGGTTTTGTTTGTCTCTCGCTGGAGAAGGGAAAGCGAGGCACTTCCCGATCAGCTGATTTCCGTGCAGACTCTGCAGCTGTTGCTGCGTCGGTTCCGTCGGTAAGGCGAGCCGAGAAGGCCGGCAGGGATATGATTTCTATCTGCCCCGCTTCGACTGATGCGCACATTGTGTCCGCGGCGTGGACTGTACTATTCGAGTCGTGCTAAACAGCAAGCCGCCCGAACTACGACGAAGGCAGGGAGGGGAGGGGGAGGGCTGAGTTTGATGTTGGATTGACGGTCGGCGGCACCGGGCGCCACACGTGACCTGCCCGGTATTTTTAGCGTGATAATCACTCCAAGCCCGGCGCAGCCCGGCGCCCAGTGGGCCTTAGGGCTCGGGAGGTTGGTGGGCAGATGGATGGATAGATAGATGGACGGGGATGTCGCATTGTGGAAAGTCGGACCATCAGCCGCTAGTCTGGCCTGCTGCGCGCTGCGCCGCTAAAGCGCTAATGAGGCTCGGAATAGAACGGGTCACATGATTGAGCGCCGCGGAAGCAAGCATTTCCCGCAGGTGTGCCAGTGCCGGAGACCCCCGGGAAAGAGGGAGGGGGGGGGGGAGGGGTCGTCCTTGGGAAGGTCACACACACACACACACACACACACACACACACACACACAACTGAACCACCTTTTGTAGGTTTGTTTTCATTTTCTTATGGGCTATAACGCGATGGCCGCCCCAATTTTTTTTACATACAGGGTGGCGCGTTTGCCCCGGTTGATTTCGTAAGTAGGCAGACCCGCCACAGCACGTTCTCGGGGGTGAGCGCAGGCC
Organism: Frankliniella fusca; assembly: GCA_029379305.1. Taxonomy (NCBI): domain Eukaryota; kingdom Metazoa; phylum Arthropoda; class Insecta; order Thysanoptera; family Thripidae; genus Frankliniella; species Frankliniella fusca. The sequence goes on from JAHWGI010000286.1 coordinate 946,959, forward strand.
GCGGGGGTGAGCGCGGGCCGCGGGGCTGAGCGCAGGCCGCGGGGGTGAGCGCAGGCCGCGGGGGTGCGCACGAAGTACGCGGAGCTGCCAGGCAGGGCGAGCAAGACAGACGCCGAGGTAGGGGGGGAGGGGCGAGGCGCGCTGGCTGCCCAGTCGAGGTGTGGAGGGGAGCCCACCCCGCACCTCCCCCCGCCTTAGAACGAGACGCAGCCAGCGTGCGAGTGAGAGAGAGCTGGCTAGCCCGCTCCCGTACCGGCCCTCGCCCGAGAACGTGCTGTGGCGGGTCTGCCTACTTACGGAATCAACCGGGGCAAACGCGCCACCCTGTATTTAAATTATTTTTTTCTTAACTTACGTTGCTCTTTCTTCACCCTCACCAGGCACATCGTGGAGCGCGAAGGCCCCCGCGCGCTGTTCAAAGGCCTCGGGCCCAACCTGGTGGGCGTGGCGCCCTCGCGGGCCATCTACTTCTGCGCCTACTCGCAGTCCAAGGAGTTCCTCAACACGACCGCGCTGCTGCCGCCCAACTCTGCCGCCGTGCACGTCGCCTCCGCCTCGTGTGCAGGTGAGTCTACCCGAGGGAGAGAGAGAGAGATGAGGCTGTATGAAGAACGCGTGAGAGCGAGCGAGAGGTTTGACCGGTCCGACCGAGGGAGAGGTCACTTCGAAAAATCATTGTACAGACCCCAAAAAATCATTTAAAAAATAAAAAAAAAATAAAAAAAATCAAAATAAAATCAAGGAGAAAGTTGCATAAAAATCCGAAAAATCGAGAACAAATTAACTCAAAACTGAGAAAAATGGGAACAAAACAAGAAAAAACACAATTTTTTAAAAAGTAACATTTTATTTATTTTATTTTATTTTATTTATTTTAACTATTTTATTTATTTATTTTATCTCGTGAAAAATCAACAGAAAAATCAAAATCAAAAATCAAAAAAATCAAAAATAAAAAAAATCATTGTACAAGTTTTATATGAGTGATCCCCCCCCTCGGGTCCGACTCTGTGCTGCCCGCCCCGCGCGTTGTCTTCTGTCTGAGACCCCTGTCTTAGCTCCTCATTGATGAGATGGGCGAAGTTGGTTTGGATATCGAGTGTATATGTGTGTGTGTGGGGGGGGGGTGCGGTTCCCAGCACGTGGCCCGGCCCTGACCCGGCGGCAGCCCCGTGACTCCTCCGCGATAAGCCCGCGCGGCTGCATGTGCGAGGGAAGCCCCTCGCCTCCCCTCCCCTCCCCTCCCCTCCCCTCTCACCTCGGCGCTTAGCGCGCTGACGCGGCACTCCTTTCATATCGAAGGACCCAAACGACTCTCTCGCACTCTCTGTCTCTCGAAATATCCGTCGGAAGAGGTTGCTATTTGCGGACGGCGGGTGTGCCCTGCAGGCCTGCAGGCCACACGGGCCTGCCTGTCTTTTACCTTGGCGGCCACGTCTCGCCGTAGAGCCATAGAGCCCTGCCCACTCTTCATCTCGACTGTATCGCCACGCAGACGGCGCCGTTTCACCAAACTGACGCGAACCGCCGGCGTCGCAATACTGAATGAAAGTCTCCTGCTGTCTACCCGCTTCTTTATTTTGCGAAAAAGGGCGTCGCCGCCATCGCGGGGTCAGATGATCGGCTTTGACGGGTCCTCTTCTGATAGGAAATACTACGATAGTCGGAGCGGCGCCTCTCCCCGCCCCGCCCGTAGACCGAGGGGACACCGTGTGGGCGCGGGGGTGGGGCGGGGGCGGGGCGGGGGCGGGGCGGGGAGCGCCACGAGACCACTCGGTGAGCACGTGACACTGCGACATGCAAACGAAGCGCTCGGTGCTAATCAGGCCATCCAACCCGCCCCCGCTAACAGGCCAGCTCAGCTATCGGCGGGCCCTCACTACCGGGGTGGGGTCGGGGGCAGCGAGCACGCGACCGGGGCGTGGCGCCTGGCCTGGCCTAGCCCGTGGCACCTGCCGGCCGGCCGGCCCGGCGGGCAGAGCTCGTCCGCAGCTGGTCACCCCCCCGCCCCGCGCCCGCGACAGTGTCGCAACATCACGAGCAAGCCGCCTTGCCTTGCTCCGCCCTGACGACCGATTGGCGATGTGACGATGGCCGATTGATGCTTGTGCTGCTGTGACGACGATCCTCGCACTTCCGCGGTCGTCGGACGACGCGCTGGTCTTGTCGTCTTGTCACCCGCCGCGCCAACGAAGGCTGCTAATGCCGCTGAACCCTGAATTAAGTCGCTCGCGGGTCGCGGGGTAGTGAGGACTATGGGGTATTTCACTTCATTCAAACCGGACCCAAAGAAGAGAAGTATTGCTTCCAGAATTGTTTCTTCCTTGACGCTGACTGGCTAACGCCGTCGAGCAGGTTCGCGACCCGCGCTGTAGGATACGCGTGCCCGTGAACTTCGTCGGCGTCAGCCAATCAGAGTAAAGGAGGAAACAATTCTGGAAGCAGTACTTTTCTTCTTTGGATCCGGTTCGAATGAAGTGAAATACCCTATTGGAGACCAACGCCGCCTCGGCTTCCTTCCGCGCGCAAATATCTAGGCGACCTTCCGACCGCCCGGCTCGCCCCGCACACACACACACACACACACACACACACACATATATATATATATATATATATATATATATATATATATATATATATATATATATATATATATATATATATATCATGGGGCGCCGCCAGGCCGTGCTGCTCGTCAACATCCCTCTCCTGGGCGCGTTGTCGTAGTCCTGGCGAGGCTTGTGTGGCCGGGACGATTCCGTTCCGTTTTGTTTACCGCGGCCCAGCCGGCCTGGCCCGCTGCACCCCTGTTGATGTTTCTTTCGGACGCGTTTCTGTTGCGCGGCCAAAGGGAAGGCCGCAGGCGCGAATTTCGAATGCCCCCCTCCTTTCGTCTCTTGCAAGCCGCCTGGAAAGTAAGCAAAAATCTTGACAAACCCCCTGTGTGTAGGCAAACTGGACCTGGAGAACGCCGCCCTTCTACCTCTTTCCAGTCGAACCTTATTCCGCGCCTGCTTAGCAAACTGTTTTAAAAGAGAACTCTATCCTCGCTATCAGACTCGGACGCCTTCGCACGTATTCGGCGCCCCTAATGAGTCCGAAAGACACAGAGAGCGAGGAGAGGGCTCTTGTGAATCAGCCTGCAGCCATCTGATTCCGAAGATCGCTCCAGTACCTCTTTCCTTGTCGCACCTGGCAATGCTCTATGTTGGGGGTGGAACTGGCCCATGAGTGCGACAGGGATGGAGGTGCGCATCTCATCTGGGCGCAGGACGGAGCTGCTCATCGCCCTGCGTCGCACCTGGACGCTGGTGCGCTGTGCGCTGCGGGCCGCGCCTTGCCGGCTGTGGTGGTGAACGTGCGCAGCGCCACGCTGCCGCATGGAGCCCAGCGCGGGCGCGGAGCGGCGCGCGTCCTGCGGAGGGGGGGGGGGGGGGCGTGGCGGCGAGGAGGGGGGGTTTGTTTTCGCTCCGTCTCTCTCGCTCCCGAGCGCGCACAGGGGTGACCTCTCCTCGCTCGTCCTGCCGTGTGCGAGTATGGTGCGAGCGCTGTTCTCGTGCCGGGCCGGGGCAGGCGAGGCGAACACGCTCGAGTTTCCAGGCGGTTCGCATCTCTCTCTCACGTCAGCTGTGTGTTGTTGGTGGGCGGGGCTGGCTGGGGTGGGCCTCTTCCTCCACACAGCGGCGTTGCCAAACGTTGACGGGTATTTGGCAGCGCCGGCCGTCGTTCCCCGCTGTTTGTCTGTTTGCAAGTTGGTCGCCAATCACAGGCGACGCGACGCACTTCTGGGGCCCGGGCCGGGCAACACGGCCCCGTGTCGTGTCCACCCTCGCGACATGTGTGTTGATGTACTTGCAGAGGACAAACGCGCTGGCGACCCCCGCCCCAGTGATGTCGGTGAATACGCCTCCTGCGGGGCTCCTGCGGGGCTCCTGCGGGGCTCCTGCGGGGCTCCTGCGGGGCTCCTGCGGGGCTCCTGCGGGGCTCCTGCGGGGCGCCCGCGGGGGCGCGCGTCTCTGGCACGGGGGCGGGGCGGCAACCTCTCGGCCGCGGCACCGCCCGGCGCGGCGCGGCGCCTCGGCACCAAAACACATCGATCTACCGCGCGGGGCGGGCGCGGGTGGCCGCGAGGTGCGCAGGTCAGGGTCTGCCGCGACAACTGCATTGCGGCGGGCAGAGCGGCATGCTGCCGGGACGTGGTACATGACCTGCGGTACGTTTGGCTAACCGGCCGCGACGCTCTTGCTCTCAGCATCTACCCTCTTCCTTCATCTCTTCGGTACGCCTCCCCCATCGCCCGACATGAGCGAACGTGAGGTGCCGCACGTCGTTCGGTGACGTGCCAGGGCCGGGCCGGGCTCGCCGCTCATGGCGGCGCGGGAGAGCTGTCGCGTACGTGCCGCGCCCCAACGGCGCCGTGTCCACCGGCAGGGCGGCGCCGCAGCCCTCAGCCCTCCGCAGCTGTCCTGGCCGAGCACCCCAGACTCAGAAGATCGTTTTGTCGTGCCCTCTCACTCACTCCAAGTGGCCGAGACCCATGCGTATGACAAGGACGGAGATACGAAAGCGCTCTTCTGAATCGGACGGCAGCATGCCGGACGCTGACGCACCCCCGGGTGGCGCGGCGAGAGGGCCAGGCGCCAGGAGCGTGCTTCCTTGGCTGCTTTCACTACTTCCCCTGACTCGAATGGCTCAGAGGTCTAAATTTCGCTATGGCGCGCGTGTGTTTGGCGCGCCGGGTGGGGGATACATCTGCAGGATGAAACTCATCGCCACGAGGAAGCCCCTGAGCGAGACCCGGTGCCGGTGCCGGGCCGCCGCGCGCCGCGGTCTCGGCCAGCATGTAGGACAAGGCCGGACAAGGCCGCCGCAGTGGGCAGCAGGGGCTGCGGGCTGCGCCCTGACCTCACACGTCGCCCTGCGCCGGGTCTTTTCCCCCTGGCCTGGCCGGCGGGGACCTGTGGGAGAGGATGGTACACGAGACGGGCGCAAGGCCTCCCCGTCGTCCTATTCCTGGCGGCGATGATCGATTTCGTGGGGGTTGCCTTTGTGACGGCGGGGTGAGGGTGAGGGTGGTGAGGGGGCGGGGGGCAGCTGCTGGTGCACTGGGCGCCACTCAGCGAGCGGCCCGGCCCGGCCAGCCGCGCCGCGGTACAAGTTTAGCTGCCCCTCGCCGTTTGGCGAGGGTGACTGCGTCTGCGAAGGACCCCGCCCTACGGCACCCCACCCCACACCGCCCCGCCCTACAGCGCCGCACCCCAACCTACCCCGCCCCACCCCGCCCGGTCCTTGTCTTGTCTCTGGGGGAGATGACTCGCGACACCTGGCGCCGTCCACTGGCGGACGGATCCATGGGGCTGGGTTGGGGGCTCCTCGGTGCGGTGTCGGACCCTGCTCGCGTTGTAGTTCCGGTTCCGGTAGTGAGACTCTCTCTGGGTTCTTGTCACGCTACGTCCGGCCCTGCTCGTGTTGTGGTTCCGTTAGTGAGACTCTCTCTGGGTTCCAGCCACGCCACGTCCGGCCCTGCTCGTGTTGTGGTTCCGGTAGTGAGACTCTCTCTGGGTTCCTGCCACGCCACGTCCGGCCCTGCTCGCGTTGTGGTTCCGTTTCCGGTAGTGAGACTCTCTCTGGGTTCCTGTCACGCTACGTCCGGCCCTGCTCGTGTTGTGGTCCCGGTAGTGAGACTCTCTCTGGGTTCCAGCCACGCCACGTCCGGCCCTGCTCGTGTTGTGGTTCCGGTAGTGAGACTCTCTCTGGGTTCCTGCCACGCCACGTCCGGCCCTGCTCGCGTTGTGGTTCCGTTTCCGGTAGTGAGACTCTCTCTGGGTTCCTGTCACGCTACGTCCGGCCCTGCTCGTGTTGTGGTCCCGGTAGTGAGACTCTCTCTGGGTTCCAGCCACGTCCGGCCCTGCTCGTGTTGTGGTCCCAGTAGTGAGACTCTCTCTGGGTTCCAGCCACGTCCGGCCCTGCTCCTGTTGTGGTCCCGGTAGTGAGACTCTCTCTCTGGGTTCCAGCCACGCCACGTCCGGCCCTGCTCGTGTTGTGGTTCCGGTAGTGAGACTCTCTCTGGGTTCCTGCCACGCCACGCCCGGCCCCTGGTTCAGCTCCGCGGGCGGAGGGGTGGTCGACTGTGATTGGCGCCCGGCCCAGCTGGCTCCAAGTCGTACTGCGTAGCCCTGGTTCCACAGTCGCTGCCTGGCCTGGGCCTGCCCGCGACCTTGGCCGCGCTCGGCCAGGCCCGGTCGGCGGCCGGCGGTGGCGTGCCGTCGTCGTCGCGCTCGCTCGCGGCCGCGGGCAGGGAGCATTGCGTGGGGTGGGGCCCGGGGCGGGGCGGGGCGGGGCGCGGGGCGCAGCGTAGCGTAGTGCGGCGTGGCGGTGACATGAGCTGAGCGCCGCGCCGCCAGGGTCACGGCCGCGTCGCGTGCGCCCCGTCCTGGGCCCCGGGGGTGGCTATCCTCGATCGGCCTGGGGGATCGACATCGGCCGCGGCGGCCTCTTCCGGTTGGGTCTTTCTATAGATTTTGACTCAGTGCCCGCCCGGCCGGCGCATCCGACCATATTTCGGAACCGCTGGCTGCCGGGCGTGGGAAAAGGGGTGGGGGGTGGGGGGGTCGAATCCGTATTGTGGTGGTTGTGGGTTGGACAACAGTCACCTGTCGGACTTGGCGCCCGTGACTCACTTTCTGTTTACTGCCCGGACACGCGTGGGAGGTGTTTATCATGTACACACACACACTCGCTCACCCTGCGCCCTGCGCCAGCCCCTCGCGTCGGGGCGACGCGACGCTGCCATCTGGCGTCCGGTACCGTCTTGGGGCTGTGCCGGGCATGGTACGGGTACGGGACGCCCTTTGCGGGCGCCGGCTCTGCCAGAGCGGTCTCGCTCGGGTCTCGCCTTCCCGGGGTGGCGCCGCCAACGTGGTTTGCTTGTGATAACGCCCGCGGTGCGCCTCTTGAAGTGCGCCCTGCTGCAGCTGCACCCCCCCGCTGCGCTCCGCCGCCACGTCACCAGGAATTGATTTTCTGTGCTGCGCACGTTAGCTCCAGCTGCGCGGCGCTCCCCTCCCACCCCCACCCCCGCCACGCACCCTTGACCTTGAGGCTAAGCACTGCACCCTGCTGTCTCTACCCCGCGCGGGCGACTCCAGGCCGCCGCCGTGACGCGAGTGACACTCTCTCCACGAGCGCCGCGCCCGCGCAGCGAGCATAGCATGGACTCGCGCCGCCATGATGCCACATCGTCCGGCCAGGCCGGCCGGGCCCTCACAGAACATCAACAAGGCACTTACCGCGGTCGAGTTATTTTTAGACCGGTCGAGCCAACAGGCTGGCGCGGCGGGTCGGGTCGGGACGGTGCGGGGCGTAGCGGGGCGGGGCGGGGCGGTGCGGGACGGCGGGGCCCAGCCCGACTCGCTCGGCCGCGGCCGCTAGGCCCAACCGGCCCCGCCGGGCCCGGCTCACCGGCCCGGCCAGCTGATGGCAGCGCAGCGAGTGCGGCGGGGCGGGGCGGGGCGGGGCGGGGCGGGGCGGGCGTGTGGTGGGGCGCGAGGTTCAAACGGGCGCGAGCGGGCTCGTCCGTGCTATGCTGCCGAGGCGTTCTCATATGCAGGTCTGGCCGCGGCGTCCGCTGCACCGCCGCCCGCCACACACCTAGCGTGGCGGGGCGGGGCGACGCGCCTGCTCACCGTATCGCCCATGGAAACACGGCGACCCAGAGAGCTGAGGGGTGGGGCAGGAACGGGCGGAGAGAGATACGCACGGGAAGCCTTATCTGTAGGCGCGGCCGGCGGGGTGAGGCGGGGCGGGGTGAGGCGGGGCGAGGACGACAACCCTCGGACATCGCCCCCGCCCCGCCCTGCAGCTGGACTGGACAGCCTCTGGCCGCCGCTGTCTGCCCGCGCTAAATTGACGGCCTGGCAGACCCAGGCTGGCGGGGCAGGACTCGCTCCAGATCCCGCCACGCCCCTCCATATGCCACGCCCCCTTGAGCGCGGAGGGTTAACGACCAACACGTGTCGCTGTCACCGCGTCGGCGGCTGCAGCTCCGCCCCGTACAACTACAGTACAGGGTTGTTACAAGTCAGTAAAGTCAGGGAAAGTCAGGAATTCTAAAAGTGGTCAGGGAAATTCAGGGAAAGTCAGGAAAAATAAAATGATAGTCAGTAAACTTTTCCTCGCCGACCGCCTCTTGCGTTTTTACCCCGTGCCTGTGGACAAGATTCATGGTAGTCTCAATTTTTCCTCCTTTCATTGCGTTATAATGCATGTTTAACGATCTAAAAAGGTCAGTAAAAATCGGTATTTTGGTCAGGAAAAAGTCAGTAAAACTGAAAATCCAGATCTTGTAACAACCCTGACAGTAGTACCTCGCTCTGTCGCGTAAGAGTCGCTCTGACCTGGCGCGGAGGGGTACAAGAACACGGATACGTATAAATATTCCGTGAGAGCTGGCTACTGCTGCTTCCTCTTCCTGTGGTGGTGGTGGTGGTGGGTCTTCCCTCCGGAGACGGCGCTCGCGTCTGTGTGTGTGTGGAGGGAGCAGGGGGGAGGGGGGAGAAAGAAGAAGAAGAGGAGACGTCGCCGGCACCCTTTGGGGCTTCGTCAGTTGGGCGCGTGCAAAGGGCGCAAGCAGGGCGCGGGTGGGGGGGTCCCACGGGTGACTTTGTCGGGAGCGCACGGTAGTGTCGCAATACCGCACTGCCGCTGTCGAGCGTGAGCGGCGGTGGTTCTATGAAGGCTCGCGCAGGTGAGGCGACGAGAGGTTCGCGACGCAGATCGAGAGTGTTTGTGTGTCCGCCCCGAGCTGCGCCGCGCCGGCCCTGCCCGGCCCCGGCCCCAGCTGGAGCGTTGGTGTTACGTCATGGCCTCTATGATGGTGTTTTTTGCGCTGCTCTTGCGCTGTGGACCTGGGCCCGGCGTGCTGCTGACTCGGCTCGGCAGCGCTAGCGCTCCGCTCGGTGCAAAGCGCAAAGCTCGTCTTTGCCTGCCGTCTGATTCCGAATATCGCTCTCCTGCCTCCGTCCTTGTCGCACTCATGGGGCACTGCTGGGCACCGCCATAGGTGCGACAAAGAAGGAGGGACGCGAGCGATCTTCAGAATCAGACGGCTGGCCGGTCCGGTTCCCCAGAGGCTCCGGCTCCGGCCCGGCCGCCGCCTTGCTACACCCGCCTGCCCGAGCCGAGCGCCGTGGAGTTAGGCAACTGTTTTGGGCTGCGACACGAGTGAGGCCGGGTTGCCTACGCATCAGGGCGTTTCGGCTGCTGGGGTCTCGGCTCGGAGTCGGAATGGGGACTGTACTGAATCGTGCGATCTCGTTGTGCCAGCTTGCCAACCTGGCGCCTGGCGCGTCTGCTGTGAGTCAGTAGTGATTAGCTCCGTTGTCATCGAATTGCTTCGCCGAAATCAGCCCGTGCGAGAGAGAGAGGGAGAGCGAGAGAGGGAGAGAGAGAGAGCGAGAGCGAGAGAGGGAGAGAGAGAGAGCGAGAGCGAGAGAGGGAGAGAGGGAGGGGCGAGCCGCTATCGCACGTGTGTCGCACGAATCTAGGAAAAAATGTGTGGATCGTTGTGTGTCTCGTCGATTCTGCTTTGTTCTGCTGATACGGAGGAAAAATTTTTACAGTCGTCGCCCCCCCCCCTCCTCCCCGTGTTTGTGGAACGTCTCCGTTCGCATTACGCGCTCCCTCTCTAGCGGGAAACGGCTTTCGACATACGTGTCGTCTGAATAGTAGTGACGGCAAGTGCGTCGCGTTCGTCGTGTTTTCGACGTGCGGTGTGTGTGTGTTTGCACCCCGCCGCGAGGCTGGGGGCGATCGGTGTTTGTCGGTATCGAGGGCACGGTGGCTCCCCGGCTGATATCCTATCCCATGGCACCGGCCGGCCGCGGCCGCGCCGCGCGTCTACCTCCTCCTCTGCTTTGCTCCTCCCGTCCCGAGGTCATAGGCAGCCGCAGGAGGCGCAAGTAAACAACATTCCATCCGCGCCTCGCTGCGCCTCACCGCGTCCAGGTGCCCCGCTGTGGCCCGCTGTGCCCAGCAGAACCGCTGCTGCATTAATGCCTTCTGGAGCCAATGTTTGCCAAGCACTCATCTCCATATATCCATTCGTAGCGTTGGCGGCGGTGCGATACAGTATACTGCGCGGCCCGGCCCGGGCGGCGCTATGGCGGCCCTCCCCGACCGTGCGACACGGCCGCGAGCCGGTCGCCCTCATGCCCCATTCATGAGCGACTAAGAGACGAAGTACTGCAAAACCGAAGGAACGGTCGTGATTGAGGCGGGTTGTGTATAGGAGAAATGCCCACTGCTGAAGAGTGTCTTTGCTCTGGAGGGGTGGCTGCGCCCGCGGCCCGGCCTCGACAGCCCATTTTAATCTGCGGCGGCCCGGCCCCGGCCCGGCGTTGCCGTCCCGCTCGTGCTGGCTGCGCCCAAGCTGCAGACAATTTTTCGAGGGGACCCTGCGGCTACTTGTTTTTCGAGTCTGATTGGATCTGATGTCGCTGTTTTACTAAAGTGTGCTGTCTTTTTCTCTGTTTTAGGCTTTGTGGCGTGCTCGGCCACCAACCCTATTTGGTTCGTCAAGACCAGACTGCAGCTGGACTACAACGCCGACGGCAGGCCCATGACGGCCATGCAGGTGGTGCGGAGGGTGTATAGGAAGATGGTGAGTAGCTGTCTGGGCCCAGCCCGGCCACGCCCCTTCCATGCACCGGACAAATCATAACTGCTGTTTATTATTCATTCTGTCTCCCAGGGAATTCGTGGATTTTACAAAGGCATCACAGCGTCCTACTTTGGCATATCTGAGACTGTGATCCACTTCGTCATCTACGAGGCTATCAAAGCCAAGCTGTCGTCTGTTCGAGCGCCTTCTCCGGATGACTCCAAGACCTCCAGAGACTTCTTGGAGTTCATGCTGGCTGGCGCCGTCTCCAAGACCGTGGCGTCGTGCATCGCCTATCCCCACGGTGAGCCCCGCCCCTTTACGAAGTAGTACATGCATTTCTGGCCGTTGCTGTGAAAATTATCTGCGTCCCTTTTCGATTTTGCATTCTCGCATGTGTTCTGCCGGAACTTATCTTATCCGTGGTAGATATTACTTGTCATTAGTCGGGGACCTGGGAACTGTTGACCGTTGTGCCACTAGTATCAGTTTTCCACTCCGATGGCCCGAGCCTTTTGCGCAGCGCCTCGCTCCCAGCCCCAGGCCCCAGCTCACTCAGTTGATGCCGGCTCGGCTCGGCTCGGCTCGGCCGGTGTCTGCTGCTGGTTCGCCTCCCGACCGCTAGAGGCAGCACTCAGCAGCCTAGCTGGCTTCTGTCCCTCACGCTCAATGCTCTTTAGTCCATCCCATACATAAGGAAACTTTCCAAAATGTTCGATGTAAATTAATCTTTAAAAGTTGAAGTTTCTTGAAAATGACGTTTGTTTTCTTTTGTTTCAGAGGTAGCACGTACACGGCTTAGAGAAGAAGGTACAAAGTACCGCTCATTTTTTCAGACATTGAGTACAGTCATGGCAGAAGATGGATACCGAGGACTTTATAGAGGACTTTGGACCCAACTAGTTCGTCAAATTCCCAACACTGCAATTATGATGTCTACTTATGAGGCAGTTGTCTATGTCCTGACCCGTCATTTTGGTCAGCCAGAAGAAACCCAGTTTTATGATAATGAGGAAATTGAAGATGATGATCTAAGGCATAAAATGTAAATAAGCTGTAAACCACTTTGAAAATCAGTATTCTGTGCAATACATAAAGGTTTATGATGTTATCTCTCTTCGCAGCTAGACATTTGTAATTTCTTCTTGATTTTGATGCAGTTGACACTGATTATCAAAGATTATCAGTTCAGATATACATCAGAATGTTTCGTGCCTTTAATTTTCCAATTTTTTAAGAATTTTACAAGCATTATGTTTCTTTACGGCAACTAATTCATAGTTAGTTAGATTGTTCAAATCTACCTTGATTTCAATGAAACCTAATAATGTCTATCATTTGTCACTTCATTCTAGATTACACTTACTTAATTTTATGCCTCTTTATAAATTCCATAACTGTTTCCATTACACTAGTCTTGTTTTTTTTTCTTTGTTTTTAGCTATCATATTAGGTTGTGTGACAGAAACATAAGTCTTTATTATGGTAATAATTTACGAGTCTTACTAAAGAAGAAAGACTTTGAGGCTGTATTTATATAATGTTATTGCTTGTAAATAATATTTTGCTTGTGAAAACTAGTTATTTTTCCAAAATTACTTATTTTGGTTTTCATTTCTCATATTTTTATGAGAACCACAATAATAGAGAGCTACATTTTTAATTGCCAAAACGAAGTCCGAAAACTTTTTTTTTCTTTTTTTTTTTCCCATCATTATGTGCTGTGTCTGCGGCTGTTTAGAGGTCAAGTTTTAGATTGTTTTCATAATAAGGCCTCAGCTTAATTTTCCGATTGTTTTAGCTGATGTGGTTGTTTTTAAGATAATTAAGTAGATTTTGAGAAGGAAGGGTAATTTGTAATAACATATTATAAGACTGAAGCTAGAGCTAGGGTTTTGCTTTCTTGTGAGCAGCTCAAGGAGCTCAAATTTCTTCATTTTCCTTTCTATTGTGTAATACATAAACCTGTGGTAAGAATGTGATATGTATGACCTGAATAGCAGTCAGATTTTTATTATATTGTTGGTTGATTGTCATTGTTTTGTCCTCCACCTGTTAGGATTTTTCAGTACCATAGTATATATTTACCGAATTGTTCATGTTCAAGATTTATTAGTATACTCCTAGGCAATGTGAAGCCAAGATAACCCATCATAAATCTGTGTTGTACTGCAATAGTTTTAATCCATGAAGAGCAGATGTACATGAGAAGTATATGACATTGTTTGAAACAGTTACTTGCCCAGGTTGAGTAAGGCTTCTTTGTGAAAAAATCAATGTTTTACCAGTGTACAGATTGTTATTCTTTGCTTTTTCACAGAAATGCTTTAGGGCAGAATTTCTTTTACTGCTGTGATAAATCCAAGTTATTTCCAAACTTAAAGGAGATAAATAAAATTCTGCTTATTCCCTTTTGTTTTCTGCTTGAATGAACTCATTCTTTGGAATCACTAATGAATTTTTAAAATGTTTTTGGTTTTCTTTTGTATGTTTCATTGTCTTTTGATAAATTGAAGCATGTAAACAAAAATTTTATAGGAGTTGTTCAACATGTTATCTCATTTGAAATTATTATTCGTTCAGCATCCTTGGTTATATGGGATAGACTGTTCTACCTCTCTCTCCATTCTGCAATTATAAGTGTATTTTAAAGTATCACAGCACTTACCCATTCAAAGCACAATCATAATAACTGACAGCTCTGGAGGAATTATACCAAATACTTTCTTTGTATCTGAATCACGGTAAATGGTGCCCTATTAGAATTTCCTAGTAGAAATCAATTTTTATCTGAGTACTATAATGGTTGTATTTTACTTTGTAGATACTGCTCTAATAAATTGTTAAAAACTGAACAACTTTTCTCAATTATTTATGGTTTTTCCCTTGTCCAAGTGTGATTTTTTCCCAGATCTTCCGCCAGTAGTATCTCCTTTATAATTCGTAAGCAGTCTCAGGACAGGATTCACTGTTTGGTTAACTTAAGATGCTAAAATTATGTCAGGAATGAAAATCAGGAGGGTTTCACTCTCGGTTTCACTTCATGTGCTTCTTTTTGATTTATTGTTCAAAGAAAGGTCTTGTAATGATATGCATGTTGGGTATACATGGAACACAACGTGCTAAAAGTTTCTTTCTAGATATAGGACGATCTTTGAATTCCAGCTCTTTTGAACCTTTTCAGCAACCTTTCTCACAGATTGAATTTGTGTATCACCTAAAGCATATAAAGCAGGAAAAAGTCCTCATAAAACTGATAGAAGCCCCATTCAAATTAAAATTTTTACAAGACATATCTCAAAATCCCCCTTAACCCCATGAAAGCAATATTTCATCAATCTAACATTATAGAAATTTTATTTTTATTTGTTGGCTGAGTGAGAACTGCCTTGGGAATAGACTATACATCAATTAGCTTTGCTCACCACGCTTTACCAGTAACCTTCTATATGGAAGACAAAGAATGTGCGTAAGATCATAAAATTGGCTTTCGCTCACCTAAACATCAGCTTATTCTGTCCTCTTCTGCAATCAATATACATTTGTCATGCCTCTTCTCACAAGGTCGCTACTTTGGATGACAGAATTGTTAGTCACTGATTTTGACAGATTTCTTTCGCCAGAATTAAGGGTAATTTAATTATTCAAAACTATGCCCCAAACTAGCCTTCTTCATCACCACACTGTTTGTTTGAATTGTTTAAAGCTCCAGTGCAATATGGATCGGTAAACTTGCATATCCCGCTTTGACCCTACTGACCAAGTCTTTCTTTGCCTTCTCTGTCAATGTTGGTTGAGGTTGAGGTGATACTCATGACAGATCTCTTCATTCGCTGGAAATTGAGAATTTCTGAGACTTGTGGCCCTTCGTGGAAGACACAACATGATTCACTGATAAATTTGGCAAGTACTCAAGAAATTTTATGATATGAAATTTTTTTTTTATTCTCTTAGTTAATTTTGAATCTTTGTTGCTCCTAAATGTTGTATCAAGTAAATACTTTATCTGACCACAAAATTTTAAAGAAAATACCACAGCAAATTTTATGAAAACCTAAATATTTTTATCAATTCTCTTCCTCTTGTTTTTTTTTCTTTCTTGACACATCAGTTTCATAAACAAACTTGAAACTTAAGTTCTGCAAAATTTCCGAGAATTTCACATATGGTAAAGTGGTGAGGAATGTTTATTTCACTATAGTAAAACTTTCCGGAAGCATGTACAGAAGTGGACGCAGGAAAATACTCCGTTCGGGGGAGGAGGGGGAGGGCAGGAATCCACAATTGCCTTGAGAGTAGGCAAATCATTCGTCTCTTGTGTCCGTTGGGTTGCCTACGTGTAATGTTGCTCTAAGTTGTTGGACCGCGCGGTTCGGACAGAAGCGCTGCGCTGCGGCCGGCCGAGGTACTAGAATACGGCACGGCTCTTGCCCCAGCGCAGGTGCCTCCCTATCCCTAACGTTTCTCGGTCTTGCCATAACTTTTGATTTTTGGCACACAACTTTGTGGGTCTTCCAGTGTTGCCGGAAAGTTAGGCAAAAATCCCGCCCAATACACATGTGCGTAACGGGACTGTATCTCTGCCTGCCTACTAGGCAACATCTGTGCACGAGTGCAGGGGAGTTGCCTAGTAGGTAGGCGAAGATACAGTCCCGTTACGCACATGTGTATTGGGAGGGATTTTTGCCTAACTTTCTGGCAACACTGGAGTCTTCCTCATTTTTTTGAGAGTCTTCCCAGTCTTCCTAGTTTTCCGGGCGCTTTTGAACCTAGTTGGAGACTCCGTGGACGTGCGGACGGAGCTTTGAGCGGGACCATGTCTTCTTCACCCTCCCCTCCCCACACTGCCAGAAATTTCCACGGTAATTAGTACGGTTATCCCGATAATTTTTTACCAGGTCCGGTCCGTTTTTATTGGTACGGTCCGTCCGTGCTACCTATGACCGTATATTTCACATGGGCCTATGATTCAACTTTTTTCGAAGTTTCAAGGAACTGACACTACGGCATTGGTAACGGAAAACACCGTATTTTTCAGATACGGTCGTCCCGTCACCAAACAAAACGTGTTTTACCGTAGTATCTGGGCCATGGAGGCACGGAATTTTTAGCAGTGCTTCCCCCCCCCCCCCTTCTTCTCTCCCACACACTGCCTTCAGCCTTCAGGGCTGCAGGGCGATTCCGGTGCGCGCACTCTTAGGCCGACTCCGAGAGTGCGAGAGAGCCAGAGCTGGTGGCGGATACTTAGATATAGGGGATCAGTCGAGTCTCCTAGTCCAGGGGTCGCAACCTCTCTCTGCGAAACCGGCCATCCCTTCGTGCCGCGCCCGCTGCGCGCCCCACGCCATACGCGCCCCGTCATAGGGCTTCCCTTCAGCTCTTCGCCGGAGCCACCGGAGCTGTTCGCGAGAAAAATGTCCGCAGCGCAAGTACTCTACCTGGCCCGGCCCGCACCGGCAGCTCGTGCGGTGACGCCCCCGAGAAGGCTCGGCCCAGGACTTTCACGAGAGTGTGCTCGTTTGCGACCAAAGCGTAGTACCCACGGTGGTAGTACCAGTGCAAGGCGAGCGATGGGCAGCGATGGGTCAGGCGCACACCTGCAGGGTGATTCCGAACAGCGTTTCGTTGTGCCCTCTCTCTTACTCCTTATGGCCTAGCCCCATGAGAGCGACAAGGACAGAGCGAAACGAAACTACTGTGCGGAATCACCCTGCTGCTCTCTCGATCATGCTGGTAGCAAAAAGGCCATACCACGGGGCGCGGTGTGTGATTAATTGATTAATTGATTAATTGATTAATTGATTAAATATTTATTGCAAAAAAGGACTAAAAAGTCCCACGAGAATGCAATATGACCATCTGAAATTAGGCAGTTATAATATGAAACAATAATAATAATAAGTGAGTGAGAGAGGGAGAGAGCGTGTGTGTGTCTGTGTGCGTGTTGGAGAGAGGTGGTTGGTAGGAGGGGTATGTATGAGTGAGTGAGTGAGAGTGAGCGAGGGAGCAAGGAGGAAGTCGAGGAAGTCCGTGACCCGCGGGCGGCCCGCCGGTGCCAGACCTGGACCACACCGTCTCCGCCTAGGTGTAATGCCCATCTTAAGCTCGTCCGTTACCGCTGCCCCGCCCCGCCCCGCCCTGCCGTCCCCGCCTCATCCCGTCGAACGGATCGGAAGAAAGGCCCCCGTGTGCGCGTGAGTTGGTCTCAATCCCCACGTGCCGACTCCTCGACTTGTCCCGTTTCTGCCGGACAGGACAGGCCGGGTCTTGGTCTTCACGCGCTCACCCCGCCACGCCGCGCCATCCGTGCGCGGTTATCGCATCCAACATAACAAGTGGACGCGCGGGGCGGGGCGGGGCGGGGCGGGGCGGGGCGGGGCGGGGCGGGGCGGGGCGGGGCGGGGCGGGGCGGGGCGGGGCGGGGCGGGGCGGGGCGGGGCGGGGCGGGGCGGGGCGGGGCGGGGCGGGGACGCTAGGAACGCGTCCCTCTCGTCGTCCCATCCCGTCGGCTGGCTAATGGTACCGGAAGCGTGCGGTGCGCGACCAGTGCGGCCGGCCGACGCGGTGGGGCCCATCACTCCTGCAAAACCAAACCGAACCCACCGCGGCGCTCGGCGGCCTCCCGCCCAGTGCCCTACCTCTCACCTGCCCGCTGCCCGCACCATCCTGCATCACCGCGGCCAGACTTTTTTTTTCCTTCTTTTTTTTTTTGTTCCCTCCTCGTCTTCTCCGGAATTGGGCGCTGCTGCTGGGAGCGTCACGTCACGTCATCTTGAAAGTAAAAGTCTAAGCCCGGACTGAGGCTGAGGCTGGAGCCGCAGACGGGTTCCCCGGGGGAGAGGAGCTTCCCTGGGACAGTCTAGTCGGACTGCCCATACTACTCATCGCCCCGCGGGAACAACCGGTCAGCGACTTGTGTGCGGGCGGGGGGCGGGGCGGGGTGGGGCGGGGCGAGGCGAGCGAGCGCCCTAGTCATGTGGGGAAGAGGTCGCTGGTGCAGGAGCTCTCAAAGCATGAGAGTAGGGCCCTACTCTCATGCTCAAAGCTTGGGGGCGGCGGCGGGCATTTTGTAGTGCTGTTCGCGAATCGAGGTTTTCGGGTTCGAATCGAATCGAATTTCTACAAATCTCCTTCGAATCGAATCGAATCTTCCGAAATTCGCGCGTGAATCGAATCAAATTTCGACCCTCCACAAATTAAAATTACTAAATGAATTAAATTTATGCTTCAAAATAACGTCTAGTAGGTCCCACTCAGCTTCGCAAAGGGGCGCTCGCGCCCTCTTTTTGTTGAAAAAAAATATGCCTAAACTTTACGATTCGGTGGCTAATCTTCGCTGATTCGAAATTTCGAACCTTCGATGCCGAATCATAACCATAACTGATTCGGAACCGAATCGAATCCAGGCAGATTCGATTTCGAACCATTCGCACAGCACTAGCATTTAGGCCGCGCAACATTCTCGTCGATGCGAGAGCTCTGCTCTCCGCCGGGCGCGGTCGCAGCACCTGCTGGGAGGGGCAGAAACTCTCCTGAGTTATTTCGCACGGGGCAGCACTGAGTTCTCAAACGAGTGCGCCCGGCTACCCGGAAAGCGTCCGAATGCGCAGGTGCGGGAGGGACGGAGATACTATATTCGGTTACAGCATCTCACTCGCACCCGCGGTTTCGGGCGCATTCCGGGTAGCCGGGCCCACCCGTTTGTAGAACTGTGGGCGGCAGCACCTGACAGCACAGAGCAGAGGTGTCGCCTCATGTCAGTGCGGTGTGGTTTCGCATAGAGGGTCGTGAAAGGAAGGGGTGCTCTGGGCGTCGACGGCTCATGTCGAGGGTGGGGGAGGGGAGGAGGGGTGCCCTGCACAACCCTCCCAGGGAGCGGTGCTGCTCGGACCGGTTCGCGTCCACGGTGTAGCTAGGGTGCTGCAGGGCGAGGCGTGGCGGGGTGGCATGAGTCACACGACATTAGTATTCGCATGGCGATAACACGCTCTGCGCTGTCCGAACTCATTCATGTTCCACCCCTTTCTCTTTGATCCACCCTCTCTCTCCTCTTTCCCAACCTCCCCTCTCTCCGCCCACCGTCCACACGCCACACGCCCATCCCTTACACATCGGGACCACATGACGAAGCCGATAGCAGCGGAGCAAACTTGTTCTGGGATTTACAGCCCGCCCCGCCCCGCCCCGCCCCGCCCCGCCCCGCCCCGCCCCGCCCCGCCCCGCCCCGCCCCGCCCCGCCCCGCCCCGTCTCCGTCAGCATGGCACACGGTGGCATGGCATGACGCGTGCTTCCCGTACTTCGCGTCGCGCCCCCAGCCCTCCTTGGGTGGCACCACGCACGTGACACCTCCCCCCGCCGAGCCAGGTATGGATGACGTCACGCGAACTGCATCGAAAGGGTCTTCTTCGGCGTGCGAGAGCACGGCGCCGACGGCGTGCTTCCCCGGTGCCGGTGCGGCCGCAGGGCCTGGCCGGGACGGGCAGCCAATAAGCCTGCCCCACCCCGCCCCGCCCCTCCCGGCCAGGCCTGGAAATAAATTTAGAAATGGAGTCGGTCGGCGCCCCAGTGGAGGTCCGAAGCGCACGCCATCCCCGCCCGCCCCGCCCCGTCCATAACAAGCGTGACGTATTTAGAATTTGTCGAGGCGATCAAAAGCGCGCTCATCCGTGAGGACGACGAAAAAGACTTCCCGGTGCAGGTAATTTTTCAGAGTGTCGGGTCGAGAAATATAATGTGCGAAGTGTATTTTTGAGTGCGTTTTGAAGCCTGGGGAACATCATATCGGTAGCTGGCAACAAGTTTTTCTTTAATTTTCTCCGTACGGAGACGGAAGCCCCATCCGAAAGGTAAATGTCTAGCACATTTGGTCAAGCACCGTCTTATTATTTGTGGGACCGGTGTTCGACTCCCACTAACTATAACATTTTCCTGAAACTTTCTCGCTTTGGTTTAAGTGTGCTATTAATCTCCACAACCAGCGATTGCCTCCGCGGCGTGTTGGTCATCAAGGCTGCCTAAAAAGCGCTTCGGCGCCTCCGGGGCATGGGTTCAAATCTTCGCCGATCTGAACTTCTTTCTCCAGGCATGGTATGGTGTGGTTATGGTCTGGAGTAGTAATGCCTTGCATCCTGGTTCTGAGACACACGTGCCCTGGGGACGGGGCGGTACGTATGTACAGCTGCGGACTACCTTACCCTCCGCTGTCCCGCAGTGTAGGCTTGAAAATGTGTGTGTAATTTTATCGCGGCCTGCATTGCATGGACTGCACGCGCTGCAACCCCGGGGCCGGGCGGAGTCGAGACATCACGCAGATGCAGCTGACGGCTGCAGATTCGGTATCGTTTCGCGAGTAGAAGACCGCCAGACGTCGACGCCACCCAAGGTTTGGACGCCACCGCAACCAGTAAATAAAACAACCCCGCCCGCTCTGCCTCCCCTTCCCCCGTCCCCGTCCCCGCGCCGTTTGTTTGCCGCGCAAACTTCAAACGGGCGTGGCGCGAAGTGCGCGAGTGTCGGTAGCAGCGCACTAGGCCTCTATGACAGCGCAGCGCCAGCGCTCGCCCGTAGCGCTCAACCCTTCCCTTCACCGGCACGGCGCGCGCTGTGCAGCGCTGTGTCGGGCCACGGACGGATCGGTGCCGCGCGCCTCCCCTCCAGCGTGACGTCACAGCGCGCGGTGCCGTGCCGTCGTCTGCTAGCTCGCCCGGCCCGCGCCAGCCTCGCTCAGTGCTTCCTCGCGCGCTGCCCGGTGAGGACGCACCGCTCCGTACCGCCCTCCACGCTCGCGCCCCCGCAGCTGACAGCCGGCACGCCGCACGTGTCCGCACGTGACAAGACATTCGTGTCGCTTTTGTATTTTGACCACCACGACAAGTGCGCCATGTCGGCCGACCAGGAGCTGAGCAGCGTGCTGCAGCGCAGGCAGTCCATCAACGACGCCCTCGAGGAGGGCAAGGAGGTCAAGCCCAGGCTCAAAGTGAACGTGTTCGCCGAGTTCTCCCGCCAGGAGCTCAAACAGTTCGAGCAGACTTTCAAAAAGTAAGTGCACGCCTGCCGTAAAATAAAGGCCTCTGTACCGATGCTGCTCTTGCGAAATCGCAACAGTTTTTGTTTTTGTCATTGGCTCTCGGGATTTTGCATAGCAGATTTTCGACGTCGACCTTTTTCCTCTGGAGCTGATTAAAACGGTAAAATTGTTGAATACGTCTCCATCCAACTTTTAAAATCCATCTCAGTCAGGTTAGTTTCGTTTAGGTTGGTTTTGTATTATTATTTTTATTTTCTATTGAGGCGTATATAACAGTTTTGCCCGTCCGCAGAATTGTTTTACACTTTACTTTTATCGGGAGGCGTTTACAATTTGGCCAATAAACCGTTTTTTTTTATTTATTTATTTATTTACATTTGAAATTCGACTCTTTTTTTGTAGCAATGCCCGTCAGTGCATTGTTATGATTAGTGGATAAAAATAAAGTCGGCCCGGCTGGCTGCACTGCTGCGCTCGGCCTGGCCTGGCCTGGCCTGCCCGGCCCGACCCGGTCAGGGGAGGTCCATCCATACCCTCCTCTCCTCTGTGGGCGGGAGGTCCTGAAGGCGGCACCAGGACCTCCCCCTCTGGCTGGGACGTTCAGTTTTGAGTCTCGTCTCGGCAACAGGCGCGTCCTGCCCCGTTCCACGGCGCGCGGGGGCTCAGAGTCATGGCGCGTACTGCGTGTCGGGTCGCGTGTCCCCGGGGCCCGGGCCGCCGCCGGCCCGCGGCCCGCGACACGTAAGTGGCGGTTAGCGACGTGAGGACGGCGTAGTCGCGCATGTAATCCACTTTCGGGTCGCGGTAAGGAGATGGGGAAATTCCGTACTCGGCGGCCACCTACGTCGACAGGGCAATAAAAACGACGAGTTCAGTTTGTTTTGAGGTTATTTTTATCATAATTTTTTTTTCCGTGAACACGCGATGAAACACAAATAATTTGATATCGTGAGGCAGCGCGATGCGTCAGTCGCTTTGTAATTTACCACACGTTTGCATCGTTATTGCTGACGCGAGGGCAGGGCATTGCGTTGCCACCCCAGGCCGGGCCCGCGGGCGGGCGTCGAACCCTAGCGCCCCAGGCCCCAGTTCCTCCCTGCCCGTGAGACCATCATGCATGCTAATTTCTGCGCGGTGCGGCGTATTCCCATTGATTTTGCGCCTACAGGGTCTCGGCTGTTCAACAATTTCCGATTCCACTGTTCATATTTCCCGCAGAATTATCTCCCACCCCGTTCCTTTTTTTTCTCTATTTTCCCTCCCCCATTATTATTACTTTTTTTTTTTAGAGAAAGTTATTTATGTTTACGGTGCGGCCTAAGCAAAACTGCCCCGCCCTGTTCGTGTGGCCTTACCTGCTCGAACTCTCAGTTTAGCTCGGCTCGTCGCACCCCCTAACCTATGCCCTTTAGCCGCCTCCCGCCCCCACCCTCGTCCCCTGGAGCTCGGAGGGGCAGGGCACGGCCTGGCCGGGGGGCTGGGGCTGGTCCTGAGGATCGATGCTGGCCGCGGGAGCGGCCCGGCCCGGCGCTGCTCCTCCACAGACCACGCGGGAGGTTAGGTTAGTTCAACACTCTGTGCAAACCTTACAAACTGCGCCGCGCATCGCCGCAGAAGGAAACTTTTGCGCGGCAAAGGCGATAATTTTTTTCGCACACTCCGTCCCCTTTTTCAATTATTCCCGCCACCTGCCCCTGCCTGCCCTTGCCTGCCCGTGCGCGAGGGGAGAGGCTCGCTAGTCGAAAGACAACCGCGTTGTTAGAAAGCGGCGGCTTGCACTGTGTGTGCCGGGCCGGGCCGGGCTGGGTCTGGTCGGGTGTCTTGATGAGTAACGTGATCTTTCACCTGGAAAGCAAAGCCGGTAGGCGAGGGGGGCGTAATGCGCTCTGTGCTCGGTGCGGCGAGGCGCGGTATGGTATGGTATGGTACGGGCGCGGAGTGTGGGCTCTCCCCGCCCTCATGCCCCACCGTGATACCTCGTTTGCGTGACGCATGCCACCGAAAAAAGTAACACGAAAGATGAAATATTTTACCTCAGGTTGACTCTGCTCTGTAAAACCAAGTGTGTAAGTACAAGTCTTCATTATTTCCTGCATACATCGACGTATTCAGCAAATGTATGCACGCCCATGTATGCAGGAAATAATGTGTACATATGCCTATGCACACTCTATTTACTGAACACATGCCAAGGTATTCTGTAAATAGAAAGGCTAAAAACATTGAATGCATAAAAAATTCGTAAAATGTGATAATTTTTGTCGTTTACTTGCGATTTGCATCGTAACTTTACGATCAATTTTTCATCAACGATGAAAGGCGCACATTTATGGGGAGAGAGAGAGGGAGTGAGAGTGAGTGAGAGGAAGTGAGACAGACAGACAGAGACAGAGTGGCCCGTATGTACCCGCTCAATGACACGTCCTGCTGCCCATCAGTAGGGTGATTCCGCACAGTGGGTTCGTCTCCTGTCCTTATCGCACTCATAGGGCGAGGCCATAAGGAGCAAGAGAGAGGCACTACCAGTACTACAAAACGCTGTTCGGAATCGCTCTGCAGGTGCGTGCGCGGTGCGCTGCTCGGCTAACTCGCTCCTCCCTGACCTGCCCTGTGGTGTGGTCTAGTTGAGGCAACCCGCCCTCGGCTGACCCCAGCCCGGGCCCCGGGCCGGCGGTCCTCGTTGCGTTATGTGCTGGAACGTGACGGCTCTCCGCCGGCCAGGATTTCCATCAAGCTCCACCACCACAACCGCCGCGCCGCCCGACCCTGTCATGCACCAACAACACTGCTGTCTTTCCCTCACCCCGGGCCGGGCCGGGCCGGCCTCCTCTCCTCTCCGACCCCGGAGACCCTTCGCCCTGCCTCCATCTCCGCGCCCAATCGCGCGCACCACATGATAATTCAATCTTTCCGCCCAGAGCGAGCCGTTTCTATTTTCGGCCCCTCCCCGCGCGACGTGGCGCGTCGACTTTTGATGATGACTTGGCCAATTGTGTAACACATTCGCGACGGCGGGCGGCAGACGAGACGGGTTTGTTTTCATTCATCCTGACCCACTTGAGCGGCGTGTCGTAGTGCGCGTGCGTACGCGGCCGCGCCGTGCCGTGTGACGGTGTTGCAGGAAGGCGGTGCGGTGGTGGGGTCCAGGACTCGCCGCGCGCCCCGCCCCGCCCCGCCGGAGAACCTGATCGCTCTACGTGGTGACACATTGCGTGGCGTGGTGCGGCCGGCCGGCCTTCGCGGGGAATCGGATCCGCGTAACAGCGCGACTAGACGCCACGGACCAGGCGTGGCGCGGCCTGCCGGCCTGCCGGCCTGCGGACGCGGAGGAAGCGAATCTGAGAATGGGGCGCGTATCGGGTGTGCAGCGGCGGGGCGTACCGGAACACACGTTGACAAGCCCATGAACAGCCTGTACCGCACCCACGGACACTACTACTACTACGGCGGCGGCGACGACGCCTGCGCCGCGGGAACAGCGGTGTGGCGGGGCGGCAGCGAGATGCTTATCGGTGTCGCCCGCGGGCGGGGCGGGGCGGGGCGGGGCGGGGCGGGGCGGGGCGGGGCGGGGCGGGGCCGTGCACGGTGCGAAGGTGCGCCCAACGCCGCGCCGCTTCTCACGACTCGTGCTCACCTTATTGCCACCGCCACGCCGGGCCACGTCCTGCTAGCGTACGACACGCCCGCGCCCTGTGTGACGGCACACGGCATGGCTCATGATTTTCCGAGTACACCAGCGCAAAAACGATATCGGAGCGGCGCACTTTCTCTGTCCTTTATACCGCGCACTGTCTCGAACCTCTGACTAACTAACGCCAGTCGCAGGCGAACTTCATGCGCTCTCCTCGCAAACTCCCACCGAACTGAACTGAACTGCTGACGGGGCGAATGGAATGGAGATGATGGGATAATGGTATGGATTCGTTGTGTTCCTTCGTGTCGATTTCAGTCCCACAAAGCTCCCGTCTGGGGACTCGGGCCGCGATAGAGGAAAGGGAAGGGAAGCAGAGGCGCGAGGACCTCTTCCAACCGCGTGCGAAAATTATTATTCCGCGTGTGCAATTACAGAGCAGAGCAGCGGCAGCCTTGCCTTTCCCTGGTTATTGTGTGAATAGCGCCGCGGAGCCCTGTCCCGCAATGGCGTTAGGCTACTTGTTAATTTGTCTGTCGGGTCGAGGCTGCGGCTGCGATGACGACGAAGTTGTCGGCGACGTGCCGCGTCTGCGAGCGCGTCTCCCGCGTGCGGGGCGGGGCGGGGCGGGGCGGGGCGGGGCGGGGCGGGGCGGGGCGGGGCGGGGCGAGGCGGGGCGGGGCGGGGCGTGGCGGTCCTCTACGACATCATGCAGACCTGATTCCGAAGATCGCTCTTGCGCCGCCTCACTCGTCGCCTCGTCTGGCCCTGCCTTTCCCCTATATAGGGCACCGCCATAGGTGCGACAAGGACGGAGGTATGATAACGAACTTCAAAATCAGACGGCTGGCGGGCTCGGGGCACGGCAGGGCAGGGCAGGGCGCTGCCGAAGTGGAAGGAATCGTATTTACGTCCGCCTCGATGACTCGTCGCGAGGCCCGTTGTTGTGGGAAAATAAACTGCGAAGGCAGGATACGGATGATTCACCTCCACGGCGGGGACCGCGGGACCGTGGGGCCCATGCTGGTGCCGCGCGGCGGCGCAGGGCGCCTAATATCTTCAATCGCGATCTGGTCGTCGTGGGATATCGTGGCGGGGTCGCTTTCAATTAAGCGCATTGATTGCGAATGCATTATTGATCTCGCAGCCCGCAGCCCGCAGGCGCGCTATGCGGCCCTTCGAGATCCCATCCTGTTCTATCCCATCCCTTCCTCTGTCCCATTCAGTGGCGGATCCAGAGCCAGCCTTTGGGGGGGGGCAAAGTAGTACTTTTTGCCTACTTACAGGGGCAAAGTATTACTTTTTGCCTACCTTTCAGGCGGCTACCGAGGAGCCATGGCAATTGACCCTTTGCCCCCCCCCCTGGATCCGCGCATGGTCCCATTGCCAGGCGGGCATCATCGATGATGGTCGTCAGTTTTACTGTTTTTACCCTTGAGCTGATCGTGACGGGTGCGCGGCGGCCCCTCCGCCCCGCCCCGCCCCGCCCCGCCCCGCCCCGCCCCGCTACGCCCGCCGCGACTTGTCATTCGTGTTATCGCATTATGGGTTCCTCTTCAGCCTAGATAGCAGCAGTAGGGGGAGAGGCAAGAGGAGGAGAGAGGGAACCCTTCCCTTCTCTTTTTAAATGTTGTTGCTGCTGCTGGTCTGGCTGCTCGGCCCAGCCTGGCCTGCCTGAACATGCTGCCTGAACTCTGCCACAGGGCTAGCCCCGCCCCGCCCCGCCCCGCCCCGCCCCGCCTGGGTGAAGGTCGACACTCTGAGTCTGATCAATACGCTCTCTGTTGCGGCCGCGGAGGAGTACCGCCCGCGGTGTGGCCCGCCCCGCACCGCGTGTGTCATTTCAAATGTCACAGCCGTCAGCGAAAATATTATTAATGGGCGTGTACCCGTGAAATGTAGCGGGGCTTACCAGCGGGCCAGGGGCGGTCGGCGCGGGGAAGGCGGCGTGCATGCTACTGACTGATAAAGACACTAATTGAAGTAAATGTACACGCGGAAAATAACAGCTGTTGTAGAAACATTCTACGACTGCGTTCCACTAGATGACGGCAGTTGCTGAAGCCAAGTGCCTGCTGTGAACAGCTGTGTCGGGCTGTAATGCGCGTGTATCGAGGAGCCCAACTTGGGTTTTACTGGCGTGGCATGGCGGTCAGAGCCTCCAAAAAGGCAGGCTGCTGCGGACTGGTTGCTCTCGCCCCAAGCAGCCCGCACGAGCCCGCAAGGTTTTTGAAGTACTAGATTAGTACATTATAATTTCCAACTAAATTGCATTTCTGCCTTGATCTGAAGAATGGTTTCTCGTATAAAGATGTGAAGGCAAAAATGCAATTAAATTGGACATTGTACGACCTTTGGACTTCAAAAACCTTGTAGGCTGGTTTGGGGGCTAAAGCGACCGGCCCGCAGCAGCCTGCCCTTTTGGAGGCAGTGGTGGCGGTGCGAGGCGGCGGTGGGGAGGCAGAGACGCGCCGCGCGGGAGCAACTTGGCTTTGACTTTGACTTGATAAAGCGAGTCACAAATGACCCGGCGACGGTTACACTGCTGCTTCAAGTGGCACGCGTATTGCAATAAGAAAGGATTTTAGCGACACTTGTGGTGCGGCGCGCCCTGCTGCGGCAGACACGTAGACACGTAGACACGTGTGGCCGGTCCGGTCCGGTCAGCAAGCTGTTGAGGTGTTTGGAGCGTGTAGTCCGGTCGCTAAGCGACATAAAACGGGCTGACCCTGCACTTCGGGTTAAAAGCATGAAACTTTGTACACATGTTCCTATGATGGTTCTAAGCTGATTTGGCCTTGTAGCCACGACCACAGTCCGTGCAGGCTCCCTGTGGAGTGCTTTGCCTACCTACCGGGCTGGCGCACTACACCGCGCCCTATTGACGATCATAGCCTCTCTGCAAATAGCGTTAGAACGAAATTTCTTTTTCTGTTACGATCGGTAAGGAAGCTGCTTTCGATTCATACCATTTCGTCGCTGACTAGTTTTATTCTATCGCTACTAGGGCCCGTAAAACTTTCATACAACAAAATTTCAGAGAGTAAATTTGATGTTAAAAGCCGCATTTCGCGAAAAGTAACGGCGATAGAGGAAAATTGTTCAACTGAAAGTGGTGTAGAATTTTATAACGCATCGAAATAGTGTTCCATGAAGTTTCTAGCCTGACTTGGGGCTGAGATAAAGACCATAATCTAATTGAGTGAACGTGCAACTTGGTTGTAGGCTTGCTGTGTTATTTCAAAAGCACGGTTTGTTTTCACTCGCAGCCGCGTAGATTTTCATCGGGATTCGTTGTTTGTGTATTATTTTGTGTAATAGCCTCTAATTGCGTCGAATAACGCGTTATTACGCGGAATAACGTCTTTTACGCCGATTTAAGGTAAAATTCTACGATGTTGTATTGACACAGCCTCGTGGAGGTCATAATCAAGAATTACAGTCTGTACACGTTATTACGTGTTATTACATCTTACAACGTGTTATTTCTACGCAAAATAATGTGTTTTACGATATTTAAAACAGAAAACTGGTACGTCATTGTTTTTACAGGCTCGTAGTGATCATCACCCTGAATTATAGCTCGCATGAAATTTCTGCGCGTTATTAGGTCGGTTTTACACATAATAACGTCTTTTATGCTAATTTAGGAGAAGTAAATCTTCTGATCTTGTTTATGCGGATTTATGGACAACATTACTAAGAATGACTATTCATATGTGTTGTTACGTGATATTTCGTTAATATCGCATAATAACGTGTTTTCACAGCATTTTGGGAATGGTGTTGTATAGACGTGCTTCAAAGTCGCTATGCGCTGAAAGTCGGTGGTATTTATTGCTAAGGGCTCCCTACTAAAAATCGAACAATTCCTGCACACATATCCTATCCTTGTTCTGCATGTTATCAGTGTTTTCTGCTCTATGCACTCTGATTCACGGGATCTCGCACAAGAAATATGGCCTTTCGGTACCAAGTATCATGCCAAGGGGACAGTGCCTTTTGTCGTCCTCAAAGACATGAACTTTAATCCGCAAGAACATTTTCTGAGCCCAGAACTTGTTAATTTTTTCCCGTGTGTGAAGCCCATTCCGTCGTGTTGTGTTTAAAGATTGCTCATTTTCATATCGTCGTTGAGTCGTCGTCGAGTCGTTATTATTCATAAAGTTATTGCCAGCTCTGATCTGGGGAAATTTGAGCGTGCAGCAGGCAGGAAATAATGTATTATTGAAAGGATATGGATATTAAATATACCACCCGAGAAAACACAGGGGGTAGAGTTCTTCGGCTTAATTCAATTTTTCAACGTGTAGTATCAGTGACACAGATATTATCACAACTAACAACAGAAGTGCATTAAACTAAAGGCATTTCCTACGATGTTATACTTAATTTACATATCCTTACAGTACAAAATACGTAACTGTTGAACGCTCATTTTTTTTAGGACAGCGCTGGCAATACTTTTATCAATATTAACGACAGCATGAAATTGAACAATCCTTGTACACATCACCATGAAATAGCCCTTCACACGCAGAAAAATAAAAGAACGTGTGCTTGGCCTAAGAAATTCGCTTTTGGAATCAAGTTCATGGATTGGAGACATAAAACAATGCTCTATGCTACGGCGATGGTACTAAATTCCGCAAGGCTATATTTCTTGTGGCAACCCGGGTGGAAGGATCTCGATTTGGACTGTAGTTTAAACTGCACTACCCAAACTGTAGCTGTGAACTGCTATCTAAAACTCTGAACTAAATAATGTTTTTCTGCAAACACTAACTCATATCCTTTTCTGTAGTTGAAACTATACAATGACGGCAATTTTACTGGTTTTACATTTATAATGTTGGCTGCAGTTTGTGAAAGTAGTTGGAACTATAGTTGCATGTACAATCGTAGAAAGGATATTTTACTGTTTAGAAAATCATACTAGCTAGAGTCCTTGACTACGCATAAACACGACTAAAAAGTTAAAAAATACTACGTTTTGGAGTATACTTTTGGCTTCAACTCGTATAAGCAGCTGCTTCTACACTTCTATCGCAAAAGCACTCTTCTTATTTATAAAGTAAAGATAGTAATTTATTTTGCAGTTAGTGAGTGTGAATATGTTTGCACTTAACTTATCAATCGACTCCATGTGACAACGCACATGTTGTGTGTTCTCTAGAATTCGTGTTGTTCAAGGTGAGGCGATGTTGTAGAGTTTACTTTTGTGGGGCAATCTTTCCTTCTAGCCTCAGTTGCAACTACAATGACTTTGTACCTGATCTGTGAGGTTTCACGTCCCGTAGGCACCCTACGTACGGGGATTCTACCCATCTCGAACTTGCCAAACAGCCGGTGGTTTTTTCCATATTTCCACGTCACTGGGGCTGTCCCGGCCCGGCTACCCCTGTCCTTTGGTGGGGTCCTGCAGCAGTCAGGCTACTATCCAGGTACTTGACCGAGATTCCCGGTTAAGAAATCACTAACAACCGTAGTTTAGATTTTGGGGGTATGAACAAGGAGGCGGGGCCGAGAAAGGAACATGTTTTGTCAGAAAACAAACAAAGCTAAGAAATCCAACAGGAGCCACAGTTACATGGCAAACAAACTGGAGTTAAACTATAGTTAGACCAGTAGGCCGGCTGGCTGAGACCCTTGGCATGACACCATGTTGCTGCGATACCAAGCTATGGTGTCCCAGTGGCTGAGTGGTCAGCATGACGGGCCAGCAGCTCCGAGGTCCGGGGTTCAACTCCAGCCATCAGCCGCTCAAACGTCATTATCAAAAGGTAAGTAAACATGCAACAATGAAGTAAAATGTGAAATAAAATACTAAGGCGGAAGGCGCTTGAGAAGAAAGAAAAAGAAGAGGAAGAATTTTTCTTTTTTAAAAAATTTGAACTCTACTTTATGAGCATATGACAATGGGGCTTTATGCATAGTCCGAAAAAGAAACAATGTGCAACTGAACTAAGTTCGAACTACAAACTCAATCTAAAGACACACTGCATATGTAAACTATAGTTTAACTGCAAACGGTCCGAACTTGTTGCATTTGGACTATAGTCAAGCTGTAGTTTAACTTCAAAAATCTGCAAATAGTCTTCACTTTTCTGCAGTTCAACTACTTTTCAACCGCACATGTTATTTAATAGTTTGACTATCGTTACTTTGTAAAATTTAAGTGCATCTATGAGTAAGTATTATCTGTAACTACAGTACATGTAAATTGAGGTCGGACTACAACAAGAATTTCAGTTGGTTTATTGTTAGCTTTTACATTTCAAAGTGGAGATCCTTCCACCCGGGAAGATCATGCCTATCAGAGCGTGCATAGAGTCACGTGTGCAGAGTGAACAAACTGTTAAAACCTTACGAAGCAATGGTTTGCAATTGTAAAGCGTTTCCCTCGCAGCTAACGATCAAGAAAGAGCGGAAGGGTCGTAGGCTTAGGAGGCATGCGAAGCATTCAATTTCTTCGCAATGATGCTTCGCAAGGTTATAACAGTACAAAACACAGAGGGTATGCAAAATAAGGCAAAAGCATATACATGGGAAGGAATTAGAAGATTTTAGGTACACTATGAGAAAAAACTACAATTTAACTACAATTTCTTACCGTTATTTCGAGGTACAATAAAATATTGTACTAAAATTGTACCCGGTATAAGGTAAATTAGTGATGTACGGCAACGAAAACCGTAAACCGTTAATTCAAAACCGTTGTTTAGTTGTATGAGGTACGGTTTTTCTCACAGTGTAGGGCGTAACCAAAACCCTTAACAAATACCACCGGACCACCAATAATACCACCGACAAATGTCGCAAAAATGACTATGCGGGTTTTGAGACATGATAAAATGCAATGGTACATAATTACTCGTGGCCATATTAATTTCTTGTGCGAGATCCCGTGAATCAGAGTGCATACACTCTTAAAAAAATCAGTGCAAAATTCTGTACATTGTTACGCAGTAATTTACATATCACTTGCTGTACAAACTTTTGTATCTGATACAGTAAATACTATATCAATTTTACGGAATTTGGATGATTCGTACATAATTTTAAGACAAAATACAAAAATCTGTATCATTTTCCTGTATCACAAGTGATATGCTAATTACTGCATAAAAATGATACAGAATTTCGTAATTTTTTTTAGAGTGTAGAGCAGAAAACACTGATAACATGCAGAACAAGGATAGGATATGTGTGCAGGAATTGTTCGATTTTTAGTAGGGAGCCCTTAGCAATAAATACCACCGACTTTCAGCGCATAGCGACTTTGAAGCACGTCTATACGACACCATTCCCAAAATGGTGTGAAAACACGTTATTATGCGATATTAACGAAATATCACGTAACAACGCATATGAATAGTCATTCTTAGTAATGTTGTCCATAAATCCGTAAAAACAAGATCAGAAGATTTACCTCTCCTAAATTAGCATGAAAGACGACATTTTACGTTAAACCGCATTGTACGACCTAATAACGCGTAGCAATTTCATGGGAGCTATAATTCAGGGTGATGATCACTACGAGCCTGTAAAAACAATGACGTACCAGTTTTCTGTTTTAATATCGTAAAACACATTATTTTGCGTAGAAATAACACGTTGTAAGATGTAATAACACGTAATGACGTGTACAGACTGTAATTCTTGATTATGACCTCCACGAGGCTGTGTCAATACAACATCGTAGAATTTTACCTTAAATCGGCGTAAAAGACGTTATTCCGCGTAATAACGCGTTATTCGACGCAATTAGAGGCTATTACACAAAATAATACACAAACAACGAATCCCGATGAAAATCTACGCGGCTGCGAGTGAAAACAAACCGTGCTTTTGAAATAACACAGCAAGCCTACAACCAAGTTGCACGTTCACTCAATTAGATTACGGTCTTTATCTCAGCCCCAAGTCAGGCTAGAAACTTCATGGAACACTATTTCGATGCGTTATAAAATTCTACACCACTTTCAGTTGAACAATTTTCCTCTATCGCCGTTACTTTTCGCGAAATGCGGCTTTTAACATCAAATTTACTCTCTGAAATTTTGTTGTATGAAAGTTTTACGGGCCCTAGTAGCGATAGAATAAAACTAGTCAGCGACGAAATGGTATGAATCGAAAGCAGCTTCCTTACCGATCGTAACAGAAAAAGAAATTTCGTTCTAACGCTATTTGCAGAGAGGCTATGATCGTCAATAGGGCGCGGTGTAGTGCGCCAGCCCGGTAGGTAGGCAAAGCGCTCCACAGGGAGCCTGCACGGACTGTGGTCGTGGCTACAAGGCCAAATCAGCTTAGAACCATCATAGGAACATGTGTACAAAGTTTCATGCTTTTAACCCGAAGTGCAGGGTTCATGCACTTAACGACCGGACTAGTGAGCCGAGGCCGAGGGCAGGGCAGGGCCCATGGCAGCGCCCCGCAGGACGGCTGTAGGCGCCCCCACTCCACCCGCCACGCCCCGCCACGAGCCGCCACGCAACGCCACGCCCCGCCACGCCCCGCCACGCCACGCCCTGCCACGCCCCAGCTGGCCCTTGGCTTCGGCTACACCACCCAACTTCCAAGAAGGCCGAGTTAGGAATGCGCGCTGCACTTCCTCGCGGGCATACCTTTCGGGGAGCGAAAAAAAATGACATTCTTTCTCTCTCACTCCCTCCCACACTTTCACCGGGGCTGAGCTGGCCGTGGCGCGTAGAATATTCCAACCTTCGCGCCTCGCGCCCCTCGGGCGTCCTTCGGGCGCCATCAGGCCAGGAGGCCCGCTGGGCCGTGTCTGTGGCGGTGAGGACCGCTGCTCCTCCCTCTGCACTGCTCCGAGGCACGGACGGCATGGCGATAGCGCCGACCTCGCGCATCGCACTGGGGCGCGGGCACCTGTGAGAAGAGCCAAGTGGAGTGGAGGTGCGCTAATGGGCGCGGCGCGGAGGTTGTCTGACGCCTGCGCCCCTCTGCTCCGCCCTGGCCCGTGACCTCTCCTGAAAGCGCCCTGCTAACCTCCTGTCTTCCGGCTGCCCCTCCTGCTGGCGGGCCGCGGGCTGGGGGGAAGGCCTGAAAGGCCACCTGGGCGCCCCACGCGGCAGCTCCCTCGCTCTGTCTACGCCTGCATGGCCTTTGTGCCCCGCGCACCTGCGCGCGGGCGGGACCCCTGCCTTTTCCACCTCATGATCTTTCTCTCTCTTTTCCGTACTCGGCGGCAGGGTTGTTAACGATACAAAAAAAAAGTAACGCGTTACGTTACGATAATTTTTGACCTGAGTTATCGTATCGCGTTACGATACACGTCTGGTCAAAAATGTAACGCGTTACGTTACGAGTATCGTTGTAACGTCGTTACGATACAGTCTTGCGACAGAAAAAAGCTTTAAAGATAGGCAATTAGTGTGGCGGTATTAAAAGACACGAAAATAAGGAGTTTTAATTGTAAAAATAAAATACAACACAGTGCATTTTTAACAAAAATTTAGCTAAATATTATAGCTAAGGGGTTTTAAAGTAACATCAGGACTACTTCCAGTAATCAAAATAAGCCTTGAGCATAAACTCGTCTCGAAAAGTCTTATCTGCGAGCTGAGTACGTTTGCATGAAAAATTATTGCCACAAATCGAAAAGAACGTCTCGACTCCGCCACTGGATGGCAGTGCAGGGGCGTGTCGCCTGTGCCGAACTCCCGTGTTGCACTCGGCTGGGCTCGGGCTCGGGTGGCATAGCACCTCGGCTCGGCAAATGGGCATTGGTCTCGTGCATGGCAAATTGTGATTTTCTTTCCGACTCTAGTAGCACTTGTATCGTATCGAACGTTACGACGTTACGGGGTCTCCGTATCGTATCGCGTTACAATACACCGTGGGTCGAAAAAGTAACGCGTTACGATATCTATACAAATATCGTATCGATATCGTCGTATCGTCGTTACACGATAAAATATCGTTAACAACCCTGCTCGGCGGTGGCGAGCAGGGCTGGGACGTGGTCAGCTCGTTGGCTCTAATTTTCTTAGTCGGCCGTGTGGGCTTTGGGCGGTTATCCTGTTAGAGCCCCCCACGGAGGGGCGCCCCTAGGATACACCCCCAGTGGGGTATGGGAGCGCGGGGCTGCGAGGCGCGAGGTGTCGGCGGCGAACGGTCTCAAAGGGCCTGGCTCCGCTGCACTTCCATACGAACACAAACACTGATGCCGGCCGGGCCGGGGCCGGGCCGGGCCAGGCGGGGCGCGCTGCGCTGCGAGGCTCGGGCGAGGCTCGGCTTCCCGTCGCCTTCGGCTCCGCTGATATGCAAAGCAAAGGGCCCTGCTGCCGCAGCTGCAGCAGCACCGGGCATCCGGTGCACATTTGCTGCAGCGGCGGCAGGGGCAGATCCGTTTTGCTTCCGGGCGGGGCGGGGCAGGGTGTGGGTGCCGGCCGGCTGCCGGCCCGCATCGCATGC
The DNA here is from genome assembly GCA_029379305.1 of Frankliniella fusca. NCBI lineage: Eukaryota > Metazoa > Arthropoda > Insecta > Thysanoptera > Thripidae > Frankliniella > Frankliniella fusca. Next base: position 981,721 of record JAHWGI010000286.1, read on the forward strand.
CTGTGGGTGACGCACCCCTGCGCCTCACCACGCCCCACCACGCCCCACCACGCCCCGCCCCGCCCCGCCCCGCCCCGCCCCGCCCCCTCCTGTCCGCCCCTGACGTCCGCCCGCCCGTGTTTCTGCCGAAGTCTTATGCTCGAAGTAGGACAGGCGGATTAGCCTTTGCGCATCGGGGATGGGCAGAGGCGCGCGCGCGCCCGTGGCGCCCCGCCCGCACCGGGGATTGGGGAGGACGGGCCACTTGGGGGACTTCAGCTTGCAGCAGCAGCTGGGACCGATGCACTCTGGGCTTCGGTCATGAGCTGTGGCCTGGCCGGCCGGGTAGGGCGCGGCGTGCCCTGCTTTACATTTCGGAAGCGACTGTGTACGTACTACTTCCACTTCCACTACCGCCAGCCCGGCCCAGCCGGTGTGGGGTGCAAGTATATCCCTATCCTTCGTCTCGGGTGTGCTAACGGCGCGTGACGTTTCTGTGTTTTCAGGTGAGTACGGAGCAGCGCCGAGGTCGCCGCGCCGCACAGTGGGACAGAATCCCGAAAAAAGTGACAAAAATAATTTTCAATAGATCTTTCTGTTGGATTATGGTGCTATTACTATCTTCAGGGTTTACGAACATGCGCTTTCCGATTTTGAAATCAATTTTGAGGTGACAGGTGCGGATCCAGGTAAAAAAGGGGGGTAAAATTTAAAATTTCAAGATAAAATTCTCAATTTCTGGCCTTAGAACCAAAAATTGGCCCTCTTTTCATATCTGAAGTCCGTTTTGATATGCAATGGCTAGATTTGATATAAAAAATTGCTAAAATCTGCTAATTGTATCAAAAGACAAAAGAACAGCCTTTTGTTTTTTGCAGATTTACGGTTACTTTCTGGTCTTTTGCGGAATACTATAGTTATCGGATTTGCGCTTTCTGTTTTTGACGTAAATAATTTTGAGGTGAAAGGTGCGGATCCAGGTAAAAAGGGGCCACCATGACGAGAGCTGGCCGGCCCGCCGCACCCGCCTGGGTAGATTGTTAGCGCCGCCAGCGGCCTGTTCGCATGTTTACGCAAAAGGGGTCGATTGGGTATCATAGAGTAGGTCGTCCCCTACAGTTTGGTACCAGGAAGACCGCATGAAACCACAGGAATCGAACTGTAGCCCAAAAAAACGATTTGACTGAGATGAGTGACAAGGTTATGGAAGTACACTATTTTACGGTGCTTGGAAGTGAAAGAGGGGGGTCTAAGGGCAAGGAATATGTAGAGCAGGGTCCAATATTTCAATTTATGCGCACATGCACCAAATAACTTCGCCCGGAGGCTCACAGAAATTGTTTGAAACCGGAACAGAAAAGGCGCGCTGACGTGGGCGCTCCAAGCGGCAACTTCCGGAGCTTCCCTAGGGAAGGGCGACCATCACAAAAAATTTTGGAGACTGGTTTCTGATAGTTCAGACATTGGTCTATCCGACTGTGATGTCGAAATCGCTCTGCTGCACTGTATAAAAATTTGATTTTTGTCACTTTTTTCGGGATTCTGTCCCACTGTGCGCCGGGCCGGCGGGTCCTATCACGCGACCCAGTCCTCCGCCCCGCCCCGCCCCGCCCCGCCCCGCCCCGCCACACGTGTGTCTCGAGGCGCGTGGTCATGTGAGAGGAAGGTAGCAGCTGCCGCATGAGCGCGCTGGCAGGCGCGTCGTGGACGCTGCGCGAATTATTCTGGTCAAGACCATGAAAATGCTTTTTGCACTCTCGACGTCAAGGTGCCGTGCGCGGCGCAGCGCACGGTCTTTTTCATTTCATTTTTTTTCTCAAAAGTATTTTCCAATTTCCCGCGGCTCTGCCTCTGCCGCATTCCGGTTGCCACGGTCCTTCCCTCCCCCCCCCCTGCTGGGCGCGGTCGGGTCGGTCGTGTTGTCGACCAGCGTCCGTACTGTGACGTGACGCCCCGACATTCGCAACGCGCTCCTTTCGTGTGTCTTCCTTTATTTTTTGACGCGACTCACCTCGACTTGCGCACATGAACTCGGCCATTTCACGGCGGCGGTGGCAGCAGCAGCCTTGTGCCTCGAGTGTAACCGGTCCCAGAAGTGAGGCTCGTCCTGTACTGTCCTCGGCCGGGGCCGGCGGGGCCGGCGGGGCATGGAGGTGACCTCTGGCTGGAGTCCGACCGTGCCCGGCCCCCGGCCCCCGGCCCGGGTGATATGGAAATGCGCTGTGCCTTACACCTCCAGCTCCACCAGCCTGCCGCAAAGCAGTCGCTGGCTGGAGCAGCGATACACATAGCTCTTTACGGCTGTGCCCGGCCCGGCCCGGCCCTGTTCCGCCGCGCCGAGCGTTGCGCCACGGGGAGGGAACACCCGGGCACGCCGCTCGCCCCGCCCCGCCCCCGCCCCGCGGTGTGAACGCCCCATCGATCTGTCTGCATATCGATATCGAATAATAGTGATGACTGCAATGCACGGCCTCGCCGCCTCCACCGCGTGTATGTGTGAGTGAGGGACAGTGAGTGTGAGTGAATTTGAGTGAGAGTGAGTTTAAGTGTAAGTGAGAGTGTCTGAGTGAGTGAGAGCGTGTGAGTGAGTGCGAGTTAATTTGAGTGAGAGTAAGATTGAGTGAGTGAGTGAGTGAGTGAGTGAGTGAGTGAGTGAGTGAGTGAGTGAGTGAGTGAGTGAGTGAGTGAGTGAGTGAGTGAGTGAGTGAGTGAGTGAGTGAGAATGAGTGAGTGAGAATGTGTGAGTGAGAATGAGTGAGTGTGAGTGAGAATGAGTGAGTGTGAGTGAGAATGAGTGAGTGTGAGTGAGAGTGTGCGCCGTGGCGTACGCCATCACTAATCCATGTGACGGGAGCGTCTCTCCGCGCGTGCAGCAGGCTCGGTGTGACAGCGGCGCCGAGTCTGCCCTGCCTTGCTGTGCTGCCAACTACCTCGTCGTGGACTCTCCCCGGCGCCGCGCGTCCGCCCGCGCCGTGCCTTTGCGACACAGGATGCAGTTTTATGGAGCTTTATGTTATTATTATTTCCATGCCGTGGGTCTGCGGCCTGGGCTGGGCTGGGCCGGGCTCGGCCTGGTGGCGGGCCCTAGTCGAGAGATTGGTGTGCCAACCCTGTGTGGGTCGTGTGCGCGAGATTCCCCCCCCCCCCCCGCCTTTCCCCCCGGGCCGCTCCAGACCTCCAGATCAGCTTGGCGTACCCATTGGGGCAGAGCAGCGATGAGGCAACAACATCCAGCCCGCCTCCTACACCCATGCCGGCGGCACGTCACGGCGCGGGCGCGAGCGGGCTAGAGTCTTAGGGCCTGCTTCGCTGCTGCACCTTGTAGGGCGGGTCGAGAAGGCGCGGCGAGCCGAGGCGCGCCTCAGTGAGTCCTTGGACCCACCGCCAGCCGCCCCGCCCCGCCCCGCCCGCCCGCCTGCACGTTGACCGGGTTAGTGTCTCATCGATTGATGCCTCACTGCACCCAATGACGTGAAATAGGCACCGTCCGGGCCGGGCTGGTCCGCCCGACCAGCCATGCGGCACCGGGCGCGGGCCCGGGGCCAATGTACGCCGTGTTCGACGTCGTACGCCTCCGATGTTTTTCGGGCGGGGCGGGGCGGGGCGGGGTGGGGCGGGGCGGCGGGCGGGTGCTTGCAGCTTGCAGGTGCGTTGCGCGGCGCGGCGCGGCCCGGGCCGCCCCGCCCGGCCGGAGGGCCCGCGACACCTGCAACTGCTTTCGCCGAGGTGCTTGTTGAACACGCGAGGACAACACTCACCTGTCGGGGTGCAGAAAGCGTTGCCGCGCCGCGTGCTGTTTGATGCGTTTCTGATGTATATAAGGCGTGGTTCTGCGCGCGGGGTCTGAGCCTGGGCGCAAGGTTCTACCATCGTGAAAAATCGCGTACGAGGATTGTAATCAGTCACGATTATGGTGATTATCAATGATTATTTGAGTTTATCTTGAATATATTTTCTGATTATTGGCGAGTAATCACGCAACTTTTGGTCAAATTTGAAAAATTTCTCCATATTTGTCAATTTGTCATTTTTTCTGGAAATTTTACATGATTATGATTATGTGATTATCAATAATCACCTAGAGGGGTGTTCGAGGATCATGGAAGTGGCTGCTGGGCCCGCCGGGTCTGCGGGTGACAGTAGTTTATTGAGGACCCGGACCCGGCCCGGTCTGGCACGGCAGCGCCCTCCGCTATAACCTCTCCCGTCCCCCGCCCCCTTCCCTCCGCACCTATCTGGGCTGCCCGGTTCAGTGGCCACGGAGCAGCTCGCCGGCCTGGCCCACTTCCTCCTCATCACAATCTTATCGAACACGAGGAGGTGTATCGCCTCGCGCGCGCGGCCCCGTGGCGCGCCCAGGAGGCTGCCGCGGTCCCGCCCCGCCCTCGCCCCGTCACAAAGGAAGATTAAGTCCCACAAACGACGTGTCGTGGACTTGTCGCGGTGTCGGGTCGTCAGCGTGGCGGCGGCGGCGGCGGAAGCTGACTCTGGCTGGCATTCCCTCAGCGCCGCCCTAGCGTGCCCCAATAAGGGGTCGACAACTCGGCTTCGAACCGAACACATGAGTTCGGTTGGAGAACAGTCGGAGTACGCGTCTTAAAGCCGGAGTATACTTCGGAGTACATATCCGGAGTTCATCGGAGAACGCACCTTATTTTACCCGGAGAACGGTCGGAGTACGCGGAGTACATTCGGAGTATGGTCTGACAGTAACACAGGAGAACACAAGTTGTCGACCCCTCGGCGTGCCCTTCGTTTGCGGTGTGGCGTGGCGCGGCGGGGTGGGGCGGGGAGGAGCGAGGCGAGGCGACCGCGCCTCCGGCCGGATTTTATTTCGGTGTTCGTTTGGCGTGAAGACGGCGAGGAAGGTCGCCACTAAGCCGCGCTGCTCGCTGCTCGCGGCGCCACGATCCGGTCGCGCTCCTCAAGGTGGACGGAGGCGCGTCCGCGCTGTAGGAAGCGCCGCCGTATCCTGGATCCGGCGCAGTCAGATGCTGGAGAAGGTTTGACGCCGGTCGCCTAGGCAGAGCGCGGCGGTGATCGCCCTGGGCTAGCGACCCTCTCTAAAAGAGATGCGCACGGTGGCCGAGAATCCGGCCTTCTGATTGGTTCGGAGTAAACTGGAGAAAAACCGAGGGGTCTGCAACTAGGTTTAAGCGCGTACACCGGCCGCCCGGAAAACTCGGAAGACCGGGAAGACCACCAGGAAGACCGAAGAAAACCAAAGAAGAGCAATAAAATAGAAGGTGAGAGAAAACCGAAAAATTTTAGGGAAGACCGAAAAACTTGAGGGAAGACCGAGAAATTCTAATAAAGACCGGAAAATGTTGGAAGACCATTGAAGGTGAGAGAAAACCACAGAAAACGGTAGGAAGCCTTCAGAAGATCCTAGAAAAACAGATATTAGGAAAACCAAGAAAAAGTTGGGAAGACCGGGAAAACCATAAGGAAAACCTAGGAAAACCAGGAAGCCCACAGCATGTGTACACCGGCTGACCGTACTTGCAGACCCCTCGAGAAAAACCCACCCGGCGTGAGGCTAGAATGGGGCGGGGGGACCCTCGTACCCGCTCGTACCCTAGTCTCGCACATGGCGAAAATTGTCCAGTACACTAGCAGTCGAGCGTGCGCATCTCTCACAGAGAGGGTCCCTAGCCTGGTGTAGAGAGACTCAGCCCCTCTAGTCTAAGCTGGTTATTGGGGGAGGGGGGGGGGGGGGAGGGTCGCGCCGCCCAATCACAGCAGGTCACGAGTAGCAATTGGCCGCCGAGGTCGGACGCGCGCACTGCACCTTGCGCTGTGCCGATGCAGGGGGCCGGTGTGCCGGCGTATGGCGTATGGGCCGCCCGGGCCGACGACGGCTCGCTTTCAAATGAGCCCACCTCACCCCACCCCACCCCACCCCATCCCACCCCACCCCACCCCACCCCACCCCACCTCACCCCACCCCACCCCACCCCACCCCACTCCGCCGCGCCGTGCTACGGTGTCGGTATGGCGCTATTACATTAGTAATGGTCGTTGAGCAACGTTCCGACTACGTGAAGCAGTGTAACGGTGGGACCCGGGGCATCGCGTCGCCCAATCCCGCGACGCGTTCCAATCGCCGTCGGACGGGGTCTGCCCGCCCGACCCTGAGTACGACGACGGGGACCAGGCGCGGATCCAGGGGGGTGGGAATGGGGGTAATTACCCCCTCCTTGGGGCTAGGTAGACCGCTTGAAAGGTAGGCAAAAGTCACTACTTTGCCCTGGTAGTAGGCAAAAAGCGCTACTTTACCCCCCACTGTTGGAAAATACCACGGTAAATGCCTACGGTACGCACCGTAAATTTGTTACCTGGTCCCGGACCGTAATTTTTGACTACGGTCTGAATCTTACGGTACACACCGTAGCCTGCAAATATGTTGGGGAAGTTCAATGGAGCACATTCCATCCACAATGAAGTACAGTCCGTACCGTAAGGATACGTTACGGTCTGACCGTACACAAAAACTACGGTACGGACCGTAGGCATACCGTAATTCCCTACGGTATTTTTAACAGTGCCTCTTTAGAACATTTCTGGATCCGCGCCTGACGGGGACCGTCTGAACCACGCGCAATCGGTCGGACACTGACACTGATACTGGCTTTACCCGACTGTCTCTCTCGCTCTCATGCGTGTCAAGTGAAGGGGAGAGGAGAGGGACGGAAGACAGTTGGTTGCAGCCAGTATCCGACCGATTGCAATCACTGCCTCCTCATTAAGGTTCGTATTTTTCCGGAGAAAAAATAGAATTGTTGAAAAATAGCGGTTTTCGTCCCGATATTTTTTTCGGAAAAATTGGCAAAATTTTTGATTCCATGAATTCTGCGTTTCTGATGACAAAAACGATACGAAACGGTCTAATTACGTTCCTTATTCAGCCTCTGGAGTATGCGTTATATGAACAAGGTTGTAAAACGGGTCAGGATCGTGAAAATTTCAAGATTCGATACACAATGTTATTGAACATCGAAATTTGACAAAGAAAATCTTTCATTTTTTTAGTGAATTTTGATGATCTGCACATTTTTTACCTCCACCCAAAGCGTTTCCCATCGTTCTGGACCATGAATACGTACCATAAAGTGTGTTTTAACACAATCTTTTTAATTTTTCCAATTTTTCCGACCCCCAGGATTTTTCCCCGAAAAAGAAAGCGTTTTTTTTTCCCGTAATTTTTTTTTCCCGGAAAAGTTTTTGAGCTGTCGAACCCTTCTCCTCGTGCAGTGTGGAGTAGGGTGGACTGCCACGCTGCCGATGAGGAGGACGCCGCGCCGGGTGCTGCTGGAGCATGCTGGAGGCTGACGCTGCTGACGCTGCAGACGCGTCGGGACCGCGTGTCTGATGCGATAAGGCAGGTTGATGAGGCGGCGCCGCGGCACGACGACCAGCCCGGCTGGACCACACCGGTGCACCAGCACCGGCCCGAGGCGTGCAAATGTTCCTCCTTATCGGAAAGGTCATTCTGCGCAGGCCAGGCCGCGTCGGGCCGGGTCGGTCCAGAGACCAGGACGCCCGCCTCCTTCCTCGTTGCGTCACGCGGACGACGTGCACGTGTACGTGCGGCAGGCGGGGGACGTTGCGGGCCGCGCCGCGGCCACCTGCGCTCAGCGCGGAGCGGACACTCGAGGGGGCAACCACTCCCTATCCTTGTGTACACAGGATTTCTAATGATATGGGATTTCTATGGATTGCGTAAAGATTTCTCCGGATTTTGTAAAGATTTCATATGGTACATTCGGGTACATGTCACAAATATATACCAAATTCCACAGAATTCTAAAAGATTTCACGAGGTTTCATGGGATTCCTCAAGGTTTCATGAGATTTCACTGATTTCTGTGAGATTTTTTACGATATTTCTTGAGATTTTTCAGTCGGATTTCGTAGGATTTCATCGAAATTTCGGAAGATTTCATCGAGATTTCCGAGGGTTTGTACACAGGATTTCACGAGTGGTTGCCCCCTCGGGACACTACTTCGGCCTATGACCGTGTCCCGTGTCCGAGTCCGTGTCCTGCCCGTAGACGCTGCACTGGAGTGCGACGCTTTCGCTCGGACGCTTCCGCACAGTGGAAAATGCCGCCGGCGCGCGGCTCGCGGGGACGATACGTCCTGATGGTGTCCGTCGTTGTTTGGGTGTCGCCTAGACGCGTCCATCCGTCGCGGCGGGTGACTGACGTTCGATGGCGCCTGACACTCCTCGGCGAGCGGCTCCCGCCGGCCCGCGCTGGATTCCTCTCTAGAATGACTAGAATGGCCTGCTGTCGATCACAGTGGCCTGCTGGCCGCGACAACAAAGTGGAAGCGTAATGTCGCGGGACCTCCTGCTTTGCGCAGAGCGACACAGTTTTCAGAACGCGGACCTTCCCCCCCCTCGCCCCCCCCCCCCCCCCCGCTCACCTTACCCCGCACAAGGGGCAGCAGCTGCGCGCTCGAGCTCGTCCCGTGTCGTATCCTACCTCCTGCTGCATTATGAACGTGGGGAAAATTTTCTCGATGTAGAATGAATAAACGGGGCATCGCTCGCACACCTGCCGAGGGGCACCTGCAGGTGCGCTCCGGCCCGCCTGCAGATGCGTGCTGTCCGTGTCACTGTCCGAGCCGCGCCAAGGTGATCGATTGATTGGATTTGCTGACGGATTGGCGTGCCGCTGCGTGCGGGCTGGGGCCGCCGGGGCCGCCGGGGCCGCCGGGGCCGCCGGGGCCGCCGGGGCCGCCGGGGCTGCCGGGGGGTTGGCAAAGAGAGGGCGCCCACCACGGTGTCTCTCTGACGACTACCAGCCTTTCTCCATCCTGGCTATGGTCTCCTGTATTTGGCTTCGCAGGATGTCCCACCGAAAAAAAATACCAGTAAGGTCACTCAACTCAATGATAGCTGGTTTTGTCTATTGTGTTTTAACACAAACAACACCTTTTAGCTACCCGCGCGAGTTGTTTTGAAGTTGAAGCTGCAAACATACCAGTTCGGTGGCTTGAGGTATTTTTGTCCCGTGCAGACGCCACTTCGGACTGATATCGCAACGTGGCCATCCCCATAGCTATAGAGCTTCGTTGAGAAACGTTATTTCCGCGAGAATGTTGGAGTTTCCGCCGCTCGCGATTGTCTCGATGTCTTGGTAATGCATTGGTGCGTCACGCGGGGCGGGGCGGGGCGGGGTGGGGCGGGGCCGCGCGTGGACCGGACTGGGCCTATACGCAGACCTGACCGGCCCAGGCCGCAGCGCGCGGCAGGTGGCGTGGCGTCAGCCGCGGCCCATCACAGCACCTGCGCGAGCGCGTGTTCGTCATCATTATGTCAGATTTTTAAGGGGTGAAATGTTGTCTTGCAGCTCCGGCGCCACTTTTCGCCTTCTAACCATAGGGTGACCCCTCACCGACCCCCCTGCCCCCCCCCCCCCCCTTTCCTGCGGATCCCGCGTGCCGTCATGGACCCACATGGGCGGGGCGGGGCGGGGCGGGGCGGGGCGGGGTGGGGTGGGGTGGGGCGGGGCGGGGCGGGGTGGCGCGGTGCGGCGCGGCGCCAGCCGGTCGTTCTGGCGGGCTAGGGCGTCTATTGGGCTTGATTGGCTTAGCCCGGGGCGCTGCTGGGGCGAGACTGCAGGCCAGTGCAGCGGGGCCCGGCGGGGCCAGACCACCAAACCTGGAATTAACTTTACGGTGATTCCCGGGCCACGTCGTCGTCCGGGGGAAAAGGGCGGCGGGCGGCGGGGCGCGGCCGGGCGGGTGGGAGGTCGCCTGTCCTGATGAATCAACCGCGGCGTGGCGGGGCGGGGCGTGGTATGGCGTGGCGTGGCGTGGTATGGAGTGGCGTGGCGTTGCTCTGCTCCCGCGGAGCTCCACTGACTGACTGACTCACGTCCGGCGCGGCGCGCGCAACGCTACCGTGCGTGAGTGTGTGCGGGTGGAATGCGGGGCAGGGCACGGCACGGCGCGGCGCGCCCGGCTCCGCGACCCTCCACGCCACGCCACGCCACGCCACGCCACGCCACGCCCCCCGGAGCGAGGTATGCGAATTACAATACAATGCCGGGATGCCCTCCGGCAGCGTGCTCCGTGACCCATACCAAGCATGCCGACTGCTTTGGGCTATTGGGTAAGGTGCCGTTTTGCCCGGTATATCGCAGATACGCCGTGCCGCGCATGGAGATGTGCCTCCCGTTCTCGTGCTTCCCCCGTGTTGCTGTGGCCGGAGAGGATAGGATAGGGCTCGGCGGGATGTCATGCGAGGTCGCCCTGCCCGGCCCGGCCCGGCCTGGCGGTGCAGTTGTCGTGTCAGGGACACCACCGACGCTATAGTCTGTGAAAGTGGCGGCCCCTTCGCGTGCATGCCGTCGACGAGAACCATATTTTCTCGCCTGCAGTTTATCTTTATTAATTTCTCTCTCTCTCTTCTGTTTCTATTTCATCGCTTGTATCTAGCAGCAGAGTCAGCAGCGCAAGAGCGCTATCGCCCTTTACGAGGCCATTGTTTGAGCAGTCTATAAAAGCGGTGATTTCAATTTGTGGCGTTTGGGACAACGGCTGCTCCTGGTCGTGGTCCCGCAGTCCTCATTGCCGTCCTGGTCCCGGTCCCCGCCATGGTCCTCCTCCCGATCCTGGTCGTGGCTCGGCCGTGGTCCTCATCCTGGTCGTGGTCGCGGCCCTGGTCCTCATCCTGGTTATGGTCGCGGCCCTGGTCCTCATCCTGGTCGTGGCCCTGGTCCTCATCCTGGTTATGGTCGCGGCCCTGGTCCTCATCCTGGTCGTGGCCCTGGTTCAAATCCTGGTCGTAGTCGCGGCCCTGGTCTTCATCCTAGTCGTGGTCGCGGCCCTTGTCCTCATCCTGGTCGCGGTCGCGGCCATCGTTTTCATCCTGGTCGTGGACGCGGCCCTGGTCCTCATGCTGGTCGTGGCTCGGTCCTGCGGTCCTCGTTCTCCGCACACGTGTCTCTGGCGCGTTATGCGGTGCGGGCGGCCCAGCCCGGCGCGTGCCGTGACGCAACGGGACGCGACGAAGGGTTATTTGTTGTAGCGAGTGGGAGCGAGACGGAGCTCATCTCCGCGCTACCGCTTTCTCTGGTGTCCCGGGCCGAGCCCAAACCAAACCGAAGCGAAGGGATAAGGCACCTCGCGGAGGCAAGGCGAGGCGAGGCAGGATTGGGCTGGGCAGGATTGGGCGGGGCGGGGCGCGGCGCGGCGGGGCGATCACAGCTTTCCCTGCATGAGGGCGAGGCCCGCCGGCCCGAGGCGCGGGCGCAGTACACCGCGGAGGGGAGCGGAGGGTCCTTTAGCGGGACATTACAACGCAGAGAATGCAATGAACCCCCACACCCCGCCCCGCCCCGCCGCACCACACACCGCCAGCGCCGGAACGGAGGCGGAGAATATGGCCAATAATATGTGATAGCCACGATGAGGCGTGGCTTTGGGTGGTGCGGCGCAGCGCGGGGGCGAGGGCGGCGGGCGTGGAGTGTAGACCGTACCTGCTGCCTGTCTGCCTGCCTGCCTGCCTGTGACTGTGCTTTCCTTTTACTGCTCTGGTATGCGCGAGTCCTATAGCGCCCGCCCGTGCTGCAGACCCTTCCCTTCTCCATCGCCTGGTGCCGGTGCCCGCGCGGGTGCGGCGCCCGGTGGCGGACCGGCAGTCTGGACATCTGCCTCGTCACGCTGGAGCCGAGCCCAGTGCCCAGCATGGCCCAGCAGCCCAGGCGGGCTTATGAAAAGTCCTGAGAACTGCGGGGCAGTAAGGCGCGCGGGTCTGCAGAGCAGAGCAGATCGGGCGGCGCGGCCGCGGCGGTGATGCAACTGGAGTGAAGGTGGTCAGGCGGGTCAGGGCGGCGCGGCGCGGGAAGCGCGGCCGGGTCTGGGGACGGGGACCCCCGCCGGGCTAGACCAGCAGGCTGATTCCGAACAGCAGCGTTCAGCTGTATCCTCTCTCTTGCTCCTCAGCGCCGAGACCCATGAGGGCGACAAGGACTGCGAGAGACGAAAACCACCGTGCGGAATCACCCCGCAGGCCCACCGCGCCGCCCGCCGCTTGATTTGCTTTTTGCGTCGGTGGAATGAGAAATTCTCATACTGCTTCCTTCCCGCTGCGGCTGGGAGTTTGTTTGCTTCCGGCGGCGAGATGCACACAATTAGCGCCGCTGCGGGGAGCAGCAGGGGCCGGAGCGGCGCGGCCTGCGCGGCGTGCGGACGCTTAGTGCTCGATAAGCGGCCTGGTCCGGGCCGGGCGCCACGGGTCTCTTGTGTTTACTCCTCCAGCCCGTCGCGTCGCCGCTACTACTACCTCGTTGCGTTATTGCGGTCGCGCTTCCGCCCGCTGCCCGCCCGCTGCCGCGGACTGCCCCGTGCCGTCTCGTCTGCTGCGGCCTGGCTAGGGGACCGAGTGGTCCTCCTGCGGCCGCGACGGCCATTCTCATTGCTTCATTACCGTCCGTCTATATCGCCTTTCCCACGGCTGCCCTGCCCTGCCCGGCTGTGCGAGCTGCGAGCATGAACACGGCCACGGGGCGGGACGGGGCGGGGGCGCGATAGGCAGGCAGCAAGGCGATTCCGAACACCATTTTGTAGTGCCCTCTCACTTGCACCTTAGGCCGTGCCCCATGAGTGCGACAAGGAGAGAGCGACGAAACCAGTGTGCGGAATCACCCTGCAGGCAGGTCTCGCACGCGCCGTTTTACCTTTCCGGGAGCCTGCCGCCCCGCCTAGCCTGCCCGCGACGCGCGCGCGTTATTCGGACTTGTGGCCCGCTGCTAGCTTGGCTGGAAGAAGGCTGTTGCGTTTCCCGGCGGTAGCGTGCCCCGGGCGGGCGGGCGGCCCGGTCCAGGGGCTGCCGGGGGCTGCCCTGGCGCCCCGCTGCGGCTGGGGAACGTTCGCGCCGTTTCCGGAAGCTGCAGCGGCTCTGGAGCCGTGTGGGCCGCGCGCCGCGCTCCCACCGGCCGGGGGATCCGCAGGGGGAACCACAGGGGGAATTAGACGCTGTGGGCTTTTAAAAGCGCGGCGGCGGTGGCAGCCGGGCTGGCTGTGGGCTCTGCAGCAGAGGCAATCTCCCCTCTATCTGCTGGTCTGGTCCAGCAGAGTGTCCCGCGGCCAGGTCCGGCCGCAATTGCCATAGGGGCGGGGCGGGGCGGGGCGGGGCGCGGCGCGGCGCTGCGCGGCGAGTCGGGCGCACGCTAGATGTTGAAGTGAGGTAGGCCCGTGGTGTGCGCCGGGCCTCTCCCGCCCCGCTGCGCCCAGCCCGGCCGGGTTCACCTGTGATGTGACCAGACCAGAGCGTAGCTCCCCGCCCCCGGCGCCCGGCACGCGATACCCTGGATGGGATGGGATGACACATTTCCGCTGTCGTGTGTGGTGTGTGCCGTGTGCCGGTGTGATGTCGGCCGTGCGCCCGCACCCGCCCCGCCCCGCCCCGCCCCGCCCCACCCCGCCCCGCCCCGCCCGCCGCACCCGCTGCACCTGCCCGAGGGGTACCTCACTCTTTAAATGGGTGTACACTGATTGGAGGGTTGTATTGTGATTGGAAGAAAAATTTGACAAAACTTTGAAAAAGGCCATAAGTTTTTGGCACCCAATTCGATATTTTGCAGTTTTAAGGTTTAAGGTGCTTGAAATAGATTTTTATCGAAAAATTATGTGGCTGAATAGTGATTGGAAAATGATTGGGACGCAGGGAGTACACTGATTGGAGGAGGTGAGGTACTTACCCTTGTACTTACCCCTCGCACCTGCCTCACCTGATGCTTGTCCAAGGAAGGAGCGCGTTTCCATCTCAGCCACCCGCGCACCCACGCGCCCAAGTCCGTCTGGCGCTTCTGCATACCGTGCCCTAACCCTCCGTGGAACCCCCTCGTTCGTCCGCTCATGCTGTCCCGGTCGCACGGGAGCGAGAGTGCTGCCTACCTGCACGGGGCGCTGTAAGGTGGGCGGGCCGGGCCTTGGCGATGCAGCGGTGGTGCAACTGCGTTATGCGCTTTCTCTGGGGCCCAGACCAGAGCGCGGCGGGCTGCTTGCCTGGCCCGGCCCAGCCGCAGCCACGCCCCGCGGTGTCGCTATCAATACCAAACCAACAAAGCTGCGTCGGAATGCAACGCGCGCCGCGCCGCCGCGCCGTCCTGGCTTGTCGCTGAACGGGACAACCGAAACTCCACGTTCATTTCCCCGTGCGCTCTAACCGGCACTTTACTTTCTAGTAAACATATGAAATATGTAACTATATAAACATGCAGATTTATGAAAAAGAAAAATGTGCCAAATTATGAAGAATATTGCGCATGTATCTGCAAAAATTATTACATGCAGAAGAAAATCACAAAAATTAAATAAATTTATGTAAAATATTCTACATGATTCGGCACAATTTTCTTACATAAATCTGCATGTTTATAGTTACATTTCATACGTACGAAGAAGTACATTGCCAGTTAGTGCGAGCACTTGAAAAAAAGTAGGCTGATACGTTCGTATCATCTGCTAAAAAATCCAACGTCATACTGCTGTGCTGCTGCTGCTCCCCTTCACAGCCTCTCTGGACAAGATGTGGGATGTGGGGACCACCATACCATGGACCAGACCGTGCCGCGGGCAGGGCGGGAGAACTTGCCTGCGCAGTGGCCCGATGTCACCCCCCCCCCGCTCAGGCTATTCATGACATAATGTCCTCCAATCAGCTGCTGCTGCTGCCTCTTCTTCCACCCGTCTGGCCCGCGCCGTCCCGCCACCACGTATTATTTGTCAGTGCGCCGGCCCTGCCATAGCACTCTGCTGGTGGCGCGCCCGTCCCTTCTCTTCCTCTCTCGTTTTTGCCCCGCTCTCCTCCAAGCTCTCCCCTAGCTCCGTCTCTGCGCGCCGCGCATTTGCTCTCCTGTGGGGGGAGCCCATAGCCGAGCCGCTTGCGATTCGAATTTCTATAGGCGTGGCTGCAGGGGGCGCCCTGCTGCCCCGCCGCCCCGCCGCCCCGCACTCCCTAGTCCGCAGCAGCCCGTGGTCCAACACGCCCCGCCCCGCCCCGCCCCGCCCCGCCCCGCCCCGCCCCGCCCCGGACCCTCTCTCGCGGTATATCGACGCCCGTCTCTGCTCTCATATCAGATGAAACGGACTGGTACAGACGGCGCCCCCTAGGGCAGCGCGGGCAGCGGGCCGAGCAGCCGAGCAGTGACAGAGAAAGGCAGCTGCAGCTGGTCGGCCCGGCCCGCGGCGTGCGCCGCCGACAAACACTACTACTTGTCAGCCGAGCTCCAGGAACGGCCTGCTGAATGCTGACGCAGACGGGCAGCTGCGTGTGTTAGCGTGGCGCTGCTGGAGAGCGGCCCGCGGCCGCCGGGCTGCGCTGCGCGGGAGAGCGTCTCTGACGAATGGGCGTTAGCGCCTCGGAGCTAACTGTCTTACTGTATCGCCTTAGTAACGCCGGAGAAAATCGTCCGCACTACGCTGACAAGGCGGCTTACAGCTTCGAGTGTGTGTCGGTGTGTAGAGGAGGCGGTAGGCCGCTGGAGCCACCGGGCCGCGCCGCGCTGACACTCGTGTCCGGCTGCTGCTGAACGAGGCCATTGTCTCGGAGTGAGGTGGCGGGGCGGGGCGGGGCGGGGTGGGTCAGGGCAGGGCAGGGTTCGCGGTTGGCGTTCATTGGCGGGCAATGAGTGATTCGGCCGCAGTCGCGGCCCACTGCCCAACCGGCCGGGCCGGACTGCCGACCTTGGGGCTGGCAGGGCGGGGCGGGGCGGGGCGAGTCGAGGTGCGCGTCATGGCCAGGACACGGGGCAAGTGGCGTGGCGGGGCGGGGCAGGGCGTCGCCGTTGTGCCCTTTGGCCGACCGCTACGGTTTGTACCTCACCTCCTCGCTGCGAGGCGGGTCTCTGGGTCTGTCTGGGCCGCGGGGCTAGAGGCCCGATAGGGAACGGAACTACCAGAGTGTGGCAACAACAACAGCGTACCTGAGCTGGTGCTGAGCGCAGCTGCAGCCGGCCTGGCCGGGCAACCTTTTGACTCACGTGAGCACCACCAGCCTGCTGTAGGTAGGACTCCGCTCCCGCCGCGCCTCCATGTCCAGCACCTCTACCTATAACTGCGCTGCTGTAGGAAATAAATAAAAATCAACGGACGCTCTGCTGGAGAAAGCGCTTCGCGACGGTTTAGAATAAAGCTGCCGTTTGGCTTCATTTAGCGGTGCCGACGCCGGCCGCTGCTGCTGCACTTGGGCGCGGCCCGTATGACAGCGAAAGTGCCCGGGGCTTCACACGGCGGTGCGGAAGCCTCACCCCCTCCCCCTCCCTCACCCCGCCGTGCGCAGTACTGTACAATGCGAGTGTGAGAAAACGCGACGGCGATCGGCTCGCATGTCGATTATCTCGACTCAGCAGTGGATCAAGGCTACACGATACAAGGAACGTGAGCGAGGCAGAGGATGAATGAATGAATGAATGAATGAATGAATGAATGAATGAATGAATGAATGAATGAATGAATGAATGAATGAATGAATGAATGAATGAATGAATGAATGAATGAATGAATGGAGAACGGGGCAGGGTAGTGCAGGGGGCCAAAATGAAGGCGGCCGCAGCGCTTAGGCGAGGCGCGCTCCACACGCCCGGCCGGAGGTTTGCATTCCCCGCACGGTCCTGCCCACTTTCAACCGGCCGTGTCGTACCCTATCGGGCCCCGTGGCGCGGCCCGACTCCCGCCAGCCTGCCTGCATGCCCCCTTCTGTTTACCTACATCTAGCGCCCAGATTGGCCGCGGGGAATCGCTCCGCCGCGGTACTGTTGTGTGTTTGCGTGTTTGTACGCGCAATGCACACCCGCCGCGGTGGCTGCGAGCGATAAGTAACGGGTAATGGAAGCAAAGCACCTATGGAGGCTATACGCAGCCGCAGGCAACCCAAACCCGCATCATTTCTTTTTGTGCTGAAGGTATGAAAAACTCTGGAAACCCACGGCGTTGCTGTGGTTTGGTTGGCGTGTGCAGTGCTTCTCTCTCTCTCTCTCTCTCTCTCTCTCTCTCTCTCTCTCTCTCTCTCTCTCTCTCTCTCTCTCTCTCTCTCTCTCTCTCTCTCGGCGCCCCGCGGCCTAAAGGCTCCACGGCCCGGCCGGCCGCTCCCGCTCCACTTGGCAGGTCTGTGACTAACGGTTGCTTGTTATTTGCGGCCGGGTGTGAGGTGGGTCCTGCCCGCCCCGCCCGGGCCAGTAGGCTACTTGTGTGTTTTCGTCCTTCTCTCTCCCTCCCTCTCTCTCTCTCTCTCTCTCTCTCTCTCTCTCTCTCTCTCTCTCTCTCTCTCTCTCTCTCTCTCTCTCTCTCTCTCTCTCTCTCTCTCTCTCTCTCTCTCTCTCTCTTATTGCTTAGAAATTATTTGTGAAATGCTACCATCCTATCTGTAATTATTGTCTATACTTCATCATGGAGTTGTTTGAGAGCTTTATTTTCATTTTATTATTTTTTCTTCATAGTTTATTTTTGAGAGCGGGTTATGTGCCGCAAAGGGTTTCATTGTAAGCCTATTGCATATAATCCTCAATAAAGTTTAAATCAAATCAAATCAAATCTCTCTCTCGCGCCCGCTGCGCTACCCGCCTGCCTGGAGTGAGCGCAGCCGCCTGGAACGCGCGCACACGCCCGCCCGCGCGCGCCGGTGTGGCTTTAGACTGGACGGTCCCAGCTGAGGGCAGCCTCGGCGGCTCCAGCGGCTGCTGGAAATGTCATACGCCTTATTTCCCCTCCAGCGCCACCAGCTTGATGGTTTGCTCTAGCGGCGCATTGAGCCTTACTTTATCTTCTATCGGGACTGCGCTGGGCTGCCGGCTGCCCGTACCTTTTCTGTTTTGGGGGCAGACGACTCTCTCCCTCGCGACCACGGGAGGCAAAAATGCTGCGTGCGAGTCCGTAGCTGCAGGTGTATTAACATTTGGTGATAAACCCGTAAAACAGCGGCGCTGAAGAAGGCTGTCTCTCTAATTACGGCTCCGCGTGGGCAAACACGTGTCTCGCACGCCCGCTGCTCGCGCGCCTGTTCTGTTCTGCTCTGCTCCGCGCGCGCAGTTTTAATTGCCCAACGGAGTTTAATACGGCTCATATGGCTGTGTGATTGGGCTCTGAGGGGCGGGGGGTGGGGTGGAGACGCGCTGGAGGTCGCGGCCAGGCGTGCAGAGCGGCGGTGGGCGGGGCGCCGGGCGGGGCGGGGCGGGGCGCGAGGCGGAGCGGTGCGTGTTGTATGTGTAATGTGTTCTGAGCACTGGGCACCAGCGCGGGGAGTTTTGCACGGGCGTGGTGGTGTCTACCTGCCTTTTGTGTTTTTTTTGCTCTTTTCTTCTTCGCGTGTGCCCTCGTTTTGAATGGCGCTCCTTCTTGGCATTAGATACTTTTAAGTGCTTTGCCTTGATGAGGCATCAATGGAGTTCAAACCTACTGCCAATCTATTATTTTCCCGTGCTATGTCCCATCCCACTTTTTCCTCTTTTTTTTCCATGTCATAGTGATGATGGAGTCGTCAGCAGAGCAGTTATAAGTCGTGAAGGTTCTTTCTGCGCCCGCCCGCCTGTTGTGGAGCAAATGCCGGGGCGGATGGTGAGGCCCGTGTAGTCCCAGGTCATGGCCCTCCCTCCCTCCCTCCCTCCCTCCCTCCCTCCCTCCCTCCCTCCCTCCCTCCCTCCCTCCCTCCCTCCCTCCCTCCCTCCCTCCCTCCCTCCCTCCCTCCCTCTTCCTCTCTCGCGGCCGTGGCGGCGTGAACCGCTCCGCTCTGAACGCAAAACGCTCGCACGCGTTTGGGGCCCCCCTCCCTCTCTCTCTCTCTCTCTCTCTCTCTCTCTCTCTCTCTCTCTCTCTCTCTCTCTCTCTCTCTCTCTCTCTCTCTCTCTCTCTCTCCCACCCCGCTTACTGCAGCAGACTCAGCCGGCTGGCTCTATTACTCTCACTCTCCGTAAGGACCTCCCGCCTCTCCTTAGCGAGTCCCACAGCCGACAACTCGTTTGAACAATAATAGCAATAAACTCTGGAGCAGCGCGAGTAGGGGCAGGTGGCGGTGGCAGGCTGGCGGCGGCGGCGCGAGACGTTCTCCATCTCCAAACGCTACCCGCCGCGCGCCGGTGTTCATTTTTACCGCTGTTTACCGGGCATTTTTTACTGCTGCGGCCCGCGGCTGTATTCTGTGGATTTCGAGCTTGCCGCCTCCGGCGACGCGCTTCCGCTTCCGGTGGCGCTGCGCGCTGCCCCCCCCCCCCCCTCCCCCGGCAGTGACACGTGGCCGCGCGTGCGCACACGTGTGCGTGGGGTTGGCTGACCTGACCTGGAAGGCCGAGTCCATCGTCTTCAGCCGAAATGGGCAGTTTCGTAAATCCCGGAATACCGCAAATAAGTGTTCGAGTCCGGTCTGGAGCGGCGTAAGTGTGGGGTGTAGGGTGTAGGGCAGGTTGCTCGGCCTAAAAAGCGTGGCGCCGGCGCAACAGCGGGAGCAACGGTCAGTGTCGAGGGGGCCTACACTCCTGTAGTCCTGTGTAGAGTTGTAAGTGTAATCCGTATGTAATCCGTGTAATATACTTCACCATATTTTGAAGAATTATCACTAAATTCCACCCAATTGTCCTCGTTTAATGGTTTGATCACCAGAAATTGATGTGTAATCCCACAAAATTGACGTGTAATCCCTTGTAATCATGTAATCCTGTGTACATCCTAAATCGAGGGTGGTGCAGGGCAGGGCGGTGTAGGGATGCTGGGGGCCTGTGCTGGCCCGGCCCGCCGGCTCCGCGGCTACCCGGTGTCGGCAGGATTGTGTATCAGCAGCAGCAGCAGCAGCACGCCGGCCCAACCCGGCTCCCTGCCTTTCTTTGCGTTTACTGACCCGATTGGTGGCCGCGGGCGTGGCGTGGCGTGGCGTGGCGTGGCGTGGCGTGGCGGGCCACTTGCTGCAGCGCGAGCACGCCGCGCCGCGGTGGGGCCGGAGCCTGGGGCCGGAGCCTGGGGCCGTACCCGCGCCCGCCCGTGCTCGTGCTGCAGCCACTCCACTTCGGTTGACGTAACTGCCCTGGCCGGGCCGGGCCGGGCCGGGCCGGGCCGGGACGGGACGCACTATTAGAGTGAAGTAAGAGTAATTCATTGTGTGGTTCGCACTGACGAGGCTCGTTTCCTGACCTGGGCCAAGCAGGCTGGCGCGCTGCCCTGCCCTCCTCGGGGCCGCGGGCCGCCCTGGTGGAAGTGGCGAGGGGTACCTCACTCTTTAAATGGGTGTACACTGATTGGAGGGTTGTATTGTGATTGGAAGGAAAATTTGACCAAACTTTAAAGAAATCAATTCTTTTTGGCGCCAATGCGATATTTTGCAATTTGAAGGTGCTGAAAATAGATTTTTGGCGAAAAATTATGTGACTGGATAGTGATTGGAAAATGATTGGAGCTCAGGGTGTACACTGATTGGAGAAGGTGAGATACCCCTCGGGAAGTGGACGGGGCGTAGATAGTTGAAAGCCCGCGGTGGGCGTTTGCGCGCAGCGCACACGAGGGGTCGGCGCCGCTGCCCACGTTAAGCCCTACCCGCCCACGTCTCACCTGCTCTGCTGTTCCGGCGGTGTAACCTGACGCTCGCGTCTGTGGTGTCTGTTCGCAGGTTTGACCTCGGCGGCGACGGCTTCCTCGACCTGCTCGAGATGAAGCTGATGATGGAGCGGCTGGGGGCGCCGCAGACACATCTGGGCCTCAAGAAGATGATCCAGGAGGTGGACGAGGACCAAGACGGCAAGATCTCTTTCAAGGAGGTACGTGTAGAGGGCCAAGCGGTGACGCGTCTTGGGTATTTGTTGAGTCCATTGGTGCCTAACGTATATTACACAATTTCCTTCCTGTTTTAGTTCCTGATGATCTACCGCAAGGCGCGCGCCGGTGAGCTGAACGAGGAGTCCCTCAAACGCCTCGCCGTCCTCACGGAGATCAACGTGGAGGAGGTCGGCGTGTTCGGCGCCAAGAACTTCTTCGAGGCCAAGGTACGGCTCCACCGCACGCCGGCGAGGAGTCGAATGGGTTGCCTAACCCACCTAACCCCAGGGCGCCTCGCAGCGTACCAGTACACGTGATGAACGGCGTGTTTCTCATGGTTTCCTTTTCTCTATACGCTTCCTAGATCGAACAGCTGCGCCGCGGCTCGCAGTTTGAAGACGAAATTCGACGCGAGAAGGAGAGGAAACAGCGGGAGGAGGAGGAGCGGGAGCGACGCAGACTCGAGTTTAAGGAGAAGGCGGCCATGTTCCAGAACGGCGGCCCCCGCATGGTCGCTGTCAACAACAACAACAACTGAACCAGTCCGTCCTGTTGACACCTCAGATTTTTTTTATTATTTTTAATTGTAAACATTTGAGAAAGAAACCTAGTCACATTTTATTTGCCATTCAATATTGGAATGGTCGTTGTTAAACATGTTCAGCATCAATTTACTGCCCTAGCAGTTTATTCATTTGATTTTATAATGACTAATTTATTGGGCATCTATTTATGCTAAAGGACAATAGCATTGAATTAAATTCATTCTAATAGAAAATCAATACAATACTTTTAGAATAATGACAATGTATTTTATTGTTTAGAATTTTATGTAAATATAATCTCTATTGACAAGGCTTTAAAAGCCACTTAAGATGTTGCACAAAATGTGGTACTAAACTAAATATGATTCAGTTGATGTAGATAGAGATGTTAATGTTCTATACTCTCTTTCGAATGATCATAACTGGATTCGACATCCTTTTTTATTTGTAGTAGTTGTATTTTTGTACAATACTGCATCCCATTGATTTATAATAGTTTCATGAACCATAACTCAACTGTGCATCAGACTTCTTATTAATTTTAGGAGCGATAGAACTTTGAGTAATATATGTTGTGGTATTTATATAACTGTAAATATGTATGTGTTGTAGATAAATGTCACCAACAATGGTAAATAATGTTATTATTCTCCTCATACGTGACTCGTAGCAGCACAGGGAGTGCGGTGGCTGCGGTCGCGTAAAGATGGAGAGCGACGACACCCGCGCTGTGAGCGTGCTGTGAGTCAGGACATCAGATTCACCATTAACCCCACACTGAGAAACGAAGTGTTCAACCCCTCAACACTTTAAAGTGTTAAATACCATTTAAACACATCAAAGTGTTCAACAGAGTTATTGTGCAACTTACAGTGTTATTCAACTCGATATATTTGCGCCCTTTAGAAGTGTCCAAATCCCTAGTTGGTTACTTCCCCGGTACAGTGCGCCCAAGCTAAGAAAGTATGCGACTGCGGAGTTGAACATTTTTAAGTGCACAGCTATCGAAGTGAACACTTTTAAATGCACAACAGCTCCGTTGAACACTTTTCAGTGTTTAAACGGTATTTTAACACTTTTAAGAGTTGAAGGGTTGAATACTTTGTTTAACAGGGCACTATTCTCTAACGGAGGCCTTAAACAACAAAAAACACAATGAAGAGAAAGACAACAGACAAGCAATCAACACCAATACGCGTATACGCCCGCTCCGTACCCGCAGTCGTCCCTCCTTATTGTATCCTAACCTATTATTAGAAGTAATCTCATCATCCTAAGACTACACCAGCACACACGGACGCAAGCGGTCGCGCGTCTCTTTACCAGTTCGCGGGCAACCGGGTACCGCCGCCCGCCCCGTCCCGCTCGTGACTCACGCTCACGGCCTCACGGGGTGAGTCAGGGCGGCCACGGTGCACGTGCACGCAACCCTGGCCACCCCCGCTGAACCGTAACGCGAATAGTGCGAGGCCATTACCTCTGAGCCACACCTGTCAGTGCAGGGGCTGCATCCAGAGTTGTCAGTTAAGTTAGTCAAAAAACCGCACAACTCAGCTGTGTGCAGGTCAGTGATGTTAGAAAAGTAGGCAAAAGATCGTACGCACGCACCTGTGTGCGGCAGACGGGTATCTCAGCCTGCCTACTGGGTCATTCCAAACTAGATTTTCGCGAATTGCAGTGACCCCCTGGATTTTTTTTTGTTTTGACCTCAGGCCATAGTACCCTTTGAGAGACCTTTCCCCAATTTTTTGCAGATTTTTAGCTCAACGGGTTCCGGAGATATAAGGATTTTAAGTTTTTTGAGCCTTTTTTAGTGAAATTTCGAAAAAACGACCTGGGTGGAGCCGAAACGCTCTCGAAAGCGAGTCCATCATGTACCGGTACGTAAAATGATCCCAGGAATCCGAATCCGGCCCCAGAATGGACGAGTTTTAACTCCTAATACCCCAAAAGTCGAAATTTCGTTTATTTTTCATGCGCTTTCGCGGCCCTGGACGGCTGACCTCCCCATAACTTTTTGACCTTTTTATGAGTGAAAATGAAAGATAGTTACTCGCTCTTTCAAATAAAACGGGTGAAACATGTGGGACCGAACCTCGTTTAGGCGCTACAGGCCGGCGAAAATAAAAAAAGTGCGATTTTGGCTTAAAAAACGCGTTTTTCGGGTTTTTGGCGGTATCTTATCGAGATGTTCCGCACCTCGTACACGGGATATCTATTTGGTTTCTAGGGGTTTTCGGCCTCTTCTTTCAGTTGCATCAATAAAAAAGTTGGGTATTTGGGTCCTTCTATCAGTTTTAGCTCCTCAAAAAACTCAAAATCGTCAAAAAAAAATTTTTTTTTTAATTTTTTTAAAATGATGCTGAAGCCATGTCCTACTCCCACAACCTTCAAATTTTCAATCCCGGACCCCCGAACCGATGTTTTAGCCCCGTAAAGACAGAAATAATCGAAATAACACTTAAGGACCCAAAATTTTGTTTTCTAGCGACCATCTAGAATTGATCAGGACCTCAAAAAAAGCATTTCTAGATGGTCGCCAAAAACACTTTTTTCGGGTCCAGCACTTGTAAAATTTCCGATATGGGAGTGTTGGACCCCAAAAAAGTGTTTTTGGCGACCATCTAGAATTGATCAGGACCTCAAAAAAAGCATTTCTAGATGGTCGCCAAAAACACTTTTTGGGGGTGCAAAACTTGGAAAATTTCGGATATGGGAGTGATTGACCTCCAAAAAGTGTTTTTGGCGATCATCTAAAAACGCTTTTTTTTGAGGTCCTGATCATTTCTAGGTGGTCGCCAAAAACACTTTTTGGGGGTCAATCACTCCCATATCCGAAATTTTCCAAGTTTTGCACCCCCAAAAAGTGTTTTTGGCGACCATCTAGAAATGCTTTTTTTGAGGTCCTGATCAATTCTAGATGGTCGCCAAAAACACTTTTTTGGGGTCCAACACTCCCATATCGGAAATTTTACAAGTGCTGGACCCGAAAAAAGTGTTTTTGGCGACCATCTAGAAATGCTTTTTTTGAGGTCCTGATCAATTCTAGATGGTCGCTAGAAAACAAAATTTTGGGTCCTTAAGTGTTATTTCGATTATTTCTGTCTTTACGGGGCTAAAACATCGGTTCGGGGGTCCGGGATTGAAAATTTGAAGGTTGTGGGAGTAGGACATGGCTTCAGCATCATTTTAAAAAAATTAAAAAAAAAAAATTTTTTTTGACGATTTTGAGTTTTTTGAGGAGCTAAAACTGATAGAAGGACCCAAATACCCAACTTTTTTATTGATGCAACTGAAAGAGGAGGCCGAAAACCCCTAGAAACCCAGACGAAACTGCCAACAGAATTATCACGTTGAGAAGACGTTGGGAACACGTTGGAGACCTGTACGGGCCGCTTTACGTGTCCTCAACGTAAAGAAAACGCGTCTCCAACAGAAAAAACATGTACGGGAGCTGTTCGCCGTACAGCTCCTCAACGTAAAAGTATCAGTCGGCGCTTACAGTTCTCCAACATAGCTCCAACGTAAAAGAACATGTTGGAGACCTGTATCCGAAGCGCGTCCCCAACGTGAAGGCACGGCGCAGCCGCTGCGGAAACTTTGCAGCTCCCCAACGTAAAAGAACATGTTGGAGACCTGTATCGGATACGCGTCTCCAACGTGAAGGCATGGCGCAGCCGGCGCGGGAAATATGCAGCTCTCCAACGTAAAAGAACATGTTGGAGACCTGTCTCCGGAGCGCGTCTCCAACGTGAAGGCACGGCGCAGCCGCTGCGGAAACTTTGCATCTCCCCAACGTAAAAGAACATGTTGGAGACCTGTATCCGGAGCGCGTCCCCAACGTGAAGGCACGGCGCAGCCGCTGCGGAAACTTTGCAGCTCCCCAACGTAAAAGAACATGTTGGAGACCTGTATCGGATACGCGTCTCCAACGTGAAGGCACCGCGCAGCCGGCGCGCGAAATATGCAGCTCTCCAACGTAAAAGAACATGTTGGAGACCTGTATCCGGAGCGCGTCCCCAACGTGAAGGCACGGCGCAGCCGCTGCGGAAACTGTGCAGTTCCCCAACGTTAAAGAACATGTTGTAGACCTGTATCGGATACGCGTCTCCAACATGAAGTCACGCGCAGCCAGTGTGGAAACTGTGGAGTTTCGTAACATGAAAGAAGAGTGTACGGGGTTAAAGGTGGCACTCAAATAATATTTGTGTTCACACGAATTATTGCTCGGCATAGCCAGCGGCCTAAAACTTATTTGACGCTTTATGTTAAGTGCGATGCAAGAATTACTGGTGCTGTTTTATGTCATTTGAATCAGTACGTTATCAGCAACATGATAGTCTCGACAATTGTTAAAATTATTAATTTATTTGATCGGGTTCGTAAAATCTCGTCAACTGCCTTGAAGTCGCTAGTCGCCTGTCATACCCTCGTCAATCCCGCCCGCCCGGTCCACCCGGCTTCGGCTTTGCAGGTCAGACTATTGTCTTTCCGGTAGGGTCGTGTCAATGACTCGTCCTCCCGCAGCGCCCGCCTGCCGCCCCGCCGGGGCGGAGCCCCCAGCACTGCACCGCTCGAAGAAGGAGGGTGCGGGGGGAGTGGAAAGAGGGGGGAGGGGGGAGGGAGGCAGCTGGCCCGGGGAGGACACCAGGCAGCATTGGAATGTGGTGCGGCGGAGACCATCTCGCCCGCATATGGCTCTTTAGCTCAGTAGGTTCCGACCGAAGCGTGAGCGCTGAGTTGGCATGGCTGTGGGTTCGAATCCCGGCACTGTCAGCAAAACGCGTGTCTCGCGGCCAGTAGGACTCAACGGCTAAACACAGGGCCTTGGAAGGAGGAAAGGGGGAGTTGAGAGGGGGAGGTAGGAGAGAGGGGGAGGAAGGAGAGAGGGGGAGGTAGGAGAGAGGGGGAGGTAGAAGAGAGGGGGAGAGAGGGAAAAATTTTATTTTTTAAATTTAAGTAATGTGGGAGAGAGAGAAAGGGAGGGAGAGAGTGAGTGAGAGAGAGAGAGAGAGAGAGAGAGAGAGAGAGAGAGAGAGAGAGAGAGAGAGAGAGCGACGCAGAGCGCGTACACTTCCCCAACGTCTTCTGTGCGGTTCCCCAACGCATACTATACGGCTCGCTACGCGGAGCGATGCAGAGCCCGTGCGCTTCCCCAACATGTTCTCAACGTCTTCTGGGCGGTTCCCCAACGCATTTTTTCCCTGCAGCCGTACGGGTCCCCAACCGATTCTGTACTGTTTCTCAACAGTTCCCCAACGTAAACTATGTCCGCATTTGCGTGTTCTCAACAAAATCAAGACGTTGGAGACCTGTACGGCGTGCAGATCCCCAACATGATTTTTCACGTTGGAGAACCGTATATCTTCTGCACAGAATACCGTCTGGGAACCAAATAGATATCCCGTGTACGAGGTGCGGAACATCTCGATAAGATACCGCCAAAAACCCGAAAAACGCGTTTTTTAAGCCAAAATCGCACTTTTTTCATTTTCGCTGGCCTGTAGCGCCTAAACGAGGTTCGGTCCCACATGTTTCACCCGTTTTATTTGAAAGAGCGAGTAACTATCTTTCATTTTCACTCATAAAAAGGTCAAAAAGTTATGGGGAGGTCAGCCGTCCAGGGCCGCGAAAGCGCATGAAAAATAAACGAAATTTCGACTTTTGGGGTATTAGGAGTTAAAACTCGTCCATTCTGGGGCCGGATTCGGATTCCTGGGATCATTTTACGTACCGGTACATGATGGACTCGCTTTCGAGAGCGTTTCGGCTCCACCCAGGTCGTTTTTTCGAAATTTCACTAAAAAAGGCTCAAAAAACTTAAAATCCTTATATCTCCGGAACCCGTTGAGCTAAAAATCTGCAAAAAATTGGGGAAAGGTCTCTCAAAGGGTACTATGGCCTGAGGTCAAAACAAAAAAAAATCCAGGGGGTCACTGCAATTCGCGAAAATCTAGTTTGGAATGACCCTACTAGGCAAAATGTATCCTCATGAGTGGAGAGTTTGCCTAGTAGGCAGGCGGAGATACCCGTGTGCCGCACACAGGTGCGTGCGTATACGATCTTTTGCCTACTTTTCTAACATCACTGGTGCAGGAGGCGGTATCTCCGCCTGCGTACTAGGGAACTCCCCTGCACTCGTGCACAGATGTTGCCTATTAGGCAGGCGGAGATACAGGCCCGCTACGCACAGGTGTATTGGGCGGTTTTTTGCCTAACTTTCTGGCGCCACTGGTTGCGGCAGCTGGGGAAGCTTCCACAACTACTTTCAATCATTACCGTTACGCTTAAATTTTCCGAAAATAAGAAGAAAGAAGAAAAAGAAAAGAAAAAAAGGTTCGCAAACATACCTGTGACTCGAAACCCCCCATGATTTCTAAATTCAGGTCATTGTGTGTGTAAATGTCAAAATTACCACTGAAGCAAGAGATGCTTTATTTCAAAAAGAAGAAGAGAAAAACAAGTATGAGCGGCATAGCATTGCGTACATGAGCTTGATACGTGTCCCTTTGGACACCTTTTTCAGTTAACTTGGCGTTATGCAGTGGCGGCTTTTGGTGAACACCAAAATAAGAGAGGGAAAAAATATTGCCAAAGTCTAACAATGATCGCGACAACAAGAAAAGAGCGACTCTTGAGAGATATATCATAAACGATTGATAATTGACAAGATGGTTATGAGCAATCAGCAGCAGAAGCCTTTCCGCCTAGGACTTAAAGGGTTCCTCGGGCGCCGAGGGCTGTGGAGGCTGCTTCTCCACGTCGAAGGGTCCGGTGATGGCGAGGTTCCCGAGGGCGGTGAGCTCCGCCAGCGCGCGGGCGCGCCGCTGGTGGGCGCGGTGCACGTTGCACCACAGGCGGATACTCAAGTAGTAGAGGATCTCGATGAGGCTGATGAGGCTGAAGCCGCTGAACAGACCCAGCAGGCCACCGCAGTTGGCTGCAACACATGGTAAGCCGTCGTGACGATCGGAACAAATAGACCATTTCAGCATTGGTGAATTGAGGAACAAGGTGAAGAACAACAAACCGCAAACAGTAGTTGCTTTTATCACCCAAATGTGCCCAAAAGACTTAAATAAAAATGTAGGTCAAATCGTTTTGATATTGTTTACATTTTATGTAAGTTTTCATCAACGTCTAGGTTATGAAAAGTAACTGTTTTTGGTCTGTTGTTCTTCGCTTTGTTCTTCACTTCGCTAATTCTGAAAGGGTCTATTTTAATAAAGAGACCACCTAACGTCGTTCCGGACCCCGGCCGCGACCTCACCGAGGAAATCCGTCTGGCCGTACAGCTCACTCCGGCGACTGGTGATGAACTGAGTGTCCTTGAAGTAGATGGAAACGCGTGCCAATGCGAGACTGAAAACGACGTATTTGGAATGAAAAATTGTAGTTCAGGTGGGAACTCTTTTCTTTTCTTCACTGTGAAAAATGTCTTTCTAGATTTACGATAAATTTTCGCTGAGCGAAGCGGAGCTTACTCCTGCAGGGGATCGGAAGTGTACCGAGGGGTCGACTACTCGGCTTCGAACCGAACACAGGAGTTCGGAGTACACCGAGAACAGCTGGAGTTCGCAGAGTTAGTTCGGTTGGAGAACAGTCGGAGTACGCGTTTTAAAGCCGGAGAACTTCGGAGTACATCCGGAGTTCATCGGAGAACACACATTATTTTACCCGGAGAACGCTCGGAGAACGCTCGGAGAACGCTCGGAGTACACGGAGTACATTCGGAGTATGGCCAGACAGTAACACAGGAGAACACAAGTTGTCGACCCCTCGAAGTGTACTTGGTCGTGAGTCTGTCTGTCCGTTAGTCTGTCGTAGCCGGTTCTCCTCTTAAAGTACAGAAGTAATCGTAAAAAGCGGTAATGTTCCGCAATCTGCTAATTTCAGCGCTGTAATATTCATCCAAGCTGTCAAAATTAAAGTAGTTTGAAATATTTAAAAGTTTAATTTGAAATTCACTTCTGCTCGTGAACTACATCGCGACTCGGCAACTCAGCGCGCCCGGCGTACATCTCGGCTGTTCACACTATCGAATTTAAATAATTAACATTCTTTTTCACGTAATATGTAGTTTGAAGTAGCTTTTATGGTTGCGGACGTCGCTGCACGAAGTTTCAAGTGTCATCATTGTGTAGGACCAGGAACGCTCGAGTGAAATGGTCAATTAAAAGGCGATACTGTCCCACAATTTACTCATTGCAACGCTTTAATTTTTCTCCAAACTTTCCCAATTAAAGGAGTTTGAAATATGTTGAGATATGTTCAATTCCCCACTAGTCTCGGTCTAGCCTGCAGTGAACTGTAAAATGTAATTACATGAATATTTATCTGACTGAGAGCTAACAACCAATCAGGAGCTTTGGCCTTCCCTCCCATGATTCCGTGCGAGAGGACGCCGGCGACGCCGGCTTGGGTGTGTGTGGGTGACAAAGACTGTGTATGAACTGGTGCGTTATTAAACCCAATCAAAGTGATTCTGGTATTTATCCGTTACCCCATACCTGAAATATCAAAAAAAAAAAATCTACATGTTGAATTTGTAATTCACTTCCCGAAGGTTGGCAAGGAAATTACTTAAAATATATTGACAGGTAGCGCCACCTAGTGGCTCCGCGGGAACCACTTAGCGTCAGTCAACAAGTCAGTTCAGTCAAGCACGACGCGCCCGGGCGCGCCTGGAGTGCATCTCGGGCTCGGCATTTTACGTTACCGAAAAAAATTAGCGTAATTCGCGGTTCAAAGTCGTTGTTCAGGTTGCATACGTCGCTGCACGAAGTTTTAGGTGTCGCCATTGTGTAGAAGTGCGGGTTCAAATGATTTGTTGTCTGTCGACGTCTGTGCTAGGTCTGTGGGTTTGGGAGGAGTGAGAAGGATAGTGCCTCAAAATACTTTTTATTTCGTTGGATTTGTGAAATGAACGTCAAGGACCTCTGAAATGACAGCCAGTATCGATGCAACTTGGTTGTGTTCTTCCAGTTCTTCCTAGGTGAGTGAGTGACATAACCTAATAACATAGACAATGTTGTTTACAGTGAAGCTGTGAAACTGTTCGGTGAACATTAGAGTATGGTCTGAGTATTGAAATCAGGTAACCCCATGGCCTGACAAGCGAGAGTTACTAACAGCAGTAGGATTTCCTTCTATTTCGTTTAATATAGTTTTGAATCCTTGCTTGGTTCCCCAGCGTTTTGATTTGTCATTGAACCACCACAAGTAACCCCAGCTGAACAATTTCATTAGTGCGGTGTGGATGTTTGATTGTACTAGTGGAAGTGTGCCCATTTTTGACATACGCCAGTAGGCATTTCTAATAAAAAAAATAATAAGTTTGTAAATCATAAACTGAATATTTGGTGTCTCATCATTCTACTAAAGATAATATATTAAAGTGTGGTTTGAGTATTTAAATCTTACTACTCTTAAACCAAACAAGAAACAAGAAAAGAGTTTGGGTATTACCTTGGTAATTTTGTGGCATTTTGTTCCTAACCTACTCCG
Source organism: Frankliniella fusca (assembly GCA_029379305.1). Taxonomy (NCBI): domain Eukaryota; kingdom Metazoa; phylum Arthropoda; class Insecta; order Thysanoptera; family Thripidae; genus Frankliniella; species Frankliniella fusca. The sequence goes on from JAHWGI010000286.1 coordinate 1,012,500, forward strand.
TATTTCCCAGGGATACGATTTCTGATTGAGCTACATCATGTGCTTACCCCCAAACTTACTCATTGATCCGTTTTGCCTAAGAATTCAGATTGAAAAAAGGTCACTCCACTAAGTCCTTGATAGAGGAAAAAATGCTTTGAAAAAATTGTTATTTTAATAAGATTTGACTCTTACAAATATTAGGGGCGATACTGTGGATAGGATTTAGGTGAGAGACCGTACTTGTAATATATTGGTTATGCCAGGAGTGTTTACATTAATACAGTCTTTCTAGAACATTGAACTTCATACTTATTATTAATATGTAGCCATATAACCATGGAAATGGCACAATTGTTTTAATTCTATCTTTAATAGCTGACATTCATTTCAAAATAGGTACGCCTCATCATTTAAAGGTCCTGAGTCTTTGTGAATGTTGTGATCGTATTTTAAGTTACTGACCTCTGCTACAATATTTCTTGCAATGTCTTTTTAAACCATATTTTAAGTGACCCATTTCTGGCTAACTATGGATTCATGTGAGTTGGTTTGAGGGCAAACTTAATTTAGAAGGATAATGAATGAGAGGTGGGGAGGGGGGGAGGGGAGGTAGGAGGGGACTGTCAGCATGTGATGCAGGTGCATTCTTTCTAAACATGTAAATGATACTTACCCCCTGATCTCAGATGGGTGGGGGTAAAATGGATGGGGTGAAGGGGGGGGGGGGACCACTCGAATTTCGGCGCTACCTGGCCAGCGCCTACAAATGCTGTTGTTTGAGTTGCGGCGCGCGAGGAGGATATCCCTCTCCTCCCCTTCTGCCCTCTACCTTCCTCCATAATTGACTGACTGACTGACTGACTTGTGGGCTGCTTGCCAAAACGGCGGTTGGGTTGGTTTGGGTAGATTTCTTTTAACTCTCAATTCGCTCAGCAACTACGTGCCTGCCGCACGTACTCCTAGTGTAAATCGTGATTTACGAAATATGTTGCAAATTTACGACGGACCGCGTTTTTGCTCGTGAATGAATTTCAAGCCGACATAATGTAGTGCTTGTAATTTTACGATTTGCAATTGTAATTTTACAACTGCACTTCGTGGAAAATTTTCCCATAAACTTACGACTATTTTTCACAGTGTGATTCTCACCCCTCTCCCAGCTCGTTGACGGGCGTGCGGTACGCTTGGAAGACGTTCTCCCAGTCGAAGTCCGCCTGGCTGGTCTGCGCGTCGTACTCCAGGGAGGTGCAGGCGGGCAGGCAGTGGCAGTCGTCGGAGGAGGTTTTGCCCTTCTGCCTCTCCAGCTCCTTCTCAATCTCGTGCAGCACCAGGCCCTCTGCCATGTGAGTTAAGCAGGTTTATTTTTGACATGACATGACATTAGGTTCGATCCACAAAGAATGTCAGGGAAAATACCTGTGGCGTTCTTTAGACAGTTGGAGCTACCCGAACCGCATATAGGTATATCGTTCGACCCTGGAAGTGCGTTAGAAAGCAAATATCAGATGCTTTACAGTCTCCTAATATGAAGTAATGACGTTTCAAGACCTGCAATCAGACGTACTTGGCATGTAGAAAGCGGTACAGTTGCACATTCTCATTGTGTAGTTTGTCGAACATTCTAGCTCGCAATTTTTCTGTGTGTACACCTGCACAAGAAGAGCACTCTCAGCTATGGGGTCGGTGTCAGGCTGACTCGTACTACGGTTATATGCTTCTCAGACGATTCGTCCTCAACAATTCGTCCCATGATTACTCGTCCCTAGATTTCTTGTCCTCGGTTACTTTGTCCCCAGTTATGATTAGTTCTCAGATAATCCGCAACAATATTTTATTCAGTGCAGACGTTGTGCTCGCATACTCGCGCTAAATCTGCGCTTTCTGAGAGTACAAGCTAGCTGACATTAACCTCAATTAATTAAGTTGAATGTTCCTATTTTAATGTCATCTGCTAGAAAGTGACATCTTCAACTGAAAGTAACAACAGCGTGTAACTGGGTGGTAGGTTAAAATTCAAAGTTCCATGCTTTTTGCTAATATAAAAGATATCCATAATATGCTAGGTGAAAATCAAGCACTTCAAAAAAGTTCACATTCGCCCGCCTTTTGCACCCTCCACGCTTGCGTAGAGGGCACCTGTCCGTCGGAACTCAACCTCCAAAGTCCTTTGACTTGGCCTAGTATTTAAGAGAACACAAAACATATGTCACGTCACAGACGTTACATAAGTCACATTTGTTTTTTTCAGTGTTTTCTCTCCATCCCTTCGCTGCTCTCTTTTTCTTCTCCTCTTCTCGTTCTCCTTCTTCCCTCCCCTCTTTCTCTTTTCTTTCTCTCTCCCCTTCTCCCACTTTCCCTCGTTCTCTCCCTCTCTCCTACCACCCTCTCGCTGCAGCACCTCTGGGGGGCGCAGCGCAGCCGGCCCAGGAGTGCGCGCGGCGTATCGCTGCGAACACGGCGCGGAGTATTTCCGCCCGCCCCGCCCCGCCCCGCACCTCACCTGGAAGTAGCGCAGATGGCGCTCGTAGGGGAAGTAGCACTGCCGGCGGGAGGGCTCGTACTCCCGCAGGCCCTCCGAGGTGGTCATCATGGACGGCTTGACGACCACCACCACCTCCTGGTTGAGCGGCGCGCGGAAGTACTGCTGACCTATGCGCGGGATCTCGGCGGGGTTGTGCAGCAGGACCTTGAAGCCCTGCACGGGGCCGCGGCACAGGTAGTCGCAGTCCTGCGTGTAGGCCCGCAGCAGGATGAACAGGCCCGACTTGGCGCCCTGGCCCAGGGCGCGGCGGGGGAACGTGTTGAGGCTGGCGTTGTTCGGGTAGCCGTCCTCCAGGTTCCAGCCCTGGGACTCGCGGCTCTGTGTCTCGTCGTACTGCACGCTGCAACGATATTCGAGAACGTTTTTTCTGTTCCCCGACGGGCTCTCAGCGAGGGGTCCACCACTCTAGTAATTTGGGGGAAATTTTGTCCGATAATTACTGGTAATTACATCCCCAAAATTACCCTTTTCGTCGTTTTTCGTGCTGTTTTGGGTTTTGGGTTTTACATAAATTTCAAAGTATGTTTGAATTTTTTCCCAAAAAATGTTGGTAATCACTGGTAATCGGTAATCGTATGAACGCTCCTAAACCGAGTGATGGACTCCTCTGGTAATATTGTGTACACTTTTTCCTGACAATCACCTCCTAAAATTCCTCTGCTTGTCGTTGTTTTTCTTGGTTTTCCCGCGTTAAAATGCGCAAAAATGGCCTAAATTTCAAAGTTACTGCGAAAATTTTACCAAAAACTGATGGTTATCACGTAAAGACGTCCCCCCACAATAGACCTTATGATCGAGGTTGATCTACTGATAGCGCCTGCAAGACACTGGTTAGGCCGACCCGCCAAACATATGTGTAAAGTGGTGGCCTGTCTAGATAGCGCTCGTAGAGGGGGCGCGGAAATAGAATTCTTGGTACGCACATTTTCGTGGCGTCGTCTCTCAAAGAGATATAGGTAACCACGTGTACGCCCCAGTGGCGTCGGAAGTCCTCCGCGGCAGGGCCGGGCGGCCTCGTTAGGTCGCTTGAGTTGTAGTCGTACGTCGTAGGCAAGCCTCAGCCAGGGCCAAAACGACCCGAAATGTAAGTCCTATGGCCGAAAAACAGGGGGGGGGGGGCTGATCCCCACCTAAACTCTACTTCCGACGCCACTGGTCGCCACTGGTACCCCCCTCGACCGAGTAGTGGACCCAGGTTAACCGCCAGGTTAAACATAGGGTGGAAACTTACGCCAATGGCGTGAAGAGCTCCTGGTTGCTGAGCATGTTGAACGTGTAGCAGAGCCCCTCGTCCGACATGAAGGGCGTGAAGAGCGGATCGCCAGCCTTCCCGGAGCAGTTCGGCATGACTTCACCCTCCCACATGCAGACGAACAGCACTTCGTCAATGGGGGGCGCCACCTGCCGGCAGGCAGGGGAAGTGGAAAAGTAATGGCCTGCGTTTTAGAAAGAGGAGAAATTTTCACAGTGAATCCAACGACGACGAGATACGCACCACTCTTAAGTATTCCATATCTTCCTGAGAAATCGTTTTGTTTCCTTGAGTGAGGACGTGCTGGTCGCAGATGAGTGAAATGGATTCCAGCTTCAGAGTTCTACACAGATTTTAAAAAAATACATATATCAAGTGAGCCAATCTGAAGTCTGTAATAACGTAACACCCGGTCGGCAGACATGGACTCACTCGTCTGGATCGATGTCCGACATGTCCGTCGCGTTGGTGGCGTTTGGGTTCATCTGCGCCATCAGGTAGTCGTTGTGCCTGTGGAACACGTCCGTGAAGTTAAACTGCGTCTGCCGCGACTTGGTCTCCGGACACACGGACACGGCCGGGAACGGCACCATCCAGATGGGGGTGGACGTCTCGGCGAAGGACACGATGACGGGCGAGCTGTCCCACTTGGTGTACACCTTCATGATGAGGTAGAAGCAGCCGGCCAGGGACGCTGCCAGCGCCAGCACCCAGAAGATTCTGTCGCCAGACCGTGAGTATTCAACAATCGGCGTCATGCGAGGGATGGGGATCGAGAAGGAGTTTTGTTCTCACCTCTCGAACGTGGTCCGGCCCTCTTCCACGAAGTAGCGCACGCCGTGGATGGCCGTGGAGTTGCAGTACTCCTTCCAGCTGGCCTTGAAGGTGAGCGCCGTGTGGTACACGCTCGACTCAGTGGAGATGGAACGATCCTTCTTGCTGATGCGGGGGTTGCGCTTGGTCTCCGGCTTAGAGGACGAGTCCAGCACGCTGGGTGGGGTGTTCTCCTCCGAGCTGCCTCGGTGGGACGAAACGAAGAATGAGAAGTTTCAATGTGCGAAAATTTAAAGATCTTTCAATCAACTTGGCTTATAATGTAGGCTTAATGCATATTTGAGGGGAACTCTGCGGATAAATTGCGAACGATATTCGTAGTTAATTAGAGAAGATGTTGTTTTTATCATAATTAGTTGTGGTCAACCTGTCTGTCAACGATAACGGTGCAGAATTAAACTAGACTGATCCCCGGGGAAGGGTTGCGTGTGGTGCGGAGGCAGCCACAAGCCGGCGCTGTCGGCGCCACGGGCTCGCCACTGCCCCACCCTGCAGGGTGAGCGCTTCCCCTGAGGTCCAGCTACCACCAGCATTTCACACAATTAGCGGAGTTTTTTTCAATTTTATTTTTTAATGAACGTCCACTCTGGTGACGATAAAATACGTGACATTTTTATCAAACTTAAATCTAGAAGAAAACTGAGAAAACATACTCACCACCCGACTGCCGCTTTTCTTCTGAGAATCCCCATTGTGCAGCTTTTTCAGGGCACCTAAAAAACGAAACGGTTTAGATTTTCTTTCTGACCTGATGAAGCGCAAGTCAAATATTTCAGACCAGTGGAATTTATGAAATTTTTAATTGTGCACATCTTAAAATGGATTAAAAGCGTAACTAGCTGAGATATTTCGCACACTGCAAATCCAAGTGTGGAACATTCATACGCAAGGTTGCGTGGAACAAACACTAAAATGTTCCACTCGAAGAGGCGTGGACCACTTATGTTAATTCTACGCATGTAAACGTGGAACATTTTGTGTTCCACGCTTCCTTGCGTGAAACATTTTGTTCGACGCAACCTTGCGTATGAATGTTCCACACTTAAATTCGCAGTGCACAGCCGATGTACCCTGATGTCATGGAGAATTGATATTCAGTCTATCTTAAATTAATGCACAGAGAAATATAATCTCACTTTTACACTGCACACCTTTAACAAAAGATCTCAATGTATGAATAACTTAAGACCTGTAATCAGGTACCTAATAAGGGAGAGTGGCGGCGGCGGAGAGGAGGGGCAATGAATCGAATTTTGCTTACACGGTAAAAACAATGTCTGATTTTTTGAGGGGAAAATGAAAATATTGAGGAGCACCCGTACTTTAAGAAAAAAATTCCTCAGATTTTGAGGAAGTCTTCTCAAATAATGAGGGATTTTTCCTCATATTTTGAGGAGACTTCCTCAAAATCTGAGGACTTTTCCTCAAAGTACGGGTACTCCCAAAATTTTCCTTTTCCCCTCAAAAAATCAGACATCGTTTTTGCCGTGTACATACAGGGGCCTGCCTTCGGGTGGGCTCAGGACGGGAGTGGGGCTGCCTGGCTGCTGGTGCACAGGGTTTTTCGGGAGTGCTCCTTGCCTGTGACGGTGCAGGGTGCTCAGGCTGAGGCCGCCGCCGCTGCTGGTCCCAGTCCCGGTGCCCCGGCCGTGTCTGGCAGACTGGAGCTCGCGCGGCCGCCGGTCAGGTAGGCCAGCCGTCAGGCGGCGCTGCCGGAGGGGAGGCGTGCCTGCTCGGCGCCGAGGAGGGCGTGCTCCTCCTGGGACAGGACGGGCCGCCCCGCTAGGGCCCCGCCAGGGCCCCGCCCCGAGCAGGTGCGCCGCGTCGACACGCGCAGGTGCGCGTCAGCGCCCGCCCCAGCGGCCGCCCCGGTCCTGCCCGCCCCGGCCGTGGGACTTAATTAAACGAAGTGACGCCCGTTCATTCCGTTGTTTCGGCGAAAATGATCGCGCTGCCCTTTCGCCTGTGACGCGGTGCGTGCGGCAGGAGGCGAGGGATCCTGCCCCCAGGACCGCGCGTGACTACGCGACTAGCCGCCGCCGCCGCAGCCGAGCTGGCGCCCAGAAATGCCGCGGTGTTGCGACTTCCCCATACCTATGGAACAGGAACTTTTCAATAGCAGAAGACTGAAAAGGAAAAGCGGAGATTAATGAGCTTGAAGATGAGAGCACGTGACCTGGGTGAGGCTGCGAGGACCGCTCCTGCTCCTGATGGAGCGGTACGGCTGGCTCCTGGCCGCCGGGCGCACACCCGCCGGCAGACTGCCGCGAAGTGCGTCAGCAGCGCGCAGCCCAGCAGGGAACCTGGGGCTGGGGGGGTTTTACCGCCTTCGCAAAAGGGGCTATTTTAGTCCAGCCTGGCAATTTGGCGTCTCCATCAAATCTCGAGGGGCCTTGGTGCTGGCCTGGTGGGCTGGGCTGCACTCGCGGCGAGTGGGCATCAGGCACCGCTACTCACCCGTCACCCCTGACCTCCTCCGTCCCCCGCAGCCCGCGCCCCCTGCGTGCCGCCCCTCTCCTCTCCCGCTCCGTCGCGATGCTCCTCCCCCGCGGCGCGCGCCAGACAGACTGGCCGGCCGCGGCTCATCGCGGAGCTCCGGGCACAACGCTCCCGCCGCCACCCCCGCGCCAAAACATCCCCCGCCCCCCACGCGCCGCCCCAGCAGGCCTGCCGTCTCATTCCGAAGATCGCTCTCGCGCCACCGTCCTTGTCGCACTCATGGGGCCCTGCCATCCCCCACATTGGGCAACGCCATAGGCGCGACAAGGACGGAGGCCCGAGAGCGATCTTCGGAATCAGACGGCAGCAGGCCTGCCAAAACAGCAGTTCAGCCCGAGCCAGTCGCCACTGCAGCGATCCACCCTCCATGTGAGTTTTATGGATGTGGCGACAAACTTCCAGCCCCCCTCCCCCCGCCCTGCGCCGCGCTATTCAGCCCAGCGCCGCCCATTCATTTCTCATGTCGGCCGTTCTCTTCTGCTATCCTGAGCCGCCTATCTGGTGTGCGTTGCGATAGAATGGAAGTCTGCTGGGTTTCTTATTATTCTTCTCCTCCCTCCTACCAGCTTAAGGGCAGATGGTCTCCGCTCGACATAGTAGAACATAATTTTTCTAACAGTTATTCGGCTAAAGAAATGAGGTACTTTCAAAAATGTGTATCGATTTTTCTCTATTGCCGTAGCCCCGGTGCCCCGAAAGTGTAATAACCCAGAATATATCTGTCTAATGTTGTCTTCTTTTGCACCTTTGTCGTTTGTGGAGTCCACTCCTGTGCTTGTATGGGGTGCCGGTACGTGGATGAGATGGACTTTATTGTCGGCATAAAACTATAACCCGCCCCCGAGAAATGTGCATGCGTTACGTGTAGATTAGCTTTAGAATAACTCTAACGCCATATTCTCCGTTCACCCACACGCCACCGCTCCCGCTCGCAAATACGCAAACTACGCGTCCCGAGTCTTGCCTCGACCTTGGGCGTGGCCATATCATTACCCCTAGTGTAGTGTAGGGCCTGACGAGCGGGTGCAGGCCGGCTTAGGCTGATCTCACGGCCCTGCAGAGTGTGGTGATAGTGTTATCAGGCAGGGGAGTAATTTCGCATCATCAAAGAAAGGAAAGACATTTTTTTTTATTAATTGCGAGTTGAACCGTACTTCCTGTGTTGTGCTCATTAATATAGTGCGATCTTGATGCTGTTGAGGCGGCTAAGCCTCCGCTTTCGAAAGGTGTGGCACCACCAGCGCACGACGAGGTGGAAGAAGGCCTCCACCAGCGTGATGAGGCTGAAGCCGCTGAACAGGCAGAGCAGCCCACCGCAGTCAGCTGAAGAGAAAAGTACATTACTCGCGTGCGAAGGACGGGAAAGAGATTTTCATCCTGAAAGGTTTCATATTTACCCAGAAATTCAGGCTGACTATAAGACTCGGTCCGTCCGATGGTTGTAAAAGTTGTGTCCTTCATTTTGACGACTATACGAGAAACGTTTCCCCTGTCAATCGTTGATATCGAGGAAATAAGGAAAATTCTTTTAGCTTTTTAGCAGCAGAAGAATATCGATTTTTGTTTTTATCGTTCGAAAATTCAGTTTACCAGGCGTCCTGCACGTTGAGACCCTCTCTCGTGTACTCCCGTTTCCAATTGTAGTGGCTTACAAATGTTTTATACTCAAGAGTTGTACAGCTTGGGAGACAGGAGCAATTTACGCTTCCTTTCAAAAGAAAAAGTATTGTTCACATTTTGCATAGAATCTATTAATTTGAAAAAAAATGTTACGGCACTCACCTTTCATGACCGTTAGGTAACAATCTCGGCTTTCACAGACTCTATGGTGCTTCGCCACTGAAAAATGGGAGTATGCCTTTTAAACAGTGAAATTAAATAAAAGCTGCAACCAATTTGGTTTTTAAGTATTTTCGTACTCGGCATGAAAATTGCAGCGCAATGGCAGGCTGCGACAGTGTGGTTAGCCAAACATTCCATCTCGCAGTTCCGTTGCGTATACACCTGCAGTGTGTAATTACGCCTTAGAAATAGTTCCATAGTTATTTTACGTGACTTTACTCATTGTTTCATCTTCATTCACCTGAAAGTAGCGGAGCCGCCTCTCGTTGAGGAAGTAGCATTGGCGCCTCTCGACATCGACGGACTGGAGGAGGTCGGAGGACTCCGTCAACTCCGGAGACACGTTGATGACGGTCTCCTCGTCCGCCATGGGGATGAGTTCGAACTGGCGCGCGCTCTGCACCGCCGCCTCATCCTTGCTCGTAAACGCGTAGTTGTGGAAGGCGGAGCCGACGATTGGCAGATCCATGGGGGCGTGCAGGACCAGCTGCGGGAGGAGCAGAGACGAGTCAGTCACACATGAGGTGGACATGCGGCGCCATCCGCCCGGCCCGCACGGAGAAAAGGATTTAGTTCTCACAACAAACAATTTGTTAATATTGCCTTAACAATTATTTTTTTGTTCCAGCAACTAAAAATCTGTTACGACAACAGTACCTCCACAAAATTTCTGTTGTAGTAACAGATTCTTTGCTCTGCCCACAGATTTTTAGTTGCTGGAACAAAAAATATTGTTAAGGCTATATTAACAAAATCCTTTTCTCCGTGCGGGCTGAGCCACATACTGCGTACCTTGAACGAGTTCTTCCCCCGCATGGTGAAGTACAGTCCACTTTTCGGAGAGATTCTGAGAGCGCGGCGAGGTACAGATTCCCACGGGAAACCACGAGGATATCCCCTTTCCAACGTCCACCTTAGTGCGTCGCTGTCTTTTCCGCCCCTGTACAGATATATACTAAAATCAATAATATAACAAGAGAATGTTTAAACTTTAAAGAGCCGACAGTGACCACGATGTGGCACTCACGCGTCTTTTGTGAAAATGTCTCTCGTATCGAGCATGTTAAAAGTGTAACAGAGACCTCCGTCCGACACAATTGTTGGGAAGGCTTCCTGACTCAAGTTCAGAGGGATGCCGTTCCAGGATGCGCTGAGTACGATGTCGCTTAAAGCAGGGGATTTCTATACAATACAAAAGACAATGTCTTACGAAATATACAGGCAATCGGCTGTTTATTCTCATAAGTTCGCGGCCCTATTTATTCATACCTCTCTCATGATCTTGACACATCTGTCCACGTCCCGAGTCCCACCGATTTGATCGTAGCAGACCTTGAAACCTAGGTTAATCACTCTGGAGGAGACGCGAACTTCACTCACTGTGTAATTCCATTTGTAATTGCAAGTACATCCAAAACGCAGGCCGGGCACTTACGTGGGTTTCGGGCGGGCGCTCTCAGTCAGGAGTATGGTCCAGTTCCTCGGGGGAAAGTCGCTTCTTTGCAGGAGGGTCGCGTCGCGCCCGGCCAGCGCATCGGGCCCGGCCTCCTCACTGTCAAGCCGGCATGAGTAAGTTATCCTGAAATTAGTCTCGTGAAGACAGTGAAGTTGAAGCGAGGGGTGGACGACAAGTATACTTCTGTGTACAGGCCTGCGCGTACTCCGGCTGTACTTCGCGTACTCCAGCTGTACTCCGCGTACTGCGTACTCCGTGTGCTCCGGGTGTATTTCGGGTGTACTCAGTGTGCACTCCGCCTGTACTCCGGGCGGTCGTACTCCGCTTACTCCAGGTGTACTCCGCGTGTACTCCGGCTGTACTCCGGCAGGACTCCGGCCCAGGCTGTACTCCGGGTGTACAGCGTGTACTCCAGGTGCACTCCGTACTCCAGAGTACACGAAAAATCCAAGTCGTCCACCCCTCGAGTTGAAGCCACTGCTTTCAATTATTGGTTTCTATTATCTGATTGGCTGATACTTCAATAAGAGGTATCAGCCAATCAGATACTAGAAAACAATTGAAAACAGTTGGCGTTGAAGTTGACTTCACTGGCTTTCACGAGACTAAATCCAGCATTAGGGTGGCGGGGCGGGGTGGGCTTACTTGTGGGCGGGGCAGATGGACACGGCGGGGAAGGGCACCTCCCAGGTGGGCGCGAGCGAGGGCACGGAGAGCACGGGCGGCGCGCCGTCCCAGCGCTTGTACACCATGTCGATGTACAGCAGGGACAGCACGATGCACACGATGATGCACACGCCCCAGAAGCCCCTGTAACCACGACGGGGCGGCCTGTAGCTCGGCTCGGCCTGGACCAGGGCGACACGGATTCGACCATAGGAGTGTAACCTCAGGCGCACGTGTGGAGCAGGGGCGGTTTTAAGGGGGGGGGGCAGTGGGGGCATTGCCCCTCGTCGCGTTCGCGTCCTAAAGGCAGCCTGAAATGTAGGCAATGTGAGGGGCAAAACCCCTGTATGTAGGCAACCCACAGCACATCGCCCCTCCCAAAACCGCCCCTGGTATGGAGCGCACCGCAGGCAGTGGTGCCAACATGACATCCACCCCAGGGGTACCTCACTCTTTAAATGGGTGTGCACTGGTTGTATTGTGATTGGAAGGAAAATTAGAACAAACTTTGAAAACAGCTATAAATTTTGGCACAAATTCAATATTTTGCAGTTTTAAGGTGCTTGAAATATATTTTTGTCGAAAAATTACATGACTGGAAAGTGATTGGAAAATGATTGGAACGCAGGGTGTACACTGATCGGAGGAGGTGAGGCACCCTTCGGCCCGCAGCCCATACGACTGCGGGGGCTGCGCGAGGCGCGAGGCCGTGCACCTCAACATCTGAGAGGTAACGCAGCCGAGCCGGTATAGCGTCGCCATATCCGTATATACGAGTGACAGCACTGACAAACGAAGTGTTTAGCCCTTCAACACTTTAAAGTGTTCAAATAACATTTAAAGACTTAAAAGTGTTGAACAGAGCTGTTGTGCACTTAAAAATGTTCTACTCGATATTGGTGCACTTAAAAAAGTTTCCGTGTCCAACTCCCCAGTTGGTTACTTTCCCGGTAACTTACAGTGTGCCCAAGCTAAGGAAGTGTGCACTGGGGAGTTGAACACTTTTAAGTGCACAACTATCGAAGTGAACACTTTTAAGTGCATAACAACTCTCTTGCACACTTTTAAGTGTTTTTAAATGGTATTTCAACACTGTGTTGAAGGGTTGTTTAACAGTGAGGTTCTTAGGTTCGAGTGCAGATGAAGGCCGATAAACTTTAGTAAGGTTTCGGCTCGGCTCTTTAACTTAATTAGCAGTTCAGATACACTGATGACAAAAATCTTTCAACTGACGTGCACATTAAAGTTTTGCATACTACGTTGCACACTTTTACGCATTTCAGTGGAGATTTGCATACTAAAAAGTGTTTAACAGTAAATTTGAACATGTAAAAGTGTTTTAAGGGTTAAACGTAAACGTGCAGGTTTGGACACCATGAAGTGTTCAAATTTACTGTCAAACTCAGTATGCAAAATTCCACTAAAACACAAAAAACAAGGGACAAACCAAACACAAAATGAATTTTGTGATAAGTATGCAACTCGTTCTTTACAAAAAATAAAAAAATAAAACAAAAACATAGAATTTTGGATGTCACTTTGGAGTCCACTTTCATCTCATATTGTATGAGTGTTTATGGCAGGTAATGTGTTTTGCATGGTATATAAATGATGTATGATGTATGTATGATAATATGTAATGGGTGTAATAATCTGTAAGTTTCGTTATAAGTGCTGAAGGACGGGGTGAGGGTGAGGTCCGTTTGCGTCCTGGCGTTGTGCTATTGTAAAGCGCCTGTAAGGTAGGCAATAGAACCGCTGTTTAGGCGCCCCAAACGGCCTATACCGTCGTAGCTGCGTATCATCTCGTGTTACATTTTCAATCTGCTGACACGCAGGCCGGGCCAGCCTAGTGCGGGTCGAGCTGGCCCACACTGAGCGATGTTGGTTCTGACGAGCCTGCCTGGACCATGAGCAGCACGATGTGTGACCAGCAGCATCAGCAGCATGGGCCAGGTCGCCAGGTTGGGCCGGGCGGATCAGTAGACCTATCCGGCCCGCGCGTGCAGACTTCAAAATTGTAGGTGAGGGGGAGGGAGACGCAGGGTGAGGGGAAGACATGAACATTAGGAAAATAGTTGGGCATGTCTGGCCCAGGAACGGGCCTCGCCGGCCCTGCACAGGTTGGCACGGGCCGGGCTGGTCCGCAGCGCCCGCAGCGGGCTCCGTAGGTCTAGGAAATGCAGATCGAGCGGGTCAGCACGGCTCAAGCGCAAAAACCATTTGGGTCCAACCAGACGCAGACTCTGGCCCAAACGGCAATGGCGTTTAAATTCACCGCGTCACCTTTACTAGCGCTGCCATGGGTGATTTCACCGCCACCAGGGGGCGCTGCATCGGGCGGGTCGGCGCGGGGCTCGGCCGGCCGTCCACAAACAGACGACGCGTTTGTATGGACGCGGGCGGGATGCGAGTTTGACACTTAAAAGAAAACTTCCTCTGATTTGTTAAGAGTCCTCAAAATAATACTGTTGAACGTTAAAAAAGGTTCATTGCTGGAATTAAAAGCATCATTTCCAGTTTTGAATAGTTTAAGTACGAAGCCAGTGGATATTTTGATATTGTAGGAAAAGTTTATGGGAAAAGTGAGTTCTGGACTTGGAATGAATACTAGCAAAATTTGTTAAGAGTTCTCAAAATATGACTATTAAATGTGAAAAAAGGTTCATTGCTGCAATTCAGAGGAAGACTTCTAGTTGAGATCAGTACAAGTTTCATGTCTGTGGGTGAAGTGCTTGCTGAGATTGGAAACTCCTTCAGAAGTTGGGTTAGGGACTCAGAATGAAAACATGCAAAATTTGTTAAGTGTTCTCAAAATAATAATATTAAACGTGAAAAAAAGTTCATTGTGGCAACAAAGGCCAGCATTTCAAGTTTAAAATTGTATAAGTGTGAAGTCTGTGGATAACGTGAAATCTGTCAAAAGTTAATTGAAATTGTGGGTTCTGGACTTGGAATAAATACTACTAGCAAAATTTTGTTTAGTGTTCTCAAAATAATTCTATTAAGCTTGAAAGAAGTTTATTTTTGCAGTAAAGGCCAGCAATTCAAAATTAGAATGGTATAAGTATGAAGTCTATGGATATCGTAAAATCTGTCATAAAGTTTATTGAAATCCTGGGTTCTGGACTTGTAATGAATACTATCAAAATATGTTCAGTGTTCTCAAAATATTACTTCTAAAAGTATCAAAAGGTTCTTTGCAAAAATTCAAACGGAGGCTTCTAGTTGAGGTCAGTATCGCTTTCATGACTGTAGGTATTGTTTTTCTGTGATTACAATCCTCACTTGTAAGTTGGGTTATGGACTTGGAATGAAAACATGCAAAATGTGTTAAGTGTTCTCAAAATAATACTATTAAACTTGAAAAAAGTTCATTGTGGCAACAAAGGCCAGCATCTCAAGTTTAGAATGGTATAAGTATAAAGTCTGTGGATATCGTAAAATCTGTCAAGAAGTTTATTGAAATCGTGGGATCTGGACTTGGAATGAAAACATGCAAAATGTGTTAAGTGTTCTCAAAATAATACAATTAAACTTGAAAAAAGTTCATTGTTGCAATAAAGGCCAGCATTTCAAAATTAGAATGGTATAAGTATCAAGCCTGTGGATATTGTGAGATCTGTGAAAAGTTTATTGAAAAGTGGGTTCTGGACTTAGAAAGAATTCTAGCAGCAAAATTTGTTAAGTGTTCTCAAAATAATACTATTAAACGTTAAAAAAGGTTCATTGCTGCAATGCAGAGGAAGGCTTCAAGCTGAGATCAGTGCAAGTTTCATGTCTGTGGGTATTGTGCTTGCTGAGATTGGAAACTCAACTATAGTAAGTTGGGTTATGGACTCAGAATGAAAACATGCAAAATGTGTTTAGTGTTCTCAAAATAATACTTTTAAGCTTGATGAAAAGACATAGTTGAAATAAAGAACAACAATTCTAGTTTAGAATAGTGTAGGTATCAAGCTTGTGGATATTGTGAGATCTGTGAAAAGTTTATTGAAAAAGTGAGTTCTGGACTTAGAAAGAATTCTAGCAGCAAAATTTGTTTAGTGTTCTCAAAATAATACTATTAAACGTTAAAAAAGGTTCATTGCTGCAATGTAGAGGAAGGCTTCAAGCTGAGATCAGCGCAAGTTTCATGTCTGTGGGTATTGTGCTTGCTGAGATTGAAAACTCCACTCATAAAGTTGGGTTATGGACTTAGAATGAAAACACACGAAAATTTGTTAAGTGTTCTCAAAATAATACTATTAAACTTGAAAAATAGTTCATTGTTGGAATAATGATTAGCGTTTCCAGTTTAGAATGGTATAACTATTATGCCTGTAGGTATTGTGAGATCTGAGATGAAAGTGTGGACAGTTAAGGGTTACACTCGACTGAGAACAATACTCGTTCTTTTCACCACTCAGGAGAGAGGTGGTGGTAAAGAACGAGTAAAAAGTGTGCAACGTAGCGTGCAACACTTTCATGAGCACGCCAGTTGAACACTTTTGTTGGTGTATTTCGTCGCAGTGGCGTCACAAAAATTGGAGGCGACAGAGCATCGCCCTCCGCGGACTCGACTCACCTCTCGACGGCCGTGAGGTGGGAGCGGGTGACGTAGCGCAGGCCGTGCAGGGCGGACGAGCTGCAGAACGCCCTCCAGCAGTCCACGATGTAGTCCCGCTGCCTCCGGAACAGCGTGCGCCCCAGGGCGCGCTCCACCCCGTGCCGATGGCCGCGCTGTGAGAACGACCCGCCCGTCGAGTTCCGCGGCGGCCTGCTGCCGGAGTCCAGCACGGACAGGCGCCGCTCCAGTGGGCTGAGCGAGGCCAAGCAAGGTGTTAGCGAGGATTGCAATTTGAGACTTTCGAAATTCTTTCGTGGGGTGAAGGCGAGGGGGAAATAAGTCGCGAAAAGGGTGTACACTTCACTGTAAAAAAAACATGTCGTAAATTAACAGGTAATATCTGTGAATTTTGTTAAACGACCTGACTGTGAATTTACTTTTCATTCGTGTTCATTTACAAAAAAACTCTGTAACTTTACAAACATATTCCGTAACTTTACAAAAGAATTCCGTAAGTTTACAAATTTTATCTGTTGTTTCACGATTTTTCTTGTTAATTCACAAAATGTTTCATCAAACTACAGGAAAAATCTGTTCACCGATTTACCAGCGAAACCTGTAATAATTTTTTTCGTTTTTTTACAACAAATTTTTACAGTGTTCGTGCGATAATGGACCGGAAATGGGTCGGAAATGGCTGTTAATGCTGAAAATAGGGAAAATGTGTGAAAATTCACGAAAATGACTGGAAATGCGTGATAATGGGAAGGAAATGGCCGAAAATGCATTAAGCAAAAAATAGGACAATGCATGAAAACGTGTGAAAATACGCGAAAATGAATGACAATGTATGATAATGCATGGAAATGGCTGAAAATGGTAGAAATGTGTGGAAATGCATGAAAATGTGTGAAAATGTGCGGAAATGCATGAAAACGTGTGGAAATGCGTAAAAAATAGAAGAATGGAAATGAATGAAAATGGCTGGAAATGGTTGGAAATGATAATGCGGTGTACACTTTTCTCTAAAGTTATTTTCCCCTCGGGTAAAGGTGTACGTACCGGCTGTTTCTTTGAATGCGTAACCAGTGTTTCGGGGAGCCATAAGTCTTGTATGGGGTGCCCACCCCCTGACTGAAATTCGTTCCTAAGCTCCTGGACGCTCAGCTGGTCGGTGGCTGGACAGTCAGTCGTCGCACCCAAAAATCCGATAATAACACTTTCATCCATCAATGTTTCTAGGTCAGGCTGATGAGGGGCGGGGAAATAACCGCTGAATTAGGTGTACAAATTTCGTGAATTGGATGTGAATTGCCTTGTATTGGCTGTGAATTGGCTTGAATTGCCTATGAATTGGGCTGAATTAGTGTGTGAATTGGCTTGAATTAGGTTTGAATTGGCTTGAATTGGGTTTGGATTGGCTTGAATTGAATTGCATTGAAATTAGTTTTGAATTAGGTTGAATTGGCTTGAATTTGTTTGAATTGGACTGAATTTGTTGAATTAGTGGTGTACACTAAAGTTCGAGGTTATTTCCCCCTCGTGAGGGGCGCTTGAACCACGTCAACTCACCTGTCGTCTTGAGCGTCGGTCTCGCAGTCGTCCGGTGAGAGCGTGGTGCGCGCGCGCCGAGCCTGGAAGCTGTGGCGGGCGAGGGCGGCGCGGGCGCGCGGGCTGCGGCTGGGGCTGCGGCTCAGGCTGCGGCTGCGGCGGGGAGCCGCCCGCCCCGCTCCGCTGCAGCAGGAGGGTGGTCGAGGAGGCCGTGAGCAAGCTAACGGCTGGGGCGGGAGCGAGGCGAGGCACTCCCTCCCTCAGCGAGCAGCACTCACCCGAGGTCCTCGGCGAGGTCGAGGGCAAGCATGGCGCAGGGGTCAGCGGTCCGCGCTGCACTGCGGCTCGGCCGCGGCCTGCTGACGCTGACGGGGCCCTCTGGTGCACCGGCGCACAGGGGGCTCCGCCCCGCCCCGCCCTGACAGCGACGCCCCGCCCCGCCCCGCCCAGCCCCGCCCTGCCCCGCCCTGCCCCGCCCCGCCCCGCCCCGCCCCGCCCCGCCCCGCCCCGCCCCGCCCCGCCCCGCCCCGCCCCGCCACGTTCCTCGGGCCCACGGGACCCGGTTGCACGTGCATGCGCGTGCCTGGACACCCAGGGGGAGGAAAAACAGGAAACCGACTCGACCCTGTGGGCTCAACAGTAGCAGGTTGACATTTGCTCCTGCTGCCGAACCAGGGGGAATTAACCTCGGACTTTGGTGTACACCACTAATTCAACAAATTCAGTCCAATTCAAAGAAATTCAAGCTAAGGCAACCTAATTCAAATCTAATTTAAATTCAATTCAAGCCAATCCAAACACAATTCAAGCCAATTCAAAACAATTCAAACCCAATTCAAGCCAATTCACAAACACACACTAATTCAGTCCAGTTCATAGGCAATTCAAGCCAATTCACAGCCAATTCAAGGCAATTCACATCCGATTCACGAAATTTGTACACCAAATTCAGCGGTTATTTCCCCCTCGTGCCGAACTGAGACGAGCCGACCAAGTGTCTCCAAAAGGTCAGTCTCGCCCGAGCTCCTCTGCTCTAGCACGATTATCGAACTACCCGCAGACCCGAAAACCCTCCACATGGTAGCTCGTTTGAAAGCTATTTCGATGAAGAATTAGAATAAGGAAAAATAACAAACTTTTTTTAAGCGGTCTCAGCACCGCTTCTAGCGCTACGTCGGCTGGGGCGGGGAGCGTGTCGTCGTATGGTCGTCGTTCGGGATGGCTTCGGGATGGCCGTCCTTTCGGGATGGTCGTCGTGGTCGTCGTTCGGGAATGGTCGTCACTGTGACGTCACGCCTCCCCCCTCCACGCTCTGTCCCCACTCGTCTAGTCTGTTCGTGTGTCGTGTTCGTTGCTCGGCCCGGCTCGGCCCGACCCGGCTCCCCCCGGCCCGGCTTGGCTCCGGGTAAAAAAATGTCAGGAACCACAAAATATCAGGTCTGATATGTAGGTTTTGAAGTTGTATCGAGATTATGTGACGCATAAACTAATGTGGTCTGTCCGATGTCAGCTAGTTTTTGTACAATGAGGACCTTGCCCCGAATGGCGGAGCGTAGTGGGAACCATAACAAAGCACCATAACCCATAATGTAAACTAGTTTAAATCTAGTTTTATATTCAATTCTAGCATAACTCTGTTAAACAAGAAGGAAAGACATCAATGAATTGATATCGAAGGGAACAGACTCGTTCTTTACCAATCACAGGCATATGAATGTGTTTTGGCAAGTAAAGTTTTAATTTTTCGCAAAAACTCGGTGGATAGTGATCGGGTCGTCAAAACAAAAGTTCAACGGCAACTAGATTTACTTAAAAGTTTCCCGCTTACACTACCATTCTAAACTCGAAGGCAAGCGAGATGGGAGCGGAAAACCGCGCGCCACCCATGTCCCGCTGGGGCCGGCCATGTAGCCTAAGAGGTAGGCTACCAGGCGCTCGCAAGCGGGAAATGGCTTTCGGCGCGGGTCGGGTCGGGCCGGGGAATGCCGTCGTGCCGTCTCTACCGCAGAGTGTTAGCTCAGGTATACTATAGAAAGCCTCCACTACCGCCTTTCAACAATCGCGCAAGAAGTGTTCCGAACCGGCTCCCGTTACAACACTGGTACCTCTTGCCGACCATAGACTGACGACCGATGAACAGCTTTCTGTTCGGTATAACCCTCCTTTTAAAGGCAGAAATCTCCTCTTAAAACATAGTTTTAGCCTAATTACACGAAATGAAAATTAGTTCATTGTTACTTCTTTATATGATGAAATAAATTGCACCTGCACTCAATATTTCAGTTCATTTTTGTCAGCCCGGAAAAGTGAACACATCCTCCACTTTGACGTGCATGGGTGTTTCTTTTGAGTCACATTTCTCTAAATTTTACATTGTGAGTAATAAAAAACCATCCACCTTATTTGTTAACTGAAAAATGGTTGTCAGTTTTGTTATATTGAGCTCTTTCTGAACGTTCTTGTTCTGATGATATAAAGAGTTGAAAGGGGGTTAATTTCGCAAAACATGCTCAAATCCAGTTTCTTTCATTTAGATTTTCTCACAATTTTACATTGTAAGTCGAAACAAGAAGGAAAGACATCAATGAATTGATATCGAAGGGAACAGACTCGTTCTTTACCAATCACAGGCATATGAATGTGTTTTGGCAAGTAAAGTTTTAATTTTTCTCAAAAACTCGGTGGATAGTGATCGGGTCGTCAAAACAAAAGTTCAACGGCAACTAGATTTACTTAAAAGTTTCCCGCTTACACTACCATTCTAAACTCGAAGGCAAGCGAGATGGGAGCGGAAAACCGCGCGCCACCCATGTCCCGCTGGGGCCGGCCATGTAGCCTAAGAGGTAGGCTACCGGGCGCTCGCAAGCGGGAAATGGCTTTCGGCGCGGGTCGGGTCGGGCCGGGGAATGCCGTCGTGCCGTCTCTACCGCAGAGTGTTAGCTCAGGTAGACTATAGAAAGCCTCCACTACCGCCTTTCAACAATCGCGCAAGAAGTGTTCCGAACCGGCTCCCGTTACAACACTGGTACCTCTTGCCGACCATAGACTGACGACCGATGAACAGCTTTCTGTTCGGTATAACCCTCCTTTTAAAGGCAGAAATCTCCTCTTAAAACATAGTTTTAGCCTAATTACACGAAATGAAAATTAGTTCATTGTTACTTCTTTATATGATGAAATAAATTGCACCTGCACTCAATATTTCAGTTCATTTTTGTCAGCCCAGAAAAATGAACACATCCTCCACTTTGACGTGCATGGGTGTTTCTTTTGAGTCACATTTCTCTAAATTTTACATTGTGAGTAATAAAAAACCATCCACCTTATTTTTTAACTGAAAAATGGTTGTCAGTTTTGTTATATTGAGCTCTTTCTGAACGTTCTTGTTCTGATGATATAAAGAGTTGAAAGGGGGTTAATTTCGCAAAACATGCTCAAATCCAGTTTCTTTCATTTAGATTTTCTCACAATTTTACATTGTAAGTCGAAAAAAACTTCATTTACGTTCTAGCGACTGGATTCTGCTCTTTAACACGATACCATTGGTTTTTCTCTACATTCTGTCAGTTCTTAGATGTACGATACCCCCCCAAAAGTCATTTTTGAGCACAATACTCGTTCTCTCCACTTTGACTTTTCATTTAGAGGAGTGTAAAGAACGAGTAAAAAACTTCATTTACGTTCTAGCGACTGGATTCTGCTCTTTAACACGATACCATTGGTTTTTCTCTACATTCTGTCAGTTCTTAGATGTACGATACCCCCCCAAAAGTCATTTTTGAGCACAATACTCGTTCTCTCCACTTTGACTTTTCATTTAGAGGAGTGTAAAGAACGAGTAAAAAATGGTGTGTATTAGGGCTGCACATACATTCGGATCATTTTAAATTACAAAATATCAGGTCTGATATGTAGGTTTTGAAGTTGTATTGAGATTATGTGAAGCATAAACTAATGTGGTCTGTCCGATGTCAGCTAGTTTTTGTACAATACTGGGCCCATCACTATCACTCATTTGTAGTAATTTTATTTCATCTCCCTATCTCTTAAATAATAAAGAACCTTGTTTAGAATACACAAGTTTGGGTGCAGGCAGCAGAATTAGTGAAACTGATATCATTTTATAGGTATCATTTATTATACACTTGGTGACGGCAAACCGTGGATTTAATATATATCATATACTCTTACCGAAACTATTGATGCTGCTGTACTCAGATGTTTTATAAATCCTAAGGGTAATATAGAGAACTATTTTAATTTCTTCTCCGTATTCTAAATAAAAAAGTACCTTCGTTTTAAACACAGAAGTTTGGGTGCAAGCTGCAAATTAATATCATTTGATAGGTATTACTTATTATACACTTGGTGACGGCAAACCGTGGATTTAATATATATCATATATTCTCACCGAAACTATTGATGCTGCTGTACTCAGATGTTTTATAAATCCTGAGGGTAATATAGAGAACCATTTTTAGCAATATTAAAGGACTGAAAGATTCAAATTGAAATTTCATTCAGATCATGTGAAGCGTAGAATACAGTGTTCGGTCGAATGTCAGCTAGTGTGTTTTGTATAATATTGGTCCGATTACTGATTTGATGCAAATTTATTTCTTCTCTGTATTCTAAATAATGAAGTACCTTTGTTTTAAATACACAAATTTGGGTGCAAGCTGCAGAATTATTTAAATTGATATCATTTGATAGGTATTATTTATTATACACTTGGTGACGGCAAACCGTGGATTTAATATTTCTTCTCTGTATTCTAAATAATAAAGTATCTTTGTTTTAAATACACAAATTTGGGTGCATGCTGCAGAATTACTTAAATTGATATCATTTGTTAGGTATTATTTATTATACACATGGTGACGGCAAACCGTGGATTTAATATATATCATATATTCTCACTGAAACTATTGATGCTGCTGTACTGAGATGTTTTATAAATCCTAGGAGTAATATAGAGAACCTTTTTTAGCAAAATATTATATACTCTTGCCTATTTCAGTCTAGCACACTGTTAAAAATGTTTGAAATTTAATGACATTTTGTAGATTACTTTTAATGAAAGTGTTATGAAATTTAATGACACTCTGAAATTCATTACAGTGTAATGAAATTTTATGATCATTTCATTACTCTGTTCTGAAATTTCATATAATCTCTAAATTCATTACTTTTTAGGATATTTTCATAACATAAAGTAGTATTGATTTCTGCCGCTAGATGGAGTTAGGGGAACCGAATGGAATTTCTTGCGCGCGGCTGACTAGGAACGGCAGCGAGATGACCCCCACCGCCAGTTTCCAGTGCATTGGTCAGAGAGGACGATACAGTCCTCAAGTGCGTCCATCATTTTTGGGATTGTGTCAGACTTTTCAGTGTCCGAGTCTCTCCAGCTGTATTAATCCTCTGCGGAGGACGTTGGTTCAATATGATACCCTGCTCTTCTACATGACATATTTCCGTACGGCGCATTACTAATTAGGAGAGTGGTTGCCGGCAGAAATTTCTGTACTAATTTTGTCTTTGACTTAATGACTTGTGTCATTAATTTTCATTACATAAAAGTAATGAAAATTTCATTACATTGTCATGAAATTGTAATGAAAATTGCTTCATTAAAATGTAATGAAAATGTAATTAATTTTTTTTCACAGTGCATTTGAGGCCTATTAATCAGCTTTAGACATTTTAGTCTACATATTTAGCAAGTATACATATACCAGACAAATTTTAGATTTTCCATGAAAAATCTATTCAAGTCGTTTGTATCTTAGAATTTTGTTATCATCTGGCCTATTTTTTTAGCGCTCCCTTCTGGTTTGGAAAAGCTTGAGAGCGGGCTTTGGTGTCTGTTTGTTTGTTTGTTTGTTTGTCTGTATGTTTGTTCCACTCCAAGGAGTTGCTGTAGAGAGTCGAAATTTTTGGGGGTATTTTGAGGGTCACTCCTGGACACCGAAAGGCCTGTTTCAAATCCTGCCAACCCTCATTAAGGCACTGAAAAAAAAATAATTAAAGTTCTACAGTAATGGGAAAAAAATTTATCGGGAAAATTTCATGAGCTCGTAACGGGTATGTCGACGAGTTAGGTTTCTCTAGGTCAAAATTTTGCCCGTTTTGCTGTATCTTCTACCGTTTTGGGTCGGCTCAGCCACCCACCGTTTTTGCGATTAAGGGCGTAACTGGCCGGTACAGTGTAATAAATAGGCGAAAACGGTCCAATTCTAATTTTGTCTAACCCAGCTGACCCGCACATCGCCAGAACCGTCTCGACGGTGGCTCATTGATGCCGCCCAACGTTTTCAGCGATTTCCCAAAATATCTCTGGGAGCTGAGTTACGCCCCTCCGGAAAGGGCCTAAATCACGATATTGGCGTAATTTTAGTTTTGGAGACGCCCCCATCTTCCCGCACCTCTCAGGAATCGTCTGGACGCGGCCAGAATAATGGCGCACACCATTTTTGTTCCAGGGGCCCAACTGGCCGGTACACTGTAAAAAGGGGGAAATTGGTGCGATTTTCAAGTTTCTCTAACCCCATCGATCCGCCCGGAACCGGATTTTCAAGTGCAGTTCAATGACGCAGACCATTTCCCTCGGAAAAGGGCCTAAACCACAAGTACACTATAAAAACCGACCAATATTGGTCCAGTTTTCAACGTTATTCGACCATATCGACCCGCACCTCTCCGGAACCGCCTTTTCGACTCCAGGTCAATGCTGCGAACCGTTGTCCTTGAAAACAGGCTTAACTCGCTAGTACACTGTAAAATCCGACCGAAATTGGTCCACTTTTCCACTATATCCATCCTCATCGATCCGCACCACTCCGGAACCGTCTTTTTAAGTGCAATTACTCGAAACGGACAATTTTCAAAAAAAAATTACGTCTGCTAAATGGGGAAAACTTTTTACATAATTAGAATTTGTAACGTTGTACAACCTACTTTGACTGACGTTAGTTTAACTGTTTAACTAAACTTTGGCAGTCTCAAGTATCGAACCGCAATTTACACCCACTAGAATAACGTATGTGAATATATTTGTCGTAAACCTTTTCGTTGGTTCATTTTAAGGATTCTGAGACCGCTTCGATACATTTTGATGTATAGGAATGTTTTTTTTTTTAGTCTCCACAAAAAATAAGCTACACTATAAGAAAAAACTACAGCAAATCCAGTTAATTCTGATGACAGTCTTTACCGTACTTTATTTCACTGGATTTCCTGTACTTTCAAACAGGAGTCGCTGTACTTCTAGAGACAGTGTACGGTAAACGTTGTACAGTGCCTCGGAAAGTACAGCAAATCTTGTCAGGAAGTACAGTAAATCCTGTACCTGCAACATAAACTACAGTGAAAGCTGGCATAAAAAATAACTGGATTTGCTGTAGTTTTTTTCTACAGTGTTGATGGTGCGAGAAATTTCGGCCCAACATCTAAAGGTGTGAGACTGTCTCACACTTTGATTTCCTCATCACATCATACCTCTCAGGGAGGTCCACCCCAACCCGACAACTTGGTAAAATAAGAAATTTCGTAAACTAATTATAAAACATGATTCTTTTATTATGAAGACCGTATATGGGTTAACAATGCGTGTTAATAAAAAAATGAAAATGAAACAGTATTTCCTGCTAGTATTTGTCCTCGGCGCTCTTGTTGGCGGTGGGCTGCGTGGCGCCCGGGTGCGGGCGGCAGAAGCGGCGCGACAGCCGGCCCTTGACGCCGATGAAGATGAAGTAGGCGGCCTCCACGAGGTTGATGATGCTGAAGCCCGTGAAGAGCCCCAGCACCGCGGCGCACGCGGCTGTGAGGCGGAGGCAGAGGCTGAGATTCCATCCCCACCCCGACCTCCTTCCAATACTCCAGTATACTTCACACCCATCTAGGGTTCGAAGTCTTCGAAGTTTTCCACAGACAAACCCTTGCCAACTGGGCAACCTTCCATACTGCGGTGTCCGAATGTTGCCCAGTAAGCAGGGTTTCTGAGGTCTTTGGCGGACCCTACACCCACCCCGCTCCACCTCTCACCGTAAAACTTCTCCGCGGAGTACAGCTCGTTGCGCAGGCTGCTCTCGGCTCGGTTGCTCTTGAAGAAGATGGAGACGCGCGCGCAGTCCTTCCTGTTGACAGGTGCGAGAGTGTTTATGGTGGAGCTGCTCCTCCTGAGCCTCGCCAGGGTGTGCGCGGACCGAGGGGTGCATCACCTCGAAAAGTCAGCGAACAGGGCGAAAAAAAAGTCACATTTTAGTCACGTTTTAGTCACTTTTAGTCACCGTTAGTCAATTTAGTCACCTCTTGTCACTTCAGCCATTCTGTCAATAAGTCACAAAAAGCCTTAAAATATTGAGCATTTTACGTCAATTGTGTGACTTGTTCTTAATTTTGCGACACAAAGATGCTCACAAGTCGCTTCTAGTCAAAATTGAGTCACTTTCATTCTTGATTAGTCATCTCCAATCTCGTAGTGGATGGCACCACCGGGGACGAAACAGCCCAAATTTCGTTTTTAGTCACTTCTTTTCCAAAATTTAGTCAAAATTAGTCAGTTTTAGTCATCAAATCAATTCCATAATCAATGGACTTTTTATCCAGTGTACACTCACTATCGAGGTCGAGGTGTGGTACCCCTCGGCGCGGACGCGTGCAGTGCACCCAATGCGCTCACCCTTCGAAGTATGTCGCAGGGATGCGCCACGCCCTGACGGACTGCTCCCACTCGAAATTGGCACGGTCCTCGTCGACGCGGTACTCGAGGGACTCGCAGGCTGGCAGGCAGTTGCAGCCGGCCTCGCTCTCCCGGCCGGGGACGTTCATCTCCAACAGCGTCTGACTCACTGCACGGGAGCGGGTGGTGTAGCGGGCAGGTTAGAGCGCCTGTCGAGGTAGGCCACACCGCCGTGCACTGCTGTCGCGCGGGCCTGCCTGCCCCGCAGGAGCTTCGCGCCGCACCCGCCAATGCCGACGGAAATTTGTGCTGCCTTTGTATCTTCCAGAGCTAAATTTGTGGTTTCGCCTACATTTCATTTAAGGATTTGATCCTAACAGCTTCTTTTAATGCCAATTTTCCTCTTTCCAACTGGCACATTTAAAGACACGAAAAAGCCGTTTAGTTTCGTCGACGGATCCGTTTTCTTTCTTTCTTTCTTTCTTTCTTTCTTTCTTTCTTTCTTTCTTTCTTTCTTTCTTTCTTTCTTTCAAAATCTGCACTGGACAAAGGTAGGAAAGAATGCGAGGGGGCAACCACTCAAGAAATCATGTGTCCCTAGTCGGTGAAATCTCAGAGAAATCCCATTGAAATCTCGCGAAATCACCGAAATCATTGGAAATTATCTAAACGAAATTCACCGAAATCTCTCGAAATCCCGTGAAATCTTGAAGGCATCTTGAGAAATCCGTTAAAATCTGGCTGAAATCTCGTGGAATCACACGCAATGTGAAGAAATCCTACAAAATCAGAGAAATCAGGTAAAATCAGAGCAGGAGGAATCTCGAGAAATCTCGGGAAATCTGGAGAAATCTTATAAATCGTGAAATCATGTGTCCCTCCGGATAGGGAGTGGTTGCCCCCTCGAAAGAATGCCTTTCTAGGGGCGTGAAATTTGAATGCCTTTGCAAAGGCACGAAATTGTCCAAAGGCATTAAAATTTAACACCTTTGTGCAGTTTAAATGCAGCTTTAATGCCTTTGCAGGGGTGCTAATTTTTAATGCCTTTGTAAAGGCATTAAAACCCTTCGAGTCCTACCTTTGTTTTTCCAGTTTGTGCGGTGCTGACTGCCATAACGGCAAACGTGCAACAATAATGGCTGGCACTAGAAACACGTTGAAACGCCCAATAATTGTGCACACGACGCGGGGACTTAGAGGGTCAGAGGGTATATCAGGAGTGCACTGTTAAACCAAGAGTGTAACTGCTCAACACTTGTAACGACGTGTGCAACTTCCAGTACACCCTACACGTACACCCTAAATAGGAAAGGACAATTTTGTCTGCAGTATTGTTGAGATTTTGTGCACATCACCAGATTGGGACAAATTTGTCGAATATTCTCACACAACTTGTCCAAGTTTAGATACGTATTGTACCCTTAAACGTGTTAAAACTTGTCCCAAGCTGGTGATGTGCACAAAATCTCAACATATTTTGGGACAAAGTTGTCCTTTTCCATTTAGTGTGTTCAAGTGTAAGACTCGGAAGTTGTGCAATTGCCCCATGGGAAAATTATGTTTCAACCACGTGGAAGCAATGTAAGTCAGCGTGGTGGAAACGTAATTTCCCCATGGGGAGCAGAGTCTAACTCGCCAGTTGCACACTTGTAAGTGTTCAACTTGACAGTTGAGCTCTTGCAAATGGTCAACTAGGAAAGTGTTGCACCCGGCAGTTGAACACTTGCAAGTGAACAACTGGCGAGTTTGACACTTAAAATGCACAGCTGCCGTGTTCCGTGTTACACGCATGCACATGCACGTGAAGATTGGCTGATGCCGTCAAAGTTCTAGGGCCGACCACCAGGTCTACGACCGCCGTAGTGGCGTGCCCGAGAACTTCGTTGGCGTAAGCCAATCGGCCTCAAGGAGGAAACAGTTCAGGAAGCAATACTTTTCTTCTTTGGATCCGGTTTGAATGGAGTGAAATACCCTATTAAGACTAGGCGAAAGTACAACTTTAGCAATAAAAGATTGGTGGTA
Organism: Frankliniella fusca; assembly: GCA_029379305.1. Classification (NCBI taxonomy): domain Eukaryota; kingdom Metazoa; phylum Arthropoda; class Insecta; order Thysanoptera; family Thripidae; genus Frankliniella; species Frankliniella fusca. The sequence continues at coordinate 1,040,378 of JAHWGI010000286.1, forward strand.
GCACAAATTTCCATCGGCAATGGGTGGCGCGGAGTCCCTGCGGGATATAGGCGGGCCCGCGCGTCACCAGCGAGTGTTGAAGCCGAGGGGGCCTCAACTCACCCAAAATTTGTACACATGATCTCAAGATTTCACATGATTTCACATGATTACACCTCTTATAATTGAAAGAAATAATTCGTAAAGTAAATACAAGCGTATTTTGAGCTTTATGAGCCCAAAATACGCACTCAAATCAATTTTTTTTCGGCACTAGATCCACATTTTTGGACAATGATTACGAAGATATCAGCGATTTTGTACACATGATTTCAGGAGTTGAGGCCCCCTCGGTTGAAGCGCTCTAACCTGCCCTCCTGCTGCTCAGGACGGGACGTGCTCGGCACTCACCTTCCGCTTCGCGCACGCACGCGTTGCTGCCGGGACCGCACACAGGAATGCCTGACGATCCTGGTGTGGCCAAAAGAACATGGGAACTGTGAGTGCGCGCGAACATGGGAAATCGCTAACAACATCCTCTCCACGGGAGGGGGGCTCTTGCTCTTACGCGGCATGTAGTAGCTGACGCAGCCGCAGGCGGCGCGGGAGGCGTTGGACGCGCACTCCAGCTCGCAGTTGTGCTTGGTGTACACCTTGAAGTGGCGCAGCTCGCGCTCCCCGGGGAAGTAGCAGCCCCGGCGGAACGGGTCGAAGCCGCGCAGGTCCTCCGAGGTGGAGGTGGTGGCGGGGAGGATCTGCATGAGGGTCTCCTCGCCCATGAGCACGCGGGTGGCGTGCTGCATGTGCGGCAGCTCGGCCGGGCCGTGCAGCACGGCGCGAAAGCCCTGCACGGGCCCGCGGCACTGGTGGTCCATGTCCTCCACGCCGAGGCACAGGGCCGCGAAGATGCCGTTGGGGGCGCCCCGCTTGGCGCGCACCGGGTACGTGTCGTCCACGCTCGAGATGCGCGCGTCCCGGATGTACCCCTGGACGGGGTCCCAGCCCGTCGCCGTCGGCCTGGTCGTGTTGTCCGGGACGGGGACGAGCACCGGGGGCTCCAGCTGCTCACTCGGGAAAGAGAGAGAGAGGGTTCTCGGTATTTTATTTTTATTTTTGTTTTGGTCAAAAACTGTACTCACATCCTGCCCCACTTACGTGCCCTCCTTGAACACCTCGGGGGGCGTGAGCATGTTGATCGAGTAGCACAAGCCCTCGTCGGTTAGGACGGACTGCCAGTAGAATGAGCCTTGCGCGGCAGACCAAAATTTATTCTTTATCCGAAAACCGAAAACCAAGTCGGTAAGATTTGGAGCTACCTGTGAAGATGTTCGGAATATCAGTGAAATAAACGGGATATTAACACCGACGGTATAGATGCTTCATATCTCGATGACGCACTTCCACAAGGGCATCTATAAGTTCCTTTTTTATCGTCTTCTTCTGCTCTGCCACTGACGTGTTCTCGCAGAGCAGCGACTTCAAGTCTTCTTCAAGTCTAGAATGAGATATAAAAGAACCCTGCACTCAATTTGTTGACTCATAGAATTGTTAACGCCATTTTTTTTTCTGACTGACTGCGCTACGTCGCCGTCCAGCTGGCTGAGTACGCTCTGCCTGATCTTGAGCTCGGGGCAGATGGTGACGGCGGGCAGGGGCAGCTCGTGCAGCGGCTGCACTCGGATCTCGCTCGTGGAGATGCTGGGCGTCGACTCCCACCGGTAGTACATGCGCGAGAGCAGCGCCATGCAGCCCCCGAGGGACAGGAGCAGGCAGCACGCCCAGAACGCTCTTCGGACAAGGAAAACGGTCAAGGACAAAATACTTTGAGGACTCTCGCAGTACAAGTGCAAACTCTCGCACCCGGGTACCTTTCTAGTTTGGTGCTGCCATCTAGGGCGAGGTAGTGCAAACCGTGGATGCCCGCGGACCTGCAGAACTGCTTCCAGGTGCTCACCCTCGTCCCCTCGACCGCGTCGTCCTCGTCCTGCGCGGCCTCCGCCGCACCGCGTCGGTCGGCGTCGCTCTCGTCACAGCTACTGTCGCATTCGCTGCAGCTTGGGGAGAATCGAACCGCCGCATCTCAACAGTAGCCAACGCAGATGGCCATACTCATCTCCACTGTAAATGCTTCGGCCTCTTTGCATGCCGAAATTTCGGCATTCTTCTCGAATGCCAATTTTCGGCATCTTTGAATGCAGAAACTTCGGCTTTTTCTATGAAGAATGCCAAAAATCGGCATTCAAAGATGCCGAAAATTGGCAGCCCAGAAGCACGCGCCGAAATTTCGGCATGCAAAGAGGCCGTAGCATTTACTTACAGTGTCATTCCTGTTTACCTGGACTCTTTGATCGTCGGGGTCCTCGGCGAGGCCGGCATGTTGTTCCAGGCGGCACACGCGGTCAGGACGACGGGGAGGGTCGGGGCACCGGGGCACCGGGGCGGACGAGTGCGCGCGCACCGCGAGACAGACTGGGAGGTTGGGCCTGCCTGTCGAGGGGTGCGGGGCGCGCAGGGTGGAGCGGGGCGGGGAAAGGCGCGAAGCACCGGGTGGGGTGCGCACGGACGGTGAGGGGTGGGGATAGAAAAAACGGAAAAAAGACATTATTTTCCAGCGTATAATAACATCTACTTAACATCAGTACGAGTGATGTACTTAAATAGGATGTTATTGTTTTAATGGTGTTTCTTTGAAGATACTATTGTCTTTCATGCGTTTTTTTTTTATTTTTTTATTTTTTGTGCGCGTGAATGTTACTGGTGGCTAGCCCCGCCACAGGTGGGCGTGGGCACTGAGAGGTGCGCGGGGGGCGCGGCGCGGCGGGGTGGGGCGGGGCGGGGCGGGGTTGAGCGGCGATTCCCTGAAGGGCCGTGGGGAGGCCCCCGCCCGGGCTGGCCACTGCGAGACAGAGCGGCGTCGCCTGCAGGCCACGCCGGGCGCCACGGTACTGCACGTCGCGCCACGTCACGGCATGGAGGACCCCGGGGTGCTGGCGTCCCCGGGCGCTGAGGACACGACCCTGGGGACCGGGCTGGACGTCGACCTGCTGGAGACGACCCTGGGGGACGACCTGGCGGACTGCGCGCTGGGCGGCCTGGTGAGTGACGCACGCACACCCGCTGGCCTGGCCTGGGACCAGACCGTGCACGAAAAAGACCGTCATTACAGGAGTTAATTACTCGACGGGACGCCCTAACGTGACAAAGATTTGATTGCGTCTTCTTCTTTATCGGGATGGCGACGTGGGAGTAAGTTCATATGGACGAGCGGTCACAGCAGGTGGGTGCGGCACGATCACAACTTCCGTGTTTTAGTGTTTGTGATGTGCAATCAGGATTCTGTCAATCTGCGCCCTGCAAACCGTCTTGAACGACAGGGGGGCTGCTACCCGACGCGACGCGACGCGACGCGACGGACACCGCATCGATCCAGTCCGGACAGGGCGGGGCGGTCTAAAGGACCACGCCCATGGCTGGCCGCGGAGGTCAACATCAACAAAGCAACTTGCCCCCGCTTCCGGCGCACCCGCCCCGCACCGCCCCGCCCCGCTGCTGGCCCTCGAGCATGGCGCCCTCCTGCGCACTGCGCTACTCTATTACACCCTTTCACAAATATGACGAAGAGATGTCACCTCACTGCCGCAGAACTGCTCGGCGAACACCACCCTGCCGACGCCGCCGGCCGACTGGGTGGAGAGCGAGGTGTTCCGGGGAGCGGGCATCAAGGTGTGGCATGTCCTCTTCATGATCGCCGGCGCGTTCTGCGCCCTAGGTGAGTCCCCGGACCTGGGGGTGAGGTCAGGGGCGGCCAACTTCTGTATTTGCGCATACACTCTGCTTGATATTTTTTTTTGTTGTTGTTGTAATTTTGCGTATTTTTTCTTGAGCTGATTGTGTGTAGTCTACGGTATTTTTGTGTATTTTCTTACATTTTGCGTATATTTTAAAGCATAATCCGCTGCATTTTTTCGCGAATTTTCGAGTGGTTCTGTGTATACTTTTTTTTCCGCGCCGGCACCGCGCTAGGGGGTGAGGTAAGCCGAGGTCAGCGACCTGCAAGTGCGCCCTGCACCTGCACTCACATCAAAGGGTCTACCACTTCCATAATCCTCGTACACCACTCTAGATGATTTTTCATAATCACATAATCATATTCACGTAAAATTTCCAAATACAAAATATGGAGAAATATTATCAAATTTGACCAAAGGTTGCGTGATTACTGGCCAATAATCAGTGAATATGATAAATATAAACTCAAATAATCATTGATAATCACCAAAGTCGTGACTGATTAATCCTCGTACGCGATTTTTCAAAGTGGTAGACCCTTCACTCACACCCTTCCCTCACCTGAGCCCCGCTTGTCCTCCCCGCCACAGTGATCGTCCTGTGCTGCTGCATCCGGTTCCGCATCCCGCGCACCAAGCAGGAGATCGAGGCGGACTACGTGCGCAAGCAGATCACCCGCAAGTTCCAGAAGCAGCTCCGCCGCATCCGCAACGCCGACATGGACGACATGGACCTCAAGCGAGGTCAGGCAACTCGACGGCTGCTCTGCTCAACCCGAGGGGTCACTAACTTTAGGATTTCGTGTACACCGAATACTTGAATATGGTTGAACATTGATAAAAATCGGTGAAATATTTGTAAATTTGAGTTAAAATTGTCTAATTTGGGTGAAATATTAGTAATTGAGGCTAAAATGTTGTTAGATTTGTGTGAAATACTGCTGAAAATGGGTGAATATGGTTGAATTTTGAACTGATTATCGCAAGCCTGTACACTGAATATGCCAAGTTGTTGACCCCTCGGCCCGACCTGTCAGTATTCTTTTGGTTGCGGCGACACCGTGTGTTGCATCCCGCTTGCAGCCCTGGACCGCGTCCGCGCCGAGTTCAAGTCGGACACGGAGAGCCTGGCGCAGTCCATCAGCAGCTCGGCCAACGCGTCCGTGTGCAACAGTCCCGGCGGCCCGGGTGCGCGCGGCGAGACCTACCGCAAGGCCAGTGACATCGGTGAGTGCGCGGCACGCGCCACGGCGCCAAAGTAAATTAGTTTTCTATCAAAAAAAGAAAAAAACGCATATTTCTGTAATTGAATAAGAGGTTTGCTCGTCAATTTTCTGCCTCTTTCTTATCATTAACCGCACACCACGAACCAAAGACAAGTACTTTGAGTACCCGGTGTGACTGACGCCCGCACCGTCCGCAGGCGTGTCCATCGAGGACCTGATTGAGCGCCGCAACAGCGGCCTGGGCGCGCGCTTCTCGACGCTGGTCGGCACCCTGGGCCGGCTGCGGCCGCGCCGGGGATCCACCGCCACCGTCGACCGCGCCAACGGCGCTGCCGGCGAGCAGCCGTCGAACCTGAGAGACGCTCGCGCCGAACCGTGACCGCTCGGGTCCAGGCCCCTTAGAGAGCCTGGAGGGGGGAGAGGCGCCAGCGTCACGTGACTTGCTGCGCTCTCATTGGTTTGGTTCCACTGCGCTTCGGCGATGTTCCGCTTTGTTTCTCATCCCAGCGCTTAACGTAAGCAGCAGGCGACACGCCGGGCTAGGCCACTGTTGTTTACTGCGACGGCAGGAAGATTTTAAGAATTCTCCCGCAATAATGGTAAATAAATTGAAGTCCAGACTTCAATACAAAACCGCTCAGTGCAGAAAATTAAACACATTTGCACAGAAAAACACAGTAAATTCAGAAACTTACCCCACATTCACTATTCACAAACTTTAAAGTTTGGTATTTTTTTTATTTTTAATTAAAAACTATGATTTTTAGCAAGTTATTCCTCCTCATGACAAAAGGATGAGGATTTTACATAAGTTTCTTGTTCAGAATCACTAAAAGACCATCCAGAACAAATATGAGTACTCTGGCACAAATAGTAGGAAGGTTGCATTTTCACCCAAAACTTCAGTCGCTGTTAGCGGAGAAAAGTTGTTAAATGCTTTGTTGCAGGTCTAACTTTTTTACCAAGCATCTCATGGGAATGAGCTACATCTCAATGAATAGACCTTTTTTTTCCTGATTCAGAATATGGTATCACATGCCACATTGCAGCTCATAAAAGTTTTGCCACTAGATACCAACTTTATTTGCAAATCTTTACGGCACAGTTCGTGTTTAATGGCAAAACTTTTATGAGCTGCAATGTGGCATGTGATACCATATTCTGAATCAGGAAAAAAAAGGCCTATTCATTGAGATGTAGCTCATTCCCATGAGATGCTTGGTAAAAAAGTTAGACCTGCAACAAAGCATTTAACAACTTTTCTCCGCTAACAGCGACTGAAGTTTTGGGTGAAAATGCAACCTCCCTACTATTTGTGCCAGAGTGCTCATATTTGTTCTGGAGGGTCTTTTAGTGACTCTGAACAAGAAACTTATGTAAAATCCTCATCCTAGTGTCATGAGGAGGAATAACTTGCTATAAAATATAGTTTTTAAGAAAAAATAAAAAATTACCAAACTTTTAAGTTCCACAGCTTCCAAATGGTTCGTCGTAAAAATCTGGGCGGGTGCTCTTTAAATTCAGCGGGTCTTTTTCCATAGGAATATACTAGAATATTCAACAAAAAGTATAATTTTACCGTTTTCCCCAAAACAACTGCATTTTTTTGAAAATTTTGAGACATTTAACGCAATATCACGAAAACTAGGTGTCGTAGAGCAATTCCGAGGCCATATTCTCGTTTCTTATGAAATTCTCCCCCAGATTATCTCCAGGATACCGACCTAGGATGGAAAGTGCGGCCGTAGTCGAAAATACCCAAAATGTCTGCAAAAACGACCAAAATCAACAAAGTTGCCCATAACTCCCAAACAATTTTTTTTTTTTTGCCCAAACCTAACATGGTGTTCTTAGTTTTAATAAGTAAGGTATCCACCAAAAAAATATCATCCAGATCGGAGATGGTGATGTACAATCCTGGTCGTTCTTAAATAAATTTACTCACTGTCAAACACACGTGTGCCAGCCGCCAGAGCCAGGCCCGGCCCGGCCCTCGGCCCTTGCAACGCGCATGCGCGACCGAAGAAAATGAGAATTAAAACGGAACGCCAACCCCCACTGGAACCAGCCGGGCGCTCCGTCACGTGACGTTGGCGCCTCTCCCCCCTCCAGGCTCTCTACAGGCCCCTGCCTCCCCCCCCCCTACCCCCATGTCTTGTAATCTCTAATCTCTGATCTGACTATTAAACCGAGTCTACCTCAAGCGGAGCTTTGCTGTTTTTATTCTTTTAGCCCCGCACTCCACCGCGCTCCACGGAGGCCCCTAGGAGCAGGGGCGGTTTTAAGTCCGGATGATAGAAGGGGCCCTGCGCTGTGGGTTGCCTATATACAGGGGGGTTTGCACCTCATATTGCCTACCTTTCAGGCGGCCTTCAGGAGGCGACCGATCTCCCTCACTACCCCCTAAAAACCGCCCCTGCCTAGGATGGGCTAATCCCGCCGCGGCCAGGTCTGTCTGTCTGTCTGTCTTTCGGGGCCGGACATTAGCACCGGTGTCCCCGGCCCGGCCGGCCCGGCCCTACCCCTTGTGTACGCAATGCAAACGGGTTGACTTACACGTCCCCACCAGGCCATCCTCCCTCCCCCCCCCCTCCCTTAGGGCGAGCCTTCGGCCGCGACCGGCGGGACCATCACCTAATTACTCCCAGGTCACGCTATGACCCCGTGGTGGAGGGGGGGGGGAGGGGGGGTCATGGGGGTCCAATATGTGTCGTGCGCCTCATCATCAGGGCCGGGTAACGAAACGGCTTGGCAGGCGCCGGCGCCGGCCGCGACCCTCAGCAGGGCCGGGCCAGGGCCGGGCCAGGGCCGGGCCAGGGCCGGGCCAGGGCCGGTGTCCGTGTCCGGTTGACTGAGGGGGGGGGGGGGGGGCAGGGCGGGCAGGGGCGGGGGCAGGGCGGGCAGGGGCAGGGCGGGCAGGGGCAGGGCACCTCAGTACAGCGCACCGCCCCCGCCGCACACCAGTCCACTCCTCGGGGCGCGCCGGCACCGGCGCACTGACACTCTCACTCACCCCGGCCGGAGCGGAGCGGAGCGCGCGGGGCCGCGGGCGGGGGCTGGCAGGGCAGCGAGCACCGCCGCCGGCACGGCCAACCACGGCGTCATGGTGAACGGCAACGGCGTGCGCGCGGCAGGCCGCTGCAGCGGCAGGGTGAGTATATACGGTTCAGCCTCAGCCGCCAGCAGACCAGGGGGTGCATCCTTTTCATCTACTTCTATCGCTTCCATCGCGTCGATCGAGCTCGACGCGCCGCCTTCTAAGAAGGAACGACCCTCTAAAACATAACCTGAAGATTGCAATCACATTATCTCAAACTGCTGCTCGTGTACAGACAGCTTGTGAGTTCCTTTAATACTAGCAAAAGGCACGGCCTTCTGGGCTGATTGCCTGTATCTAAATCCCGTGCCAATCGTGTCATTCGCCAGCGAACGACTGCATTTTTCTCTATAATTTATTCAGTAAGCAATATCTCACTTATTTTTAGCTATTACTTTTATTGCATGATAAGCCATACATATTTTTCTTTTGCTATACCCAACTCAGAGACCATCGCATTCAGCTAATGTTACAACTGCTCATTAGAATGTTTCATTCAGTCCCGACAGTCTTCTAACACCAACATTTTACAAGAAAAGTTAATTTGAAAAGTACTTGTCACGATGCAAGTGAAAATTTTTATGGAATTAAATACACTACCAGTCAAAAAATATATATTTTTGAAAAGATAAAAACATTTTATGACCCTCCTTTTTACTCTCGACGCATAACAACATGGAAGTTTTCTAAAGGTGGTGTCAATGAAGTTGTTGTATGGAAGCTATCTCTGGCCGGCTTAGCTATGGCCTCGTATCCGAATGTGAATGAATGTAGAGAGTCTGTTCTTAATAGGCACTCAGCCAATTACTTTATTGAAGCATTTTCTGTAAATTTCTGAATGAAACAGAGCCAGACAGAGCCCTTTGCAGCAGGCAGACGTGCGGAAACGTCGAGGGAAACGTTCGTTCTTAGAGGGCGGCGCGTCGAGCTCGATCGACGCGCTCGACGCGCTCGACGCGGTGGAAGCGATGGAAGTAGCTGAAAAGGACGCACCCCAGTGTCGGGGTACTCGTCTCAATCCTCCAGTACCGAGTACACGGCGTCAACTCGCATGGTGCGGCATGATCACTATGTGGTCACGGTCGCGAGCTAAATCATTAGGGGACGAAGTCAAAAATTTCCCGCATGCTGAGAACGCAAATATCAACTTTACACTCTTAAAAGCTAACGGTGAAATTCACCGTAAGCTTTTATGAGTGTAAAAAACCGCGTACTGCGGAAAATTTGAAATAAAAAAATGTCGTTTGTGTAACTTGACCCCAGAAGCGCTCATGCACTTAATGCGCATTAAAATGTGCATAAAAAGTAACACATTGGTGACGCATTTAATGTGCATTCATGGTGCATTTCTGCTTTAGGTGTGCGTTTAATGTGCGTAATGCACATTAAATGCGTCACCAATGTGTTACCTTTTCTGCGCATTTTAATTGCGCATTACCGCATTCAATACGCTTTCAAGTGCATTGGCGCTACTGAGGGACTTGGACTCCCGCAGGAGCGCGCGCTGCCGCCGCACCCGCCGTCCCTGTCCAGCTCGTCCAAGCTCTCCTCGCACTCGCTGTTCAGCGTGCACCTGCGCTCCGAGCACTGCGAGCAGCGGCGCCAGGAGGCGCGCCTCACGTGCAGGACCATCTGCAGGGACTACTGCAACAACACGGCCGTGCACGGCTTCCGCTACTTCTTCGAGGAGAACCGCTCGCCGGTCGAGCGGTGAGTCCAAGTCCACTCCGAACTCATGTATCGCACAACCGCGCATGTTGGCGTTCAGCTCACGAGCCCCTTACCTGTTTTCGCAGAGGTTTTTGGGTGTGTGCCGTTGTTCTATGTTTTGCGGTCTCCTTCTTCCTTATAAGTAAAGTAAGTAGCGCGCGGGGTGCGCTCGCGCCAGTGTGTTCCCGTCGTTCCTGTATTTATTCGAGAGTATGATGGACTGCATTTGTCTCTGCGGGCGCCGCCAGATTTGGAGTAAATGGGAGCGGTGCCCGGTCATCGTCTCCTTCGCCGACAAGCCCACACCCCTGTGGGAGGTCCCCTTCCCGGCAGTGACTATCTGCCCCGCCACCAAGTCCAAGCAGTCCGTGTTCAACTACACGCAGGCGTATCACCGATTGCGCGCCAACATGTCCACGGAGAAGGAGTGAGTTGGAACCGTCCGGGGGCGGGGCGGGGTGGTGCGGGGCGGGGCGGGGCGGGCGCGGACACGGGGCGGCTTTGGGACGGGGCGCGGGGCACTACGCGATCACTCGAAACCTTTCCGCCCTCAGGAGATGGCAGGTCGAGACCCTCGACGTGGTGTGCATGACCACCATGACGTGGCAGCTCAACTCCGAGGAGACGTGGGCCAACGATTCTGCGTTGGAGTTCCTCCGCGAGGTGGCGCCGACCCTGGACGAGATCGTCGAGGAGTGCTACTGGCAGCACATGCCTTTCAACTGCTCGGAGTACTTCAAGGAGGTCGTGAGCGAGGAAGGGGTGTGCTTCACCTTTAACGGCCTGAGCTCGCTCGAATTATACACAAATATTACGTGAGTAGTGTCCATGCAGTTGCATGTCGGCATGTCGCCGAGGTGCAGTGGCCCGGCGTTCTACCACCGGTCGCATATATACACGTCGCATCCAAGTGGATGTGACACCTTTTTCACTCCCCTCGTGCCCAACCGTGCCTTTTCCTCAAGCCCCCTCCCCACAAATAGGGCACGTAGTTTTTGAACGATCCCTCTGGAGTTGAACCCTGAAGTGCCTGAAGCTTACTGTTTCAAGTCTAGTACCTTGTTCCGTGACGCCGTTGGATTTAGCTTTCCAGATACCAATCCCATTCCAAAGGCAACCTTCGTCGGCTACTTCGTAGACTTTTTTTGCGAATGGCGTTTGATGTTCATTTTGAAACTAAGGGTGCTCCCACAATGGACCTTACCGACACCGGCGAGGACGTACTGCTAGCGCCTGCAACGTGTAGGGTAGGCCAGCCCGCCAAGCATTTGCGTGAATGTGGCGGCCTACACCCATAGAGCCCAAGTGCAGTGAGAAGCAGGAATAAAATTCTTGGCACCCAAATTTTCGTGACGTCAACCCCCGCACGGTAGAACAAAGGCCAACCGGGGGAAAGTACCCTCCAGGTTGCCGACATACAGGGGCTCTGTAACACAATTTGCCTACCTTTCAGGTGGCTGTCAAAGACCACACACACCCTTAATACGAGCCTGCGTTAGAAACGAGTCCTGGGATTCCCAGGACAGTTGGAATCCCAGTGAATGTCCTGGAAATAAGTAGTTTTTCCCAAGAGTTTTGCCTAGAAAACCAAGGACATTCGCTGGGAAAGATGATACCTCATCGGGAATGTGCAAATTCCCCTGGGAAACCCAAGACTCGTTTTCGCCGTGCGGACAGTTAATTGTGAGAGCACCCTAACACTTGAGCTGGATTCTATTTATTTAGAACACATTGTAAGTATTGTTCAAGAACGTAAACAGATGGTTGAACACTAACACTATTGAACGTTGTACGCAAGAGGTTGGAAATTGTATTTCACGTCGATTCGAGGCTTTCACGGAAAACGCGAAAACGTAGACAATAAAACACAGATTAGTGTGAAAACTGGAGTTATATCATTGCTAAAATTTTGAGGATGTTGCCAAAATGGTTGCAATTACGTGGAATCCACGAGATATCCACGAACATTAACTTTTACATCAAACGTTGAATCCACGTGGAATCCACGTTACGTTCCTGTTTGGACTCTTTCTACTGCTTTCCTTCCCCCCTATCTTTTCTTGCTTTGGCGCTGTCTTTTTCTCCTCTCCACCACTTTTATTCTTCCAGCCACCCTTCCATTCAAAGATCAGGTGCAGCACCTGAAGCACTACTCGTCAAACATTTTTTTTCTAAGTGTCCGCTTGATCTCTCTCAAGATATAGGTTTTGAGAGGGCTTGATGCCTGGGAAACAACATGTCGAAAGCTGGAGAATTTTTTTTGAGACCCAGTCGAGGTCAAGGGTCTACCACTTCCATAATCCTCGTACTCGTACACCCCTCTTTGTGACTATTGATAATCACATAATAATAATCATGTAAAATTTCCAAAAAAATGACCAATTTTGACAAATATGCAGGAATATTATCAAATTTGACCGAAAGTTGCGTGATTACTGGCCAGTAATCAGTAAATATGTTAAGGATAAACTCAAATAATCATTGATAATCACCATAATCGTGACTAATTGGCTGAGCTAAATTTAAATTTAAATTTAAATGCTCAGCCCTGTCAGCATGCGCCATGGGGCGGCCGGGGAGAGCCGTGATGTGAGATGTGAGACGTGAGATGTGGAAACATCAGTGTTGCCATCGTAACTTGGTTTGAGCAAACAACTTAGTGATAATCGACTAATCGAAATCTGTATTATTAACTGTTAACCTTAGCGCGCGGCCCGCAGGCCAAGGTGGACGCACTTTTAGCTCAGCTTTTCACGGTTTTAACGTGCGTCTACCTTGTTATTATAATCCTCGTACGCGATTTTTCAAAGTGGTAGACCCTTGGTCGAGGTTGGTCGAGCTGTACTTCTCACTGAGTGAGGTTTGTCGGTGCAGTTTGCAGGCGCAGTACGACCAGCCGTCTAGGTCGGCATCCGGCTGGGACCCCGAGACGGGCTACGTGCAGGGCGAGCTCGCCGCCGGGGTGGAGTCGTTCTACCCGAAGCGCGCGCAGTTCAACGGCCCGTCCAGCGCGCTGAGGCTCGTCATGCGCTCCTACCTCGAGGACATGGACTACCTGTGCGGCGGGTGCGAGCAGGGCTTCCGCGTGCGCCTGCACAGCCCGGCCGAACAGTCGTGGTCCTCGGGCCACGTGCTCGCCGTGCCGCTCAACTCGTCCGTCATGATGCTCGCCAAGCCCCACCTGATCCAGACATCGCCCGGGCTGGAGGAGCTGAGTCCCACCCGCCGCTCGTGCCTGTTCGCCCACGAGCGCCCGCTCCAGTTCTTCCGCAAGTACTCGCAGGAGAACTGCCTGTACGAGTGCTACACCAACGTGACCGTCAGGAACTGCGGCTGCGCCATGATCGGCACGCCACGCGTGCCGGGGACGCCCGTGTGCACCCCCTTCTCGCGGTGCATGGTGGAGCAGTACAGTAAGGGCGTCATAGACACACCTGTCTCGTTGCCAGAAATATCCTCTGAGTTTTACAGTATATATTGTTGTTTATTTACCATTTTTGTGGAAAGATTCGCAACAAATTTTCTCCTGAAAACTTTAGAGGAAGTTTGTGGAAGGCAAAGAGGCTGCTGTCCCGGTCATGTTCTTCTTCCAGCAGAAATGGTGCTCAACTACTCCCACTGGGCAATGGTCCGCGGTTCGGAGGACGGCTCGGTAATGTGCAACTGCCTGCCCTCCTGCACCATCCTGCGGTATGACGGCGAGTCCAGCGTCGACAAGTTCCCGTGGGAGGAGCGGCAGCGCGCGCTGGGGGAGCTCGTCGAGCCCAACATGCGAGGAGGGTAGGTGACAGCGCTCTGGAAACCCCAAGACTATGTTAATTTCCATTCGTTCAAGTATGTGAAATTCCATGGAAAAATGCATATACGTTTTTCTACGTAAGTGTGCAACTCGAAATCCACACACCCGCAAAAGTGTGAAATTAACGCACTGAGTTTAACAGAACGAAGCCGCATACTAGGCAACACACTCAACTGAAAAGGGAACCCCGCCAAGTGTAAATTCCCGATTTTGATGAAACTTTGGGAAGTTGAAGGCCTTTATGTGTCTACCCCCGTGAAACTCTAAAAAGGTATGTTACATATGTGGCAGACATGTATGTCACCATACGATTTGAGCTTGTATGTACCATGCGAATGACATGTGTGTGTCATACATGTTCCATACAGACTTCACACATATCCACGCATTAAGGAAATTTCTTTGGTTTTTCCTAGCTTTGTCTACTCTACTTCTAAAAAACTTTTTTTTTTTGATAGACTTTTTGATTTACTTTGATTCAGTACATGTACACGAACAATTCTATCTCATTTAATTGAAGGAAACTTACATTTGGAACCGATGATGTGGAGATTCGAACCCGCGACCTGAAGCTTACTGGTCTGGTGTGTTGACCACTGGACCACTTTGCCACGCCCAAGTATTGTGCGTAGACGCACAGTCTTAAGCTACGTGCGTATAATATATATGTTACATGTGTGTTACAGGCATGGAACTTGTGTGGAGTATTGTGTCATTTTAATTAAGTGCGTTGAACATGTGTGTTGTCTGAGACCTCACATGTCCGTATCTGCATGGTAAGTTACCACACGAATGTGGGGGTCACTACGTGTGTCAAAAGTGTGTGCCAATGTGTTTAACATGTGTGGTGTCAGTGATCATATATGTCCGTTTCCACCACACATGGTACCACACGAAAGTGAGGATCACTACGTGTGACGAAAGTGTGTGCCGATGTATTGAACATGTGTGTTGTCATCGACCATACATTTCACCATATGTTTAATGCTGCCACACATGTGGGAAGTTCAGCCGTCCATACGAAGGATGGACAGAACACATGGCTCACGCCCAACATACATGGAAAAAACAACATGTATGTTTGCATTCGCATGTCAAACATACGTGGCACACTTGATAAACGTATGTCACATACAGGGACCATGTGCATCGTATGGCTCCCGTGTATGACACATACATGTTACTCGTATGTAACACATATAAGCAGGGTTTCACGGGCCTCAGCCACATCAAAACTTGCTGCTCAATTTCATATCTAGGGGCTTTTCATGCTATAAAAGCAATAAAATCGACTTCCTGCTTACCGGTACATGCATATGGGGAGTCGTCAGTAGAAGTGACTCGGCACGAAAATTTCGTCCGTTTTGACGTATCTTGTACCGCTAGGGCGCAAGAGTGGATTTTTTGACTTAAATGGACAAATTCTTTATTTTACCCCGGCACTTACGTATACAGGGTAAAATTAAATGTGAAATTGAGCAGCAAATTTTGATACAGCCGAGTCAGCTAGACACAATGAGGTGTGCGATTTCCCAAAGTCTTCTCGAAATCTGGAATTTACACTTGGCGGGGTTCTTTGAGCTGCCTGAGCTAAGGTGGTAGGATGGCAGACACAGCATTTCTGTGATATTTCTTTAAAAAGTTCTTTGTGTGGTCCGCGTTCAGTAGCCCCAGCCAGCCGCAGCGGCGATAATTAAGTACACTGTGAGAAAATCTGTGCATCATACAACAAAACAACGGTTTCGAATTAACGGTTTACGGTTTTCGTTACCGTACCTCACTCATTTACCCTATATCGGGTACAATATTTGAACAGTTTTTTATTGTACTTCGAAAAAACGGTATAAAACTGTTGTTAAATTGTAGTTTTTCCTCGCAGTGTAGTAACTCACTGAAAAAAAAAGCATTCGCTGTTGAAGACAAAAATTCGCTGTCTCCGAGCCAACGAATTTTGTAAGTTGTCAAAGCGAATAATTTGCTGCGGCAGCAGAGTATTCGCCGAGATGGCTGACGCGTGCTCTGAAGCAGACATGTGCCGTTTCACTGGAACAGGGCTCGCGTTGGCATCCTCAGCGAATACTTTGCTGCGGCAGCAAATTATTCGCTTTGACAACTTATAAAATTCGTTGGCTCGGAGACAGCTAATGCCTTTTTTTTCAGTGCTTGTATTTTCCTGCAGGGTGAGCAAGTCGCAGCTGAACGTGTACTTCAACAGCCTCCAGTTCGTGACCACCCGCCGGGGCGAAATGTACGGCCACACCGACTTTCTGGGTGCGTATCTCGTGACGATGTAGCACGCCGGCCGGCCCGGCCAGCGTCTTTGCTGAGACCTTCCGCCGTAAACAAACCGGCGGCGTGAGGAGGCGCCGGGCCGGGCGGGGCGGGGCGGGGCGAGGCGAGGCGCCTTATACTGCTGACCGTGTTGCTCGCTTTCGCTCGCTCAGCCAATTTCGGCGGGCTGCTCGGCCTGTTTACGGGCTTCAGCGTCATCAGCCTGGTGGAGGTGGCGTACTACATCAGCCTGAGGCTCTGGTTCGACATACGGCGGCGGGCGGCGGACCGGCGGCGGCGGGAGCTGAGGCGGAACCAGTGAGGTGCCGCTCGGCGCCGCTCAGCGCCCGGGTCGCCCTCCTCCTCCTCCTCCTCTTCATCGCCACCCTCGTCCTCTCCTTGGACGGCCTGGTGGTTGTGTCCGGAGTCCTGCGGGTCCTGCGGGTGCATGGCCGGGCGCGGCCGCTGCAGCTCGACCCGTATGGTGCCTCTCGTCCGCCCGTCACTCGCAGCTGCAGCTGCAACAGCTGAGATTCCAGCACGTCTCGCTTATTCGGCCAGCAATTAGCGAGTATCACTTCTGGCGATACGAAACGGGGGAAAAAAACGAAGAAAAACGGCAGGCCAGTATCGACGCCGTTCAACGCAGGGTGTTCCATGCTTTGTCAAAACAGTCAGAACTTGCGGACTCTCTTATTTTAAAAGTGATCTCTAAAATGAAGAAAGACAAAAACAAACAAAAATTGGCATTGTAAGTCGTAGGCGTATGCAATCGTTAAACAAACTTGAAGGCCAACGAATTTTGCCGAATAAAAAGAAGTAAACAAGAAAAACATGAATTTGCCTCTCTCTCCGTTTTTGTCGGCGCCTCCGTTCAGCCGTCCACCTACGCGTTTTATGAGTTCCTGCTAATTAGAATTTAGTTTCGTACAAAACTCCACTGCCGCCGCCTCACCAGAGTTCTCAAACGGGCGGGTCCGAGGACCCGGAACGCGTCTGAATGCACAGGTGAGAGCGAGATGGAGATACTATTCGCTTACAGCATCCCACTCACAGCCACGGTTTCGGACGCGTCCCGGGTCCCCGGACCCGCCCGTTTGAGAGAGCCTTGCGCCTCACCCGTTGAAGAAGTAGAAGAAGAGGCCATAGTACAGGATCACGTTCACGTAGAACAGCATGGCGCCTCCTGTGTTTGCTGGTGGAGCAGAGGGAGGAGGAGGAGGACTTCGAGTGGACAAGAGCTGGGTACTCTAATAATTAGACAGGCGTTGCCATGGTGCGTCAAAAGGCAGGTTCGACCGCGCTCGAGTCCGCGTATGGGGGTAAAGAAACTCCTTTTAGCTGATATTGGCTCGCCCTTTTCGTCTACTCTGATATTTATTTTATCAGTACCGCCGCGTCTCTGCTTGGGGCAGTGTTGCCAGAAAGTTAGGCAAAACTTCCGCCCAATACACCTGTGCGTAACGGGACTGTATCTCCGCCTGCCTACTGGGCACTCGTACACAGATGTTGCCTTGTAGGCAGGCGGAGATACAGTCCCGTTACGCACAGGTGTATTGGGCGGGAGTTTTGCCTAACTTTCTGGCAACACTGGCTCAGGGAAGTCCGGTCAAAATGCATTATGGACGTGTATTCGGCTAGAAGCGCGGCGCGCGTCTCGCCTCACCGGCCGCCCGCGGCCAGGGAGGTCCTGCTGAATTCGAAATGTGTTTTTGTTCTCAATGTGACTCAGGCGGCTGCGCTGGCGGCTCCACTAATTGCGCGGGAATCTTATATTGTTTAACCCCTCCCCAGTTCGAAATAATGGTATCGTATCAAATTATTTTCTGAGCAAACTAGATCTGAATCTTTAACTGAAGCTTAGCCTCAAGAGGGTGGTTTGCTCCCCGCGCCTGGAGTGTGCGGTTTGCTTCTCGCGCCTGGAGGGTGGTTTGTTTCCCGCGCCGGGAGGGTGCGTTTTGCTCCCCGCTCGGCTCCCCACCGAGACCCACCACGCCACGCGCCTCTCCACGCCTTGCGATGCAACTCAGCAAAAGAAAAGCTGATTATTATTGTCATTATCGAGGGGGAAAGCACTCGCGTAATCACTCGTACACCCTGGCCCGTAATCAATGCGTAATCACTTGTGATCTAGGAGTAATAACCTATTATTAAGGGTTATTATCGATAAAATATCAATTGTGATAACCTTAGTATGTATGCTACCCAGTAAAATATCCAAAATAACAGAAAGTAAGGAGTAAACATGCGTAATATCAGGTGTAATCGCGTTATCACTCGTACACCATTTTCGAGACTGCTTTCCCCCTCGGTCATTATCTTAAGCACAGACCAGATCAGACTTCCTGCGTCACAAGCCAGCCCATCCGGCCCGGCCCGGTCCCGGCCGCCGCGCGCGGTGGAATGGAATGGTCGCTGATTCTCTCGCGCGGCCGAGAAGAATGGTGTCTCTAGCGATAACAGGGCGGATATGGTGGATATGGCGCAGTGGGGTGGTGTGGGGGCCGCGAGTATGCCGCTCCTATACAACCATCGCGGAGGGGAGGGTCAGTGGGCCAAGTTTCGGCCGTGTCGTCGGACCGAACCATCGCCGGCGGGGCAGGGAGGGAGCAGGGACAGGGTTTGGCTGGCAGAGAGCCCACGGAGCCCACCTCGACCTCAGCATGGCCATCTCAAAATCTCAATCCGGAACGTAAACATTCGAGTGTAACGGGACCGGGCCCGCTATCAGCGACAGTAAGCCCGTACCGCTCTCGCGAGGAAAGCGGCGCCGGCGGCCCGGAGTCCAGTCCAGACTCCAGAGTGTGCAGAGCAGCCGCATCCCGCGGGTGGAGACGCGTGCGAGGGAGACAGAGAGTGACCCCACGGCTCCGTGGTGCCAACCCGAGGGGTCCTTCACTCCAAATTCAAGCGTACACCGATTTTAAATCAATATAATTTTTTTAGCAGATGATACCTTTACTTTCTTTACTTTCAGAACAGTACAAGACACTAAGGTGTCATCTAGCTTGTACTCTCGAGTCCAGAAACCAATCGCAACTATACAATAATATAGGGTGGCGCTGCTAGGGGGGGCCCATGGCTGCCTGACGCGCAGTCTGCGCGGAACAATGACACCTTTTCCCCGCGCGCAGCTCCTCCCTGCCAGCGACCGCTTCGGTCCGCCACGCCGCCGGCGGACCCCTCCCACCCCTTTCCCTCCCAACCCCGCAGGCACGCGGCGCGGCGCTGCTGGCGTCGTTCGTCGTTTACATCGTGTGCGTTCCACACACAAATTGTCGCACCCCATAGCAATTTCTCTTGTGGTGCGGTATCATCTGCTATCAATACCAATCTTGATTGATATTTTTTTTAAAACTAATCTGATTTTTTTTTTTTTTTTTTTTGTCATGAAAAGTAACTTTTTTGAATTGTGCGTAAAATTTTGATCTTTTTGATTTTTAAGATTTTTTAATGATTTTTTAAAGATTTTTCTTGATTATCCTGATTTTTTTTTTGATAACTTGAACGGATATTTTACAAGTGTGACCAATTTTTATGATTTTTCCTGATTTTTTCTGATCCTTTTAATTCTTTCTGATTCTTTGAATTTTTTTATGATTTGATTTTTTAATGTTTTTTTAATGATTTTTATGATTTTTTGTGATTTTCTATAGTTTTCTTGAGATTTTTCTGTAACTTTCCGGTTCTTTATCTAGATTTTGTCCGAGTTTTTCTGATTTTTGCTTACTAACCTGATTTTTTGATTTTTTCTGAACTTTTGATTTTTATTGATTTTTTCCCTTGATTTTTTTGAGGACGTACACTGATTTTTTTAAAGTAAAGGACCCCTCGTGCCAACCTCTGCACGCGAAACAGTCCACAGTCCACACCTTTCGGCAGCGAGGAGAACGAGCCGGACCAGTAGCGTTCCTTGTCGTAGCGGTGGCTCCATAGAGTCGCCATGAAGGTGCAGCTCCTGGTCTGGGGTTCAATGCCCACTGGGTTCGTGATAGATTCTCGTATATTACTTCATAAATGCAGAGGTTTGGGAATACCAGATCGTACCGGCACCCCTAATGCCCTAATAGAAAACGTGTTCCATTCCTTGTCATAAGTTTGTCCCGGTGTGGTCCCAGAAGCTTGTGAAGGATTAGAACGGGATTTCGTTCGTTTTCAAATCCCTCCGAATTTCCTTGTTAGTGGACTCCCTCTGAAGTTCCTTAATTCGTTTCGAATCTATCTTTTAGCAACATTCTCAGAACATAGAGAAGGAGGCTTCGCATGCGATTTTCAATGTGTGAGATGACCTCATAGGGTGCGCTCCTACAGGAAGCAGTAGGGTACGGAGACGAACGTTGTTACACTTTGCAGTGAGGATTGGTGCTCGATTCGAGCGTAAACGCGGTGTGCTCGGAGGGAGGGACTTCAGAGGCCACGGTATTATGGAATCCCTAATCGCTATAATGCATCATCTTAATACTTCGGAAATCGGGATTACGATTTTAAAGGGATTTAGGAATAGGGACTTCAGAGGAACAAAGTTTTGAGGGACTTCCCCTCTCTCGCAAAGCGTCCCTCTTTCCATTCCTTGAGGTCCCCCCGCGCCTCATCCCTACCTCCCCTCCCGCGCATTCCGCTCCGCCTCAACCCGCTCCACCCGGCCAGGCCGGCCAGGCCCGCACACGTGCGAAGTGCGAACCGGCGTGATATGTGGCGTGGCGTGGCGTGGCGTGGCGTGGCAGGCGTGGCGTGGCGTGGCGTGGCAGGCGTGGCGTGGCCGGTCGTGCGGACGACGGGACCGACGGGACGGCGCGGACGTTCCACGAGCAGTCTCCATTTGTCCGGGCCGGAGCGCTGCCGCCGGGACGGGACCCTCGCCGCGAGCCGAGCCGAGAGCGCAGTGTGGACCAACGAGCTGTCTGTGAGTGTCGTGCTCTCCTCTGCGAGCTGCTGCTGCTGCTGCTGCTGGGCCGGGCCGGGCCGGGAAGAGGTCTCCGTACAACACTGCCACACCGCGCGCCGGACCGGCTGCAGGTGAGTGACCTGCCTGCGGACCTGCGGCCTCCTGCTGCTGCAGGAGGGAGAGAGGGAAGTGCTGCAGGGTCAGGGGGGACGCGGTGGTGGGAGTGAGCACGTCGAGATGGACGCGCCCGCTGCGACGTGCGTGTGACAGTGACAACAATAAGAAAGGAAGCGCGGCAGAGGTGTGTAGTATACTACGTGCGCGGTGCCTGGAAATAAGGACCGGACTGTGCTGGGCGGGGGCCGGGCTGGCCCGAGTGAGCGCCAAATAAATGATGAGACGGCGAACGTACCAGTTCTGCAGCGCCGCTCCGGCGCGCAGAGGCCTTGTGCTGCGGCCGGCTGCTCAGCTCAACACGAGCCAGCGAGCAGGAGGGCGTGACCCCGCCCCCCGCGCACGGTCCTCGTACTGTATACATGTCGTATTTTTTAACGTGGTCAAAATAGTGAGAAAAATAAACGACTGTCGGTGCTGAGGCACGACCGCGACCTTTGGTCCTTGGTGTTTTGCAGCGCGATCGTAAGCGATGATACTACAAAGTCGTCGTATTCGAGGCCGCGGGGAGGTGCGGCCGCGGGGGCCGCGGCCGCAGGCGACCTGGCCCGGGCGAGAATCGGGGAGCCAGCCGCCTCCCCACCCCAGCCCTCCTCTCTCTCCCCCCCCCCCCCTCGCGGGGCAAGAGAAAGCAATTATGATCAATTACGTGCTGTTACCTTGCTCAGGTGTACTGCGTAAAATCGTTGGAAAATAAACATTTCAGAAATGCGTGGTAAGAATTTCTAAATTTTGAAAACTCATTTTGACAGTGTATTTTCGCTGTGGCCACAGTCCACCATGAGGACTTCGGTACTCGTGCTGCTCGCGCTTCTGGCGTCGAGCCTCGCGGCCGAGCATTCCACGACCTCTGCGACTTCCACGACCCCCGGGACGCCCGCCACCGCCACTGACGAGGCCGTGGAGCTCGGAGACCGAGGGTCGTACCACCACCACCACCACCACCAGCAGCAGCAGCCGTCCACGTACCACGGCGCCAGCAGCGAGTCCTCGTCCTCGTCGAGCAGCTCGAGCAGCTCGAGCAAGGTGTACGGCAGCGGGGGCGGGTTCGGAGGCGGGCACAATAATCACTACGGCGGCGGGGGTGTCGGGGCCGTCGTGGATGCCGTGGGTGGCTTCCTCCATGGCGGCGGCCAGCACAAGGCCTCGCCGCTCCGCATGGAGTACGGCTGGAAGCGGATGGACTTCGTCTACCCGAGCCACCAGGAGCGCATCGACGCGACCCGCACCGGCAACTACAACTACACCAAGATCATCCCCCTCGACGTCGACGTCTGGGAGAAAGGTAAGAGTCGACGCGCGATGCCTCGTCCTCGCTTCGACTGCTCGCGGGTAGTGTGGACTGTATGCTTGTGCGCCCCACAGCCGGCAGGAAGAAGGTGTTCGTGACCATGCCCAAGGACACGGGGGTGCCCGCCACCCTGGGCACCGTGTCCGCCGAGGGCGACCCGCACGCGCCGCTGATCAAGCCCTACCCGGACTGGAGCTGGCACCGCAGGGGCGACTGTCGCTCCATCAGCTCCGTGTACCGCGTGGCGGTGAGTATAGTGCATGAGTCGCAGAGAGGCGACAACTCCGGGACTCACCGCTGCGCTGTGATTGGCCTGCTCGGTTTGGTGCCGCAGCATCGAGGGGGAAACAACACTGAAATTTTTGTACACCTCGTAATTCAGGAAAAATCAGTAAACTTCAAAAATAAATAAATGAGGAAACTTTCGAAACTTACGTAAAAATTCAGGAAACTAGGAACATGCAGAAAAAATCAGGAAAATTCACAAAACTTCACCAAACAACATGAAATTCATGTCCTTAAGAAATTCGAGCAAAAATCCCCCCAAAAATCACTATAATATCACTAAAATTTACAAAAATTAATGAAAATTAACTTAATTTCACAAAACTTGTACATCAAAATTCCCCTCGCCCAGCATGCATCTGCCGGACGCTGCGCGAGCGAACCGCCCGGGGGCCCTCGGGCCCGCTCCGGGCTGACCCGAGCCCTGCGGCGCTCCGCGCCCGACCAGTCAGCGCTCGCCGGGTGCATGCTGGGGCACCAAAATGGGGCAGGCCAATCACAGCGCAGCGACGAGTCCCGGAGTTGTCGATTCTCTCCTTATAGTCCAGGGGTCGCGGCTAGGCGGCTCTAGGGCCACACGCGGCTCGCCGTGACGTCACTCGGACGTCACGCGAGCCACAGACGAGCCACCAATGGAGCTTATGGGCGAGGCGAGCCGCAGCCGAGACCCGGGGACGGACGGGACGGTGACCGCCGGCAGCCACAGTCTCGCCAGTGTGTGGCCAGCCGCTCGTTGACATAGTCTGTCTTTATCACACTCATTGGCTCATGCATAAGTCTATCTCTCTCGATCCGCCCGGTCCGGCCTATGCTCCGCTGTGCATCGACGGCCGGCTGTGCCGCTCAGAGCGAGGCAAGGGTTCACACCACCGCGGGTGCTTCTGCTTACGAGTAGCTGATAGACCGAGGGGGCAACCACTCCCTATCTTAGTGTACACAGGATTCCTAATGATATGGGATTTCTATGGATTGCGTAAAGATTTCTCAGGATTTTGTAAAGATTTCATGTGGTACATTCGGGTACATTTCACAAATATATACCAGATTCCACAAAATTCTAAAAGATTTCACAAGGTTTCAGGGATTCCTCAAAGTTTCATGAGATTTCACTGTTTCCTGTGAGAATTTGTATGATATTTCTTGCGATTTTTCAGTTGGATTTCGTAGGATTTCATCGAGATTTCGGAGGATTTCATCGAGATTTCCGAGGGTTTGTACACAGGATTTCACGAGTGGTTGCCCCCTCGTGACAGACAGACAGCGCGCGAAAGCGCTATGTGGCTCGAGAGTTACCGCGACCTCTGTTATAGTCTCTCTAGTGCGCCCCTGAGGCCGCGCGGATAGGCAGACCCGCCGCACTCGGCAGCCGCCTGCGAGCGCCGGGTAGGCAGCCAGGCTGACTCGTCGCTCAGAACGGCTGCCTACCTCCCGGCGCGCAGCTGTCCTCACGCTTGTTCCGCCGCGCCGTCTGTTGCAGATCGACGACTACGACCGCCTGTGGGTGCTGGACCGCGGCGACGACGCCCAGTGCCCACCCAAGCTTATGACCTTCGACCTGAACAACGACCGCCTGCTGTCCAAGTACGAGTTCGCCTCCAACCTGCTGGTGAACCGGTCCAACCTTATCACGCCGGTGGTGGACGTGCGCGACAACGGCAGGAACACGTTTGTCTACATCGCGGACGTCATCGGAGGGATCATCGTCTACGACCACCAGGTAGGCAGACAGAGGCAGGACGCAGCTACGTTATGCTAATCTCATTGTGGTTTATCTGTTGTCTGCGGGACGGGTTATTATTTTAGCGGTCCCGTCCCGACGGCATCCCACCTCCCCAAGCGCGAGTCCATGTTGCCGTTGTTGACGAGCCTGTGTGGCGAGGGAGAAACAACGTGGGAGTTTTTGTACACTTCGGAATTCAGAAAAATCATTATTTTTGGAATATTAAAAAAAAATCAGCACAAAATGCTATGAACTAAAGATATTCCCCCAAAAAGTCGTCGTGGTTGAAAATGAAAACCGCATGCTTCAAAGGGAAAAAAATCACAAAAACTTGAAGAATTAAAAAAAAATCCACGATATTTGTAGATCAAAATTCCGAGTTTTGTCCCCGTCACTGCGTGGACTTAAATGCATGCCGCCGCGACAAGGCCTTCGGCTGGGCTAGGCCCCACACCGCGCCCGCTTCTATAGGGTCGTGGAAGCCAGCGGCCCGGCAGGTCAGGTCACCTCATTGTCGCGTGTTTTACATCACGTTTTCGGGTCGCCAAGATGGCGTTCATGTTCACTGAGGGCTGGGCCGAGGCGGGGCGGGGCGGGGCGGGTTGGGGCTGTCGTTGTGCATGCGGGAGTGTCCCGGCGGTCCCGGCCTGGCAGGGGCGGCGGTCTGAAGGCTCTGGGACGAGAGGGGCGATTTTGGCGAAAGGTGTGCGGGTTGCCTACCTTTAAGGCGCTGTTTAATCCTGGATTAATTTTTATTTCGTGGGAGCAGTTGCATCAACAGTGTGAAGTCAGTCGACATGTCGACGGGCGACGTCGTCACGGGGGCCAAGTCGCACAGCAGAGGCAGTCTCATCATCGTCACATCGCAGCGCAGCCCGCCAATCGCCATCGCCAATATTTTCCAATATTTTCATTTTTTCGGACCAATGGCGTGCAGACCTGGGGCAGCGATCACCCCTACTGCCCTTAAACCACCCTTGGGGCCTGGCCGCGGAGCCAGAGACTGGCGACTGGCGCCGTCGTCATCGCCAGAGCTGTCGCTGCAAAACAGGATGGCGACACTGTCGCGAAAACCTTTCCAATATCGACCGTTTTAATAAGTTTCGCGCACCCCGAGCAGCTGGCCTGGGAGGGGAAATGATCAAGGGTACGGCATATATGTTGATAAAAGATAGCGATCACATCGCGCGACGAGAAAGCAGCAGCCAGTTAATGGCTTTGTTAATCTTTTAAGTGCACAAACACAACTGATAAGCGACAAAAGTTCTACTTACAGCGGGAGACACCTGCCGGGACTGATAACACAGCCCAATTTGAAGAATTGGACGTTCTCGAAACAAACCTGTGCGCGCTGCGTACAAACTTTCCTTGCCGTGCTAATAACTTTATACAAAAAGCAAAAAATCGGAGTTGACAACAAAGATGTCATCACCGAAATCGATCTTGGTCCGCAGAGCAAATCGGCGTGGCGTGTGAACCACCGCCTCACGCTGCCGGAGCCCGCCTACTCGACGCACACCATAGCGGGGACCACCTTCTACCTGGCGGACGGCATGTTTGGCATGGCGCTGAGCCCGCTCAGGTGTGAGGGTGCGCCCCACCAGGGCGGCCACCTGGGCAGCTACCACGGCGGCCAGCACGGCTGCGAGGAGGACCGCACGTTGTACTTCCACGCGCTCGCTTCGGTGAGCGAGAACCACGTGAAGACCTCCGTCCTCCGGAACCGCGAAAACTTCTCCCGCGGCCGGAACAAGGCCGAGTCGCAGTTCAAGAGCTTCGAACATAAGAGGTGAGCGGCGCGCGGTGGCGTCCTAGGCCCTCCTAGGCCTCCTAGACGACACACTGAGTGACTCTGCTGTTCTCGTGCGCCAGACGGTCGCAGTCCGCGGCGGAGGCCATGTCCCCCGAGGGCGTGCTGTTCTCCGGGCTGCTGCCCGACCTGGCCGTCACGTGCTGGAACTCGGAGCAGCCCTTCGCCGGCTGGAACATCGAGCCGGTCGCGCGCGACCCGGAGGCGCTGCAGTTCACGAGCGGCATGAAGGTGCGCTACGGCCGGCTCTGGGTCATGAGCTGCCGATACCAACGCTTCGCCACCGGCACCATGAACTGGAACGAGGTGAGACTGGAGTGAGACTGGGCGGTCTGCTCTGTCGAGAAGGATCGAAATGAATGGAGAGGCCCAGGCTGCCACGGGCTGGCCTAACCAACCGGACGCCTCTATTGGAATTTGCCCCTGTAGGTGGGCATTTTGCCTCACTTTGCTCCTGTACCGAGGCAAATTTCCGACCGGGACCTTAGCACCCAGTGCGTGCCTGGGCCCAGGCCCAACCCCAACCCTGACCAGCGGGGTGATTCCGAACAGGGTTTAGTACCGGGGCCGAGGGGGAAACGACTGTCAATTTTCGTGTGTCAGCCGGATTACGGATTACCCCGGATGACCTCGGATTACCTCTGGAGTGTCCTCCGGATAATGGTGCTTTTTTCCTCGGATTACCCCGGATCACCCTAAAATTTTCCCGGGTTGCACCGGATTACTTCGAATTTCCCCGGATTACACCCTGCCGGATTACCTTAGTCGTTTCCCCCTCGACCGGGGCGGATGACGGGAGGGGCGATGTGCTGTGGGTTGCCCACATGCAGGGGGTTTGCACCTCGTATTGCCTACCTTTCAGGCGGACTTCAGGACGCGACCGGGGGGAGGGGGGAGGGCACATAAGCCCCATTACCCCCCACCTAAAAAAAACGCCACTGGTTTAGTAGTGTCCCCTCGCTCGCTTCTTATGGCAGTACCCCATACGCGCGACGAGGACCGGGAGATGAAAGCACTGAGCGGAATCATCCTACTGGCCGGCAGCGGCGGCGACCTTGCCCAAGACGGCTTTGGGCCGAGTCAAGTGTCTCCCCGACGAGACCACACACACTCAGCGAGTCTGTTGTTGGCAGGTCAACTACCGCGTGCAGTCCGCCCGCCTGGAGGACCTCATCCGAGGCACTAAGTGCGACTCCAAGACCAACAACGTCGGCTGAGCGGGCCCAGGACGCCCGGCACGCGGACGGCGCCGCCCGCTGCTGACCCCTGTGCAAACTTGCCAAACTACTCTGTGTGAAACACTGGTGAATGGGTTGCTGCTCCAAGTGCCTTACGGCAATCTGGTGGCGTGATTTGGAAAAGGCGAAGTGATTCCAAGGTATGTGAGTATCGTCGACCCAAAGCCTAAACATCAGCCATCTCTTGCTAGTTGTGTTATATCATAGCTAGTACCAATTATTTATTTTATCCAGTAAGTGCGATGTAGGTAGCGTTAGGAATAAAAACAAACAGAAATTACTGTGTATGAAATTAAAGTCTTTATAATATTTTCATTCATGCTCAAAGTACACATAATGACAGTAAGTTCACAGTACAAAACAATGCGTCATAGCGCAGCTGGCTGTCCAGCCTACTGAACGTAAGTGAAGCGAGGCATCGACGTCTTTCCCCATATCAAAGGATTTCGGCGCAAACTGGCTATGAAAAATCCAACATTTGTCATTTCTGAATAATAAAGCACCACATAAGACTGACTTTGGTAACTTTAAAAATCAACCGAAATCGATGCGTCGGGTCACGAACGCACAGCAAAATATGAGAATCATCATAAAACAAAAAATGTACACTCTACTCATAAGGATATTTCAAAAGTCTTGCTACAGGCACAGCAATACTGATCACTTTGACAAAACATGCAGCGACACCCCTTTCGTAAACCAATATGGTTTGAGTCCCCTAATAATTAGTCTGAAATACCGCTCATAGCGTAGAATGTCTAAGACTTACATAATCACAAACGGGGAAGGCCCCGCGAAGCATACAGTCTCACTCTCACATGCTCTTACATGGCTAACAAGTCTATGATAAAAAGAGATGAAAAACCGTCGCGTTATTATGACTTGAAAGTAAAAAATAAAGCATTCTCTCACAAACACGACACACTCTCCTACACTAGGGTGACCGATCTGAGCAGTGGGATTCACGGACGGGCCTTAATAGCCTCGTGAAGTGAGAACCAAAACATTCGTCGCAAACCCACAAAAATGAGCGCGTTTTGCACTTTACATAGTAATGAGATTAACATTTGAGACTTAAATAGTCGTTCTCCTCGTTTCCTCAATACGTAAGAAAAGAGGTCGCTACTAGCAACTTGCTATTCCTACATTAACACGGCCTCCAAACAAAGACCTGGAGTAACATAAGCACCATTATGTATTTATTTCATAGTAAGATGATAATGAGAGATGAAATGAAAATTATACAAATGAAGATGACGCGGCACAACCGGGCATTGGAATAACATTGATTATAAGACATATATTGTCTCTAGAATTTCATAAACTTTTTGTATGAAGTTAATGAATTATTAGTGGTATTACGTTTCGGGTAAAGCCTTAATACCCATAAGGGGCCTATTTTTCGAATAGTTAAGGCAACTTTGATCACAGTAAACCGTGAACTATGTTCATTATTAGCGTTAGAAAAATCCACAAAGTTTCGGATCGAAGCCCATGACGTTAATTTGAGCGTTACCTCTCAACTATTAGCCGAATTCTCAAACTCAAATCTACTCGTACGATTAGGATACGCGACTTATACGTCTAAGACAGAGAAAAGGACAACGCAAACAAAGGATGATATGGACCAATATATAGAGAGGCGCGTAGGCCTCAAATCCTCTACACATGTACATTTATATAAGCCTCCAATGATCCAACCGTTCACTGTCAGGGTCTCGTGTATGACAGCCTTGCTCGCGCTGCGCTACCGCGTTGTTGCCAGCGTGCTGCACCTGCGAGCGTACCCGCGGCCCGACCGGACCACCGCACCACCAGGACGACAGCAACCATACAATTTCCCAGATTACACGAATTAAATGTAACAACGTTCTGGCGACATCGAAACGAACACGGGACGCGCGCTCATGCCACACAACTTAAAAAACATACACGCAACCAAATCATAACTTAAACCTTATTCACCGGTTTCAATACATGTGGCATAAAAAGAAGTATAAGGTTCGACCGATGGGAGTCGCATACACCCACCACCTTATAAACTAAACAAAGATCCAGCTGGCGCAACTCAAAGGAAAACGGAAGGCAGCTGTAGGGCGGGGAGCGCCATGTGCCTAAGGCTCTGGTGGAGCTGAACTGGGTGCCGATCGTGCGCTCACCATCAGCCCCTCTCTCTGTTGCTGTAAGTCACTGCACAGGCAGCCCCCGGAGGATAGCTCCGGGGCGCGCTCACCATCAGCCCCTCTCTGTCGCTCTAAGTCACTGCACAGGCAGCCTCCGGAGGAGAGCTCCGGGACGCCGTCGCGGCCGGCGGCGCGGCGCTCGGACTCGGCCTACCATCGTCACTAAACTCGTGTCCGCGAGTCCGGCGCGCGCGCGCCCCGGGCGCTCATATAGATCACAGCTCTGGTAGCTTGCGCGCAGTTTTTTTAGCTCGAGAGCGCCCTCAGTGCTGCTCGATGAGCGGTGACGTCAGGAACTTGAGGTTGTCGTAGTGCTTGGGCACCGTCTTGAGCGCCTCGTCGGCTGAGCGCACGTCGGAGCAGTTGCGCGGCTGCTTGCGGTACGTGTCGACGCACTCGACGTTGAGGCGCACCGTCTCCATGCGGTACGTGAAGCCCTCGAGCGTGAGCTTGATGACGGTGTGGAGCGGCACGTTGAGGTAGGGCAGCTCCTCGGGGTCCTTGTTGAGGAAGTAGCCCAGCATGCAGCGCAGCACGGCCTGGTGCGCGACGACCAGCACGTTGGTGGTGCGCTCCAGCTCGAGCAGCACGGGCTCCAGCCGCCGGCAGATGTCCACGTAGGACTCGCCCCACGGGTAGCGGTAGCGCAGCTTGTCGCGGTCGCGCCACGCGAACTCCTGCGGGTACTTCTCCTGCATCTCCTCGTAGGTGAGGCCCTCGCACACGCCCGCGTCGAGCTCGTTGAGCGCGGCCAGGACCTCGAACGGGGCCGGCAGGCCGGCGGCCGTCTGCTGCGTGCGCTTCTTCTCGCTCACGCACACGCGCAGGCCCGGCACGCGCACCTTGTCGCTGAAGTAGCGCGACAGCGCCTGCGCGTACACGCGGCCGCGCGGCGACAGGTCCGCGTCGCCGCCGATGCGGCCCAGGATGTTGAACTCGCTCTCGCCGTGCCGCGAGAAGTAGAGGGTCTTGGCGGTCGGGTTGAAGAGCGGCACGCAGGCGAGGATGCGCGCGTCGAGCGGCGAGTCCAGCCCGCGGGCCGTGACCGTCTCCCCCGCGTTCACCAGGCGTATGAAGGACGCCTGCGGCTCGCGCTTGGCGCTCATGGTCTGGTAAACCTCGAGGTAGTGCTCCATCTTGAGCCGGAAGTCCTCCACCGCCTTCTCCAGGTTCATCTCCTTGTAGTCGGAGCTGTGCTTGAGGATCTCCTGCGGACAGACAAGACGGAGGCGTTGGTCAGAGAGGGGTCGGGCCAGAGGGCGAAATGTCACGAGGGACAGAGCTGGGCAGGCAATCGACGTCGCCGTCATTGATGAAACAGGAGGGGCCGTCCGTAAGAGCGAGCCGCGTTCCCGGGCATGAGGTACGGCCCCTCTGGGGGCGCGCCTCGCGCGATACCGCGCAAAGAGAGAGAGAGAGAAGGCGGGGGAGGGGGCGTCGCGGACGTCACAGCCGGCCGGGCCGGGCCGGGCCGGGCCGGCGGCCGGCGTCACCGAGGACATGCCTCTTAGTTACGATCTGTTTGCTTCTCTGCTGTTGCGGTGGCACGTGCCAGCGCCTAGGCCCGCTCCGGGGGTGTGTCCCTTCCCGCTCCGCACTACGGGGGAGAAAACAATCTGGTGCGCCTCGGACGCAAACATATTTGCGTCTAGTTGCGCTCTAAACAGAAGTCGCGTGTCTGATAGGGCTGTGCGAATCAAGGATTTTGATTTCGAATCAAATTTTCTAAAAAATTATTTCGAATCGAATCAGTATTTTTTAATTCGAATCGAGACTATGTAGATTCGCCTTTGAATCGAACTCGAGCCAAAACATTCAATTTACCCCCGGCAACTAGCCCCCTCCTCCTCCCCTAGGCCAGCCGACAGGACAAATAATCTCTCTCGCCTGTGATGAAGTGAGCGCGGTTTTTCAGATTTTGTGACTTGCCTAGTAAAAGGTTCGAAAACGAACTACACTGTAGATTCAAAATTTTGAATACTTCGGGGTCGAATCAGGGAAAGTCGCGCCACCGCATCGAACCGAACTTTTCGGGGATTCAATTCGATTCGATTTCGAACTGTTCGCACGGTCGTAGTGTCCGATCGGGGAAAAGTGTTCAAGGAGTGAAGGCAGGCCCGGACTGGCCCGGTCGGTGGGTCGGTGAAACCGACTGCCCCCCCCCCCCTGAAAAGGTATCAGTCCGGGCCCATCTATTGGATTATGCCCATGTATATAGGCATTTTGCCTCACTTTGCCCGACTAGGACCTTAGCACCCAGTCCGTGCCTGAGTGACGGGTTAGGGTGGACGGGCGTGGGGCGGGGCGGACGTCCCCTTCGCGCGCAGGGTCAGGTCACTCAGCGGCTCTGCTCTGGATTGGGTCGAGGATTGAGGGCTCTGGCAGCGGTGCCACAGCTCTGACTCTCCGACCCGACCGACCCGACCCGCGGGCTATTTCTGTCCCGGCCCGACCCGTCCTCCCGCTCCGCTCCGCCGCGCCGCTCCTCTTCCCCGCGGACTACAAGCAGGCCGGCATGCCGCCCAGACTACCCGGCGACGAAATGCAGGCGGCGGCAGGAGAGCCGGCTGGGCAGGGAGTCAACGTCCTGGCGTCCCGGCCCGGCCCGGCCCAGCGCGACAAACAAGCAGGCGCAGCGCGGAGCCGCGGAGCTAACCGCCTCGCGCCGTGCCGGCCGTGCCGGGCCCCTCTGGGGTGCCTCCTCACCTGCCCGCGGCCCCCCGTCCGCCACTGTATGGCTTATTGTGTGCACTCGGGGAACGATCCCATTGTGCTGTGATCAGAGACCAGAGGGCCTGCCTGCCTGCACACTCGGCCGCCCGCTGCCAGGGGATGACGCGTTGTGACCTTGTTAAGACGAAAACAAGTACTCGCACCGGCCGGCTTATAGGCACAGCGCCGCGCACAGAGACCAGGCCGGGAACCATATCAAAACGCCCAGAGACCGAAGCTATGTGATCCTCCTTGGTCGACTCGACGTGGCATGCTGCCGCAGCTGATGTCCATGGCGATGACGTCACGGCCGCCAGCTACGCCTGCTGCGCCTGCTGCGCCTGCTGCGCCTGCTGCGCCTGCTGCGCCTGATGCGCCTGCTGCGCCTGCTGCGCCCTGCTGAGCCTGCTGCGCCTGAACAGGTTACCCTTGAGCCTACTGATCGAACAACTGGCCGTGTGCTCCAGCAGCTCCCCGCTCTGCCCTCCTGCTCCTCGAAGTCTGTCTCCACAGTACTAACCGAAGATTTATGCCAGAGGAAAGGCTTTGGCTCGAGTGCCAGCTCATGTTGTAGTTTATCGGGACATGTGAAGCGCGGTTGCGGCAACGTTTGGAAAGTCCACGGGAGCGGCAAAAAATATTTTTTTAAAAATATATATGCGAAAACGAAAACATATCAATCAGCTCGACTTGGGTCTTGCACAGCTAGCCACGCCCTCAGCCTCGCTAAGCAGTGCGCCTGGCCTGGCCGCGAGCCACGACTCCCTAAAACCGAAATAAAACTTGGCACGCCGCGCCGCACGCGCCGAGCGGGAGTGTGTTTCCCTTTACCGGCAGATTACGTCGACGTCGCAGCGCTGCTGCCGCTCGAACGACCCAAGTCACCTTTCGGCGAATATTTAAAGATAACCTCTGCCCTTATCTGCAATCCTCACCTTGGTGTTGCTCTCGAGCAGATCCTCGTCGTCGCAGACGCACTCGATGAACAGCACGCGGATCTGGTGCTGGCGGGTGAACGTGTCCATGACCTGCGCGCGGGTGGAGCGGTCACAGTTGGTGCCATCCAGAATCTGCGGGGGCAGACAGAATACATGCCATGAGCTGTCGATGTCAAGCGTGGTGCCTGGCCTGGGTGAGGATGGTGAGGAGCTCGGGGGAGGAGAGGAGAGGAGGGTGGTTGAGAAGGGACGCGGCGCGACGACGAGGTGAACGGCGGCCTTTGTCGGGTGCCAGCGCGCGGGCTCAGCTCAGGGCTCAGGCCATCGCAGCCGCGCCGGGATGTGGGGCACGGCTGGCCATTCCCCCTATGCGACAATGAAGCCCTTCTCATCCCGGCGCTGCCCCGCCCCGCCCCGCCCCGCCCCACCCCGGCCCACCCCGGCCCACCCCGCCCCGCCCCCGCCCCGGGCAAGGCAGCCTCAGCCTCGCGCTTCCTTCCTTCCTTCCCCTCTCTTCTCCTCTCGTCCCTCTCTGTCCGGTCCGGCCGTCTGAATGAGTCGGCACGGGTCGGCGCAGAGGCCGCGGAAAAAGACAGTGGTCTGCGAGCTCCGCGGTGTGCTGCGGGTCCACCGTCACCGTCGGCCGGGACTTCCCCCTGGCAGCCCGCCCCACCCCACCCCACCCTTCCCCACCCCGCCCCTGCCCGCTGCGCCCCGCGACTCACCGCGAGCTGGCCGCCCTGCAGCAGGTAGCTGCGCGCGTCGTCCATCGCCTCCATGGCGGACTTCTTGCGCAGCTCGGCCGCCTCGATGTTGTTGTAGCGGAAGAGGTCGTGGCTGTAGAGCTCGACGTGCTTGCGGCGGTAGTCGCTCACGCGGAACACTGCACAACGTGACAAACCAAAGTCAGCATGGAAGCGCCATAAAACGAATGCATAAAAACCACGCGATTCGGTCACACCCGTGTGGGCTTACCTTTGGTCTTTTGGCCGACCCAGTTGAGGTAGTTGGCCATCTTCCTGGCCAGAAGCGTCTTGCCCGTGGCGGGCAGGCCCACCATGACGACCAGCATGGCGGTCGGGCGGCGCGAGCCTGCAACAGACGCAGATGCGCGGGTGAGTGATGGGTTGCATCCGCGTTGAGGGCATCCGACCCGTCATCACCGTCACCAGCGGGACATCAGCGCGTCGGCTATTCCCAGAGCTGGGCGCTGCTGCCGGGCCCCGGGCCGGGCCATTCGCGGCCGCGGACTGTGAGTTAGGGGTGCAGGGTGGCGCGGTACGGCACACGGGATAGCTGCAGCTGGCAGCGAGCGGTGCCATGCCGCTGTGCAATGTAGTAGGTCGTTATTGGTCAACTTATCCTTGGGCACCCAACCACCCGCTCCCCCGCCCAGCGTAGTCCTAACACTGCCAGTCTAATTGTACGCCTTAGCCGCGCCCGCGCCCGGCCCGCTTTCTCTATTTTCCTAACAAGTAAGTGTCGGGCCCCCCAGAGGGACCGTCCTGTTGCCGGGGGAGGACAGTATCGTGTCGTTGCCTGGGCCCCGGGCCCCCTCCCCTTCCCTCGCGCCTCTCCCACAAGGTCAGCGCCTCCCGGCCCGGCCCCCAGCCCCGGCCCTCCCGACCCGCCGCTCAGCTGATTGTGACGGTCCGTTGCTGCCGGGGTGCGGGCTGCGGGTGGAGCGGCGCGGTCGGTCTGGTCCCTGGCCCTGGCTGGTCCCCAGCCCCCCCGGGCTGCCCCTGTTCTTACCCCTGGCGCCGGCAGGGGGGGGGGGGGATGCTAGCCTGGCACGGCCCGGGGGGTCGTCGCTTGCCCGCTTGAGGTCCTAAAGGAGGTGGATCAGATTCCTCGTCCCGCCGCGATCCGCCCGTCCCGTAACCACGGCCGACCAGGAAGACCTGCCCCGTCGAGTCCCGCCGTCGGACCGCGGTACCAGTCCCTGTCGTCGCCACACTGAACCCTCTCCTAAGAGTCCTGTCGAGGTTAAAGTTGTTCTGTTTTCCTGTTTTTATTTTACCTTCGCTCTACCGGCCGAGATGACTTGGGTGGGGAGGGGGGGGAGGGGGCGTCGCGCTGCGCCGGCAGTCAACGCCCAGAAGATCTTTAAAAGCAACGAGAAACAAAAGGCACTTTGGCTAAACTTAGCGGAGGAGAGGGGTATTCGTATGACTAACTCTTAGCTCTTCTGCTGCCCACTTGCCAACTGGTAAACAGGTCTGCAGGGCAGGCCTGTCGCCACCAGGGGCTCAGCACCAGGGCCTAACTAGCTCCTCCACGTGTGCGCGCACTCATCCCACCCACTTGAACTATTGAGCAAGTCACGCGTCATCGGGTGACAAGCATTCTCAACGAAACCAAAACAATCTTTTTTGCACCCCGGCGCTCATGACTTGCGACGGTTAAATAATCGCCTCGGTTCGGGAAACTGAACCTTTGCACGGTGAGTTGATCGGGGCACGCTCCCAATCATGTCAGTATTTACTTTTGCGAGGCGCATAGCAGGGCGGCCTGCCCTGCCCTGCCCAGGGTGTTTTGTTTTGCTCTCTCTAGTACTGCCCGGCGCACACCTGCAGGCAGGGCCCTGCCCTGACGCCGCCCCGCCCCACCTCGGCCCGCCCCACCCCGCCCCACCTCGGCCCGCCCCGCCCCGCCCCGCCCGGCCCCGCCCCGCCACGCCCTGTTCCGCCCCACCCCACCTGGTGCATCCGCTCTGCTACCGCTGCTGCCAACCTTGGACTTGACATAAACAAAACTGCATGAGTCTTTTGACGCGACTAGTATAGCGTAGCATACGGCGCCAGCGAGGGAGTGAACGCACTCGCCGGCGCCAAGCAAACGGTTTTGCGCACATCGTGCCCGATACCCGCGGGACCCGGCGCGCGACCCTTTGAAAAATGAAGCAAAACACGACGCAGGGTGGCTTTTTCCTCCTGAAGTGTCGCTCAGCCAACGCAGCTCGGCCACAAGAAGGCAAGTGCTGTGCTGGCGTGTGGCCTTGGAGCGACGTCGCCGCAGCACGTCGCCGTGGCGGAGCGTGGCGAGTGCCCCGCAGTGCCCCCGGCCCCCCGAGCCCCCCACCAGCATGACAAGCTCCTCGTTATAATGCAGAAAGAGCTGCAGTGGAAGTGGAGGCGACCCGCCCTGTCACCCAACACACTCTCACAAGCAGACGCGCTCAAAAAAAAATCCTCGACGATAGTCGAGACGAGGCGAAGTGATCTCCGCCTCCACCCGGTCGGTGGTGTTGCTGCTGCAGGCTGATTCCGATGATCGCTCTCGCGCCTCCGTCCTTGTCGCACTCATGGGGCCCTGCCACCCCGAACACTTGGCACTGCCATGAGTGCAACGAGGACGGAGGTACAAGTGCGATCTTCGGAATCGGACAGTTGGGAGGGCAGGCCACCCGCCTCGCAGCTGCGTCAGGCGTGGCGCCGCCGCGAGACACAACAGCGTGGCGTGCCGCGTGCCCGGCCGGCCCAAGCCAGTGCGAGCACCACGTGACAGCGAGCACCGCACCGGACAACCGGGTACCCGTTCCGCCCCGCCGCGCTCTCCCAATATTTAACAGAGTGCTGCGTTGACGATAAGCCGGCCCAGCCCAGCCCAGCCCGGCCCGGCCCCCTCAGGCTACACTGTGGAGCTGGTGCTCGCGCAGCAGGGCGGGGAGGTCTCTGGACGCGGCGGCGGGTATCACACCACCTCAGCTCAGCCATCACGCCACGCGACGCTTAAGCAGCGAGGCGTATGTCAATGACGACTTGGCCCACAATTGAGCGAAGGCTGATCGCGCGGTGCTAAATGCCTCGCGTGCCGCGTGTGCGCTTCTTTTTTATGTCGCTCGGATTTCCAAAGGTAAGAGGTCGGTGGCGCGGGGAGTGGTGGCGGGGCGGGGGCGGGACCCCCGGAAGTGGTTATAAGCGAGCTACTTCCGCCGGCCGCCGGGCCGGGCCGGGCCCGCTGCGATAATGTCATCTCGGTCAACTACACCAACACCGCCGCGGCGGCAACGGCCTCCAGCGAGCGACGGGGCTCCTGCTCCTGGACGCGCCGGCTGAGCGCCGCTGGAGCTGGAGCTGGAGCCTGAGCCGGACCTGAGGCCGAGAGGAGAGCCTCACAAACCGGTCGAGCCAGCAGCCCGCTCGCCTCCCCTCCCGCCTTTCAGCCCCAAGCCGGTCCGCCCCGCCCCGCCCCGCCCCGCCCCGCCCCGCCTCGCCCCACCCCTTCCCACTTTGCCCGACCTGCAGCCACACTCCGGCTGCTTGGTTTCTCCGTCAAAACAACTCAAAATGCCTATACAGCGGTTGTGAGCCCCGATGCGAGAAAAAAATATATTGTAAAGTGTATAGAAACAGATAGTTTTCAAATCTTACGATAAAAACAATATCTGATTTTTTGAGGGGAAAAGGAAAATTTTGTGGAAGACCCTTACTTTAAGGAAAATTCCTCAGGTTTTCAGGAAGTCTCCTAAAAAGATGATGGATTTTTCCTTAAATTTTGAGGAGACTTCCTCAAAATCTGAGGACTTTTCCTCAAAGTACGGGTGCTCCTCAAAATTTTCCCTTTTCCCTCAAAAAGTCAGACATCGTTTGTACCGTGTATTCTTCGGTATCTCGTTCCCCCACTGATTGCGGGACGCGTGGCGGCCGAGGCCGAGGCCGAGGCCTCCTCTCCGGCGCTTACCCGAGCTCGGGGTGGGGGAGGCCATCGCGTCCGCGGCCTGGGCCGACGACCCCCGGGAGGTCGTGGGGGAGGCTGGGGGCGTGCAGCAGCAACTACGGGGCCCACTCTGGATAACAAAGTGTACGAATGTCGCACACTTGTAGGTGTGCGACGATTCATTCGTACACATGGCCACTCAAACGTGTGAATATCCTACAAAAAATTCACACGTTTAAGTGGCCAAGTGTACGAATGAATCCTCGCACACCTACAAGTGTGCGACATTCACACACTTGGGTTTCCAGTGCAGCCCGGGCCGCGGGTCTGCCTGCAGTAAGCCCCCCGCAGGGAGGTGTAAGGTGCAGCTGGGTCCTGCGTTGCCCGTAGCGGAAGGCATGTGTGTATGCAGTGAAAGATTTTGTACTATTTTGACATTTTGTGCATAGCTGACGTAGCGCTGACGCAGGTCCATGCACATGCGTGTCTTATATAAGATCTCGCACCCATTTATGCACGATTTATTTTTGAAAAAAAAATTATGCTGAGGATACGCGTGTACAAAATAATACACAATATTTCGCCGTGTGGAGAGTTTTCATCGCGACATGCGGTTCCCGCGTCGAAAGAAGGAAGCGAAAATTGTTCGCGGAAGCTCAGGAGGGGTGGAGGTGGTGGAGAAGGGGATGGGTGTGGGTCAGTTCGGACCAACACCAAGGTCAGCGGCGTGGTGGGGACCCGCAGCAAGGCCGTCATGAAGGAGAATTCAGCGAGGTTTCTTTTTGTAACTATTATTTTTTCTATGATGTCCATTAATGTCTTTCCTTGCTCGTAGGAGGCAAAGGGCGACGCGTGCGACTCCTCGTTATCTCGAGTCGGAGGCTAAAAATGCGCAGGATCACCTTGGACCGAGGTGGAGTTGCGTGTGGAGCGAGCAGCGCTTCTAACGCTTCACCAGACTCTCTCCGGCACGGCAGAGGGACGAACGCTGCGCGAATCGATGGGTACCGACCCCGGTCCTGCGCCCGCCATGAGCCACCCCCGCGGTACTCTACTCCAACTCCTCCACCCTCCCCCGCCCCGCCCCCTTGCTCCATTTCCGCGAATGCCCTTGACTCACGGGTAACACCAACACTCGACGGCCCCCACCGCTTTCTTCCGAAAGCGCTTAGTCTCATCAGGTTCCTCTGATGGTCACTGGTCACCATAGAAAACATTTCTACGTGCTAAAGACTAGAAATAGAAATAAAAAAAATTCTGGACGCCTAAGAGTAAAATTGCATCCGACCAAGGGTCTACTACTTCCATAACTCTCGTACACCTCTCTAGATGATTATTGATAATCACATAATCATGTAAAATTTCCAAATATTGACAAATTTGGACAAATACGGATTATCAAATTTGCCTAAAAGTTTCGTGATTACTGGCCAATAATAATCAGTAAATATGCTAAAGATGAACTCAAACAATAATTGATAATCACCATAATCGTGACTGATTATAATACTCGGACGCGATTTTTCAAAGTGGCAGACCCTTGCATACGACACCCATGTAATAAAAAGGGAACAGCTGAGCAGCTAATTGGGAAATGGAGCAAGGTCGCATAGGGGCACAAAGGGTCCGCCGCCTGTTTGGCCGGCCTGCCCGCGCCGCGCCTGCACCGCTGTTACCATGCACTCATGCGTCATACGGCCCTCGACAAGAATTGCTCTCCTGTGAACTCAATTGAATATGCCCTCTGCTCTTACGTGAACTCCCTTCAAATCAGTGTCATCTGGGTCAGTGATAAGTAAAGTGCGTCTTGTCGGGACTCTCACGCCGCGCAGCCGCGAGAAATTTAAAACCATTGCGAAGCAGGGGAGAGAGAGGCCATTGAGTAATGTGGACAAGGGCTGCTTCTCACTCGCGTCAAACGTAACACCCGGGGTGTTTTTTGTGGGACACGCAGTGAAGGAGACCGCCCCCCCCCCCCCCAACAACTTTTCCCCTGGCCCCCGTTGACCCACTCTCTCACGGGAGAGAAAAGAGAAGGGAAGAGGGCGGGGGCAGGGGTGGAGGCGAGTGCTGGGGGGCTGGGGGGTGGGTACCAGGTACCACAGGCGGGTGCAGGAGGTCTGTCCACAGGAGGCCGCGGGCACCGCAGCCCTGCGCTGGTGCTGGGGCGCCATGTGCAGGACGATAGCGCGGCCGGGGCCGCCATGTGGCGCCGTCGAGGCCGCCATGTTGGCGCATGCGCGCGGGCTCCTGGGCGGTCAGGGCCTACGTTGCGTCGGGTCCCACCGAGCAAAACAAAGCTATAGGCTGTTCGGCTCAACTTACCGGAGGCGGGCTGCGGGGCTTCCATCATCATGAGGGGCTTCTTGTCAGATTCGGGCAGAATCAGCGCCATCTTCACTTCCTGATCACTTCTTCTCTCTTCTCACAGTGTGGCAAAAGTTCTCGGGGGTGCGTCGCACTCCGGGGGTAGCGGGGTGGGGGGAGAATTAAAAATAATAACGGGAAAATAAAAATAAAACGGGGGAATATCACAGAGCTCCAGCTTTGCTACAAAGCCGCCATGGGGTCCAGGTGTCACTAGTGCTTTTCCGAAAAGTGGTCGGAGGAGGTGTGTCGTATGAAGGACTGGAGGTCCGCCCTCATACCAGTTCTGGTGGCCAGTGTTCCGGTGGCCAGCGCACAGCACTCTGCCAGCGCTCTCCCGGGCACTCCGCGCGCACTGCTCCCGCACTGACGGCCCCCCCTACGCGCCCGTCCGTTTATATCATCTCTCTCTCCGCTCCGGAGACCGACGAGATAAGCGGGGCGGCTGGCTGGCGCGGCTGGCGTCACGGCTGCGGCGGGTAGGGCGGCGGGGCCTCGCGTCGCTCCGGGTGATCCTGGCGGCTGCACTGCTCGCCACTGACTGATTCACATCGACCCGCCGCGTCCCCCACCACCAGCAGGGCAGCGGGCGTCGCCTCCCCCACCCCCCACCCCGCGGGCCTGCTTGCCCTCTCTCTCTCTCGCGCGCGCACATACGCCCCTGCGCCGGCGTCTCGCTCTCTCTCTCTCTCTCTCTCCTTCCCTCTCCCGCTGCGCTGCGACGCTGCCGCCCGCCGCAGCACGGCTGCGCCGACGCGTGCACTCGGCGGGGCTTGGAACGCGCGACGCACCCCGTGCGTTCCAGGGTGACCACACTGTGGTCACACACCCCTTGTGACTTACTCCTCACGAGACTATGTGGCTCCGAGAATCTTAGCCACCCCGCCTTCTCAGCTCCCGCAGAACGCCTCGGCCGCCCCGCTGCTTCTCGAGGACGTTCGCGTGTCCCTCAGGCCTGAGCTTATCCTGCGACGCCATTCACCAACCCCCCTCACCCCCGAGCGCGCGGGGCGGGGCGGGGCGGGGCGCCAGGGGTGCTTGCTGGGAGATACCAGTCGGTGGAAGGGGGCGTGGCAGGACGCGGGAGGAGCTGAGCCGTGCAAACAACAACAGAGCCATTAACGGGGCGTTACTGTATGCCGTATGCAGTGTCAGGGCGGCACGAGATGAGACGTATGACGACTGCTAATGACCCGAGGATCAGCAAGGCGGTGAACAGATGATGGGCTGAAGCGGAGGCGCTCACCGCACCGCCCCCTTGTCATTAATCGGAGACCTCGCCCTCCTGCCCTGCGGGCTGCGGGCGCCGGCCGCCGGCCCAGCGACGGTCACTACCAGCAGACCAGCAGCAGGGTGATATATTCCAGACAGCCTTTATTAGTGGTGTCCTTTTTCTCGCTCCTCAAGGCGGTGCTCTGTGAGTGTGACAAGCACAGAGTGACGGAACCGTTCTGCCGTGAAGCAGAGGAAGGAGATAAGTCGACTTAATTCCATGACCTCCTTTTTGTCTGTCAGAGCTGTTTGGCGCATCCAAAGTACGTGGAAGTCGCCTTGAGAGGTTAACTAGTACTCCCAGATTACTCCCCAAGGTGACTTTAGGTACTTCTGGTGTGTCAAACAAGTGTGACAATTCAAAAAGTAGTCACAGAGTCGGGGGTCCCTCACTTCGATTTTCCGTGTATGGGGACTGTCGGTCAAATGTGACCGAAACACCAATATTGACGAAAAATTGTCAGAAACGACCGAAAATTATCGAAACTGATCGAAAATGACTGAGTGACTGAAAATGACCGAAACTGACGGAAAATAACTGAAATTGACGGGACATCGGCTAAAACATGATGGAACATGACGAAAGGTGCCCAAAAATTACGAATTGACGTAAAATGAGGGGTCGACTATACTCGGCTTCGAACCGAACACAGAAGTTCGGAGTACACGGAGAACAGCTGGAGTTCGCAGAGTTAGTTCGGTTGGAGAACAGTCGGAGTACGCGTTTTAAAGCCGGAGTACTTCGGAGTACATCCGCAGTTCATCGGAGAACACACCTCATTCTACCCGGAGAACGCTCGGAGAACGCTCGGAGTACACGGAGTACACGGAGTACATTCGGAGTGTGGTCAGACAGTAACACAGGAGAACACAAGTTGTCGACCCCTCGCGTTTTCCTGTGCTGACCTGGCGGTGGCGTGGCGCGGCGCTAACGCGACCACTCCAACGCCCCTCGCGAACGGCCTGCCATATGGCTAGGCCTGGGGAAGGGTTCAGATTGCCACCCTCCCCCCCCCCTTCCCTGCCTATCTTCGCGTAACTATGCCGCCCCGTAAGTGGAGTTACGAGGGTCGCACCTTGTTTTTGTTTGCCGCGCTCTCGGCTCTCGCGCTGCTTGCTTACCGGTCCTGTTTTCGTTCACACTCGCGGCCATGTCCACCGCCGCGCGGCTGCTGACGCTACTCCCTCCCCGGCATGAATAAACACCGACACGCGAGCCGCCTGCAATGAGAAGCGCTTCTGCGCTCTCATGCTGATACGGGGCTTAACTTGAAGAACCACGACGATCCTCCAATAAAACGAGCGTCAGACAGCGGTGTGAGTATCTGTTTTCCACGCGGTCATCGCCGCCGTCCGACTCACAAAATCCGAGGTGCGGCGAGAGTCGGGGGAGATACACTCTAACTGGCAAAATACTTTTTCGTACATGTGAAAAGTAACTGTATAAGCATTCAGATTTATGAACAAAATTGTGCCGAATTACGTGGAATATTGCGCAGATATCTATCTATACCTAATCGTATATACCTATCCGTATATACCTTTTAGTATATACCTATTCATATATATCTATCCGTATGTACCTCTTCGTATGTACCTATTCGTGTATACCTGTACATATGTACCTATACATATATATCTATACATATACCTCTACATAGATACCTATACATATATACTTCCTATACACTTATACCTCCCACACATATATGCCTATACATATATGCCTCTACATAAATGACTATGTTTGTATGTGCAACTTGTGCATGCATGATGTACATTTATATTTTAAGATAGCAATAATAATAATAGTAAGATTCCTCTTGTAAACTAAAGGTATATCGGGGCGGACAATTTGGCTGCATAAAAGCCCAACAGGGTGCTTCTCTACGCTCAGCAAATTAGATTAAGAAACAAGGGCCAAATAGAACACAAAATGAATTTTGTGATAAGTATGGAACTCGTTCTTTACATAATTATGTGCTACAGAGGTAGGAGTGTAAAACGTGATGTGAGTCGAGTGAAGACATTTTCATCTCAGATTTCATCACAGTTCGTGTGTGCGTGCAGGGGAAGTTTTTCCCGGGACACTCGCCCTTGCTCGGCTTGGGTGCTCGGGCCTTCTTCGGCCCTCCCGCTCGGGTCCGATTGTTAGGGCGCATAAAGGAGCGCGAGCTGGCGCGAGCCGACTCGGGCTACGACTAGACTCGGGGACTTAGAATGAAAACTCGCACAAAATTTGTTAAGAGTTCTCAAAATAATACTATTAAACGTTAAAAAGGTTCATTGCTGCAATGCAGAGGAAGGCTTCTAGCTGAGATCAGCGCAAGTTTTATGTCTGTGGGTATTGTGCTTGCTGAGATTGGAAACTCCACTTATAAGTTGGGTTATGGACTTAGAATGAAAACATTCAAAATTTGTTAAGTGTTCTCAAAATAATACTATTAAACTTGAAAAATAGTTCATTGTTGGAATAAAGACCAGCATTTCCAGTTTCGAATGGTATAACTATTATGCCTGTAGGTATTGTGAGATCTGAGATGAAAGTGTGGACAGTTAAGGGTTACACCCTACTGAGAACAATACTCGTGCTTTTCACCACTCAGGAGAGAGGTGGTGGTAAAGAACGAGTAAAAATGCATAAAATGGAACAGATTTAAGTACAATATTCTACATAATTCAGCACTTTTTTAGGCAACGGAGTTGCCTTCTAAAATCGCTGGAAAACGTGCGTGTTTTGTTTCATATGGCCCCTTACGACAGAAAAAAATCTGCTGAAGGGAATTCGTTGATATTAAGCATACATTTAGAATGTAATGTAGTACATTCGATTCTGAAGTCTAGTTGAAATCTGTATTGCAGAAATTTTGTAAATTTGAATTGAAATTCGAGTTTCTATGGTAATGCTCGACTCGTCAGGCAAAATGAACAGGGGAAGGGGATATTTTTTCGTGGAGGGGGTAGGCCGAGACGAGCCAACACGGAGCGAAAGAGAAACCTCTAAAGTCTGCGTTCAAACAAAGCCAGCCTTTAGTTTCGAGCGCAAGAATGAGATAACACCACTGAAATTCGCACGTGACCACCGTACTGCCTTCTTTAAAACTACTTCAGTTTTACTGAAACTTGCCCCGGTTCTGCCAACTAAATGTGTGCCTCAAAGAATGAGTTCCAATCGTAACGTTATGAGAGCAGTGATTTTTTTCATTTTATTTGGTTGGCATGTTGTGTCAACAACGCGAAAGCAGGCCAAGCATGTCCGCCATTGCCGGTGGCTGATGTGCCCACCTCGCGACTTTAAATCATTTTGTAAAGTTATCGAAACGTTGACAAGGCGAACTGAATGCGTAAATAGTAGTTTTATACCTGCGGAAAACGGTTTGGTAAGTTTGACTTCGATCTGGTGAGCAGAATTCTTGAAATGATGTATTTACGTGTACCATTTTGTGTAAACAACGCCTTAACTCCGCGTTTTCCCAATAGAGCGCACCCCCGTCGCGGCCGCGGCGCGCTTGCCCGCTGGTCCTTCGCGTACC
This sequence comes from Frankliniella fusca, assembly GCA_029379305.1. Classification (NCBI taxonomy): domain Eukaryota; kingdom Metazoa; phylum Arthropoda; class Insecta; order Thysanoptera; family Thripidae; genus Frankliniella; species Frankliniella fusca. The sequence goes on from JAHWGI010000286.1 coordinate 1,085,315, forward strand.
AGCGGTATTAGGTAGGGCCCCGGTTCGCCCCTTCCGTGCGCCCGATGGAGGGTGGAGGGGAGGTTATTGTTGACGTTCTCCTCCGGCCGTGACCTCGCCGCCCAATTTTTGCCGTCAGAAGGAGAGCTTTCTTTTCTCCTGCTCCTGTCGATTAAATGTCGGCCGAACTGTCGGAGAATATTCATTACTTGAAACCCGCCTTATCAATTCAAACTTAGAATTATTTAGCCACTATCTTGACTATCGTAAACTGAACAAAACCAGTCGGTCTTCTTACAGTCTTATTCAACACTCACAATATTTTATTTTAGTTATAGAAACTCCGTTGTCTACCAGGATTTCGTGAAATCGTATTTTTTTTTTATTACTTTATTTTTACAAAAATGTGCACGTTTTTATTGTTACATTTCATATGCAAGAAAAAGGACATTGCCAGTTAGCTTGTAGAGAGGAGGAACGGAACGGAACGTCCCGAGAGGGTTCCTCGCCTTCCTCTTCATCTGCAGAATCAAGCTCGCACCGCGCTCAAGTAGAAGTCATATAGATATGTAGACGGCGGCGGCGTCGAAACACTCACTCTAAAAAATAACACAGAATTTTGTATCAAAATGTTGTCCAGTTTCTTGTAACGGAGTTGTAAAAGGTACACACTAACTGGCAATGTACTTTTTCTTACATATGAAATGTAACTATATAAACATGCAGATTTATGTTAAACAAATCGTGCTGAATTATGTAAAGTTTATAAATCTGTTTAATTTTGCGCAATATTTTCTGCATGCAATAATTTATACAGATCTATGCACAATATTCTACATAATTCGGCACAATTTTGTTCATAAATCTGTACGTTTATACAGTTACTTTTCACATATAAGAAAAAGTACATTGCCAGTTCGAGTGTAGAAGAGTGTAACTCGGTTACAAACTTTTGTGATCTGTCCCAAATCATATACATTTCCGTTTCAGTTACAAACATGGTTCCTTTTACAGTATTTTTTAAACATTGGAAACAGTAGTCAATACTAATATCCATAACTTTGCCGGGGGAGTAAAGAAAGGCTCCGAATCGCTCCGAATCGCCCGGAAGTTTTGACACAGGGTGGGGAGCCCCTCTCCAAGCAGACAGCTTTGTTGGCCGTGTGGTGAAACCTGCAACTCCTTAAAACGCACGTCTGAAGTTTAAACTCTCGCTAAGGTAAGGTAATTTACATCCAAGTTATCAGAGAGAAATTTAGACGTGAGCTTAAAAGAGCATGACATGACATGGTATCCTAGTTTAAACAAAAAAAAAAGTTGTGTCGTTTCTGATATTGAAAGAAAAAAAAAACTACAACGTTTGGCACGTTAATGAATGTGTTTCAATGTTACATAATTCTTGACAATATTTTTTTTTATGATTGCCATCACCCGATTTGTTGTTTGTTGGGCGTCGCGAAAGAGGGAAAACTTTTCTCTCAGCAAAAGTAAATAAAAATAATAAATAATAATAATAAACTTCCGACAAGTTTTAAGGAACTGAAACTACACTCTTCTTTCCTCTATATGAAATCCATGAGCGCATACCATGCTCTAGGGTATGACATGACAAATAATCTCTTGACCGCGAGCGGATGCCAGAAATAACTTTGGTACCGCATACCGCACCACCTCTTTCACGGTAAAAGCGATGTCTGATTTTTTGAGGAAAAGGGGAAAACTCTGAGGACCTTGCATACTTTGAGGAAAACTCCTTAGATTTTGAGGAGTCTTCCTCAAAATCTGAGGGGTTTCCCTCAAATAAACGAAAGTTCCTCAAAGTTTTCCCTCTTTCCTCAAAAAAATCAGACATTGTTTTTACAGTGTTGCGCCGCACCACCGCGGTCTATCTCTGCTGGAGTCGTTATTCGCCCGCAACGAGTCACGGTAGAAACGAGTCCTGGGATTCCCAGGAGAGTTTGAATCCCAGTGGATGTCCTGGAAAAAAGCGGCTTTTCCCAGGAGTTTTTCCTGGAAAACCCAGGACATCCCCTGGGAAAGATGATACCTCCTGGGAATGTGCAAATTCCCCTGGGAAACCCATGACTCGTTTTTGCCGCGAGACCGGAAAAAAAAGAAATGGGCAGAAATATCGGATAGGGGCGGATAGGGTAGGGTACCGCCGGCCTCCCCTCCCCTACCCGTCCTACCTCTGCGAGCTGTGTGGGATGGCACGCGAGAGAACCGAGGGCCGGCGCCTCAGCTCAGCGGAGCGCCATGTCATGGGGGATAATTGTAAACAATTTGCAGGTAGTTGGTCGCGGTGGGCGAGCGGGGGTTGGCATTAGCGGGCCGGTGCGATCGGACGCTCTGGACGCCTCCCGAACGCGGCGAGGTGGACTCCTCGCACCACGGTGGCCACATGGTGGCCATAACCCGCCACGCGCCGCACGCTTCACCTCGGTGGACTGTACCAGCTGGACGCACTCAGGGCAGTTCAGCGAGGCGCGGGAGTGTGCCGGGCGTGCCGGCCATACCGCGCGGTCCTCCGCGGCTGGTGTGATCCTCCGCCGCGGTTACATCATGTGATCATGTGTCCGAGGCGGGGCGGGGCGGGGCGGGGCGGGAGGCGTGAGGTCGTACGATTCTGGGCCGGTTCGGGTTCGGGTCGGGCCCGGGGCAGCAGGAGCCTGAGGTGTGTCGCACGCCGCACCGCGTGTTGTCGCAGCTTTCGCCGACAATTTATGGGAAAGGATTTCTCCTCGGAAGAAGAGGCTGGGCCGGCAGCATGTGTTTGTCGTGTCGGGGGCCAGGCGGGACGGGGAGAGGGCGGGGTGGGGCCGGGCGGGGCGGGGCGGGGCGTTTCATATCGTACCCGCCACCCCGTGGGGTCTCTGCGGCGGGCGGGCTGGCTCGACCTGCTTGCGCGCGCAAAGAGAGAGATATTGTTATTTCAGTCCCGCCGTATCAGCGGGGCCGAGTTCAGTTCAGTTCGAGACCGCTTTTCTCTCGGTCCGGCCTGACAGCAAGAAGGGGGACCTCGGCCCGCCCCGCACTGCCCCGCCCCGCTCTGCCGCGCTCGGTCACAGCCGTTGGTCCGGTATTATCTTTCTTGACGGAACGCGGAGTCCGCGCGGCAGTCATGTTGGCTCTCCCTTCTGCCCCTCCTCCCCGCCGTGACGGCAAGACCTAAATCCTCGTGTGCAAATCAGAGTTCTCCAACTGGAGGGTCTGGGTACCCCGGAACGCATACGAATGCACAAAAGAGAGCGAGAGGGAAATTCGATTCGATCACAGCATCTCACTCGCACCTGACCAACGGTTTTGGACGCGTCCCACGATTAGCCATACCAACCCGTTTGAGAACTCCGGTGCAAATACCTTCCCGAGTCCGACTTACGCTACCACGTCGAATAGACCTTTTCGCTCCCAAATTTAGTTAGCAGGTAACAGGTGTTATACTGCGCCATTGAAAATGTCCGAGGTTAGTTTCTTTTGGGTCCGGCCTCCAGTCCCTCCTTCGGCCGCGAGGCAGGGGCGCCGGAAGTGTTTTTAGCTTGGGGGTGCGCAAATGTGTATCAACATAAGGGGAGGAGGGGAAATTTTTTAGGAACTTTATACTTTAACTGTCACATTACTTTGCATGTGATGTCGCATACATCACGGTGTGAATTTTACTGTCACATTCAAATCAATTTGGCAAAAAAAAAAAAATATCCCAAAAGAATATGTGAAGAATACAGCAGTATTTTGATAGGTATTTTAAGCAATAAAATTCGGCCGTTTCTTGAATCAAATCTTACACACTAAACCCTTTTGCACTTTTTTGTGCATAAGCCTTGCAGGATTTTACACAACCATAGTTATGCACAATTTTTCCTGCATAACTATAACTATGCTTACTGCTCCTTATGCTCAAAATTGTGCAGAATTATGCACAATGTGTAACATAGTTATGCATAAAATTTTGTGCATAACTATGGTTGTATAAAATTGTGCATAAGGGTTTAGTGTGTAGAATGAAAAAAAAATTCTCGATCCCACTCAATCTTAGCAACGTTGTGTGTAACCGAGTCCCTATTTATAGTTTGCCAGCAAACCGGAACTGTTCGAATAGCCGTGGAGGCAACGAAACTGCAAACTAGTGAAAGGTTGTGAGGCAGACACGGTAGCTAACCGGTTACGTCGCATCTAAAATCGCCAAATCGAGTCAACGCAAGTCACTACTAGCAAAAATGTTAGGGGTGCTGCGCCCTCCCCCCCAACACTACTTTTGGGGGTGCGCAGCGCACCCACTGACTCCCACTTCCGGCGCCCCTGCCGCGAGGCGGGCTGCGAGTGCATGAGCCCGAGTCAAAACCGCAGCACGCCGCCGCGGTCCACCTGCCTCTGCCGACCCGCACCCCGTGCCAGCTACACCAGCCTGAGGGGCCAGAGGGGTCGGCTGACCGCATGAATGAGCCCCGCCGTACGCACGCACGAGACGTGAGCACACCCTGACGCACAGCGCCGCCCCACGCCGCCCCGCGGCCCGTGCTTCATGAGAGGGTGCATCCGGACACGTGAGGGGAGGGCGACCCACCCGAGGCGAGGCGCGGCTAGGCCCGGGTCACCACCGGATGATCGTAATAGAGGCTAGCGAAATCAGCGAAGATTTCAAAACAGTATCAACACAAATTGCTTTCCCTAAACAAAGTTTATCTTTTCCAACATTTCCGGTTTTTTCCGTTCTTTTCCGTTTTTTTTCTTCGGATTTTTCGGAAACTTTGAAAATTGACGGAGGCTGGCGTCGAATGAGTTGCCTATCCATAAAGCGCCGATTGAACAATTCACTTTTCATCGCGTAAAAAGCGAATTTCTCCCAAACCAAGAACGGTATCGTGTCCAGGTGGACTCTAGTGCACCCCCAGACCAACCCCCGAGGGTGAAATCATCCGAAAATCGTCGAAAACAAAAAGGATGATCGACCGAGATTCGAACTCGACAAAAGCGTCCCGACAGCGTAGTTGGTTTGGGACGGGGGACGGGTATGCTAACCACTACGCTGTCGGTTCGCACACTTCTTGCCGATGCGAAAAGGATTCTGTATCTACCGGCCTGGACGGGCCCGGCGGCGGGCGCGGAAGAGTTTTCCTTCCCGAATAGGATTCCGAATTTGCCCCTAACCAAGAACGGTATCGTGCTTCTGGCTACTAATATATGTTTCGCAGTGCCCACAGAGGATTCCCTGTGAATTTCAGCGTGATCTGAGACTATCGATTTTTGGTCAAATTTCCAAAGGCTATAGCCTTTCCATTTTTAGGGATTTTGGTCCAAAAAAAGTTTTCCCCCAAATTGACGGAGCTTGTTCAGGGGAGCTCTAGCGCACTTAGAAACCAACCCCCGAGAGTGATATCATTCGAAAACCGTCGAAAAAAAATTATTAGGTCGACCGAGATTCGAACACGATAAAAGCGACCCGACAGCCTAGTTGGTTTGGGACGGGGGACGGGTATGCTAACCACTAGGCTGTCGGATCGCACACATCTTGTCGATGCGAATAGGAATCCCTATCTACCGGCCCGAAAGGGCCCCGCGCAGCGCAGAAGAATTATCTTTTCCGTGTCACTCTTTTACGGCCAAAAAGATGCATGGAGGCGATAAGCTATTTAAAGCATCATCCAACTCGGGCGAAAAAGGGTATTCTTCTTCTCTCCCAAGACCGTTGCTAAAAATAACAGAAAATAAAAGGAAGAAAGCAAAAGGTCTGCGTGGGCCTGGATTCGAACCCGAGACCCTCCGTGCAGGTGCCCGTTGCTCTAACCACTAGACCACAGACTTCTGCTGTCAGCAGCTCTGCAAGCACCACATAGCTTCCGAAAATCTTCTGGTACCAGGAGCTGATTTCGAGGAGGTTACCTCCTCGCCTCTTCTGAACTCCGGGTTGAATACGGCTCGTTTCGCACGATTTTCTCTCAAACATGCAGGCGCGGGCTGGCGTCGAATGGGTTGCCTATCCATAAGGCGCCAATTGGACAATTCACTTTTCATCGCGTAAAAAGCGAATTTCTCCCAAACCAAGAACGGTATCGTGTCCAGGTGGACTCTAGTGCACCCCCAGACCAACCCCCGAGGGTGAAATCATCCGAAAATCGTCGAAAAAAAAAGGATGATTGACCGAGATTCGAACTCGACAAAAGCGTCCCGACAGCGTAGTTGGTTTGGGACGGGGGACGGGTATGCTAACCACTACGCTGTCGGTTCGCACACTTCTTGCCGATGCGAAAAGGATTCTGTATCTACCGGCCTGGACGGGCCCGGCGGCGGGCGCGGAAGAGTTTTCCTTCCCGAATAGGATTCCGAATTTGCCCCTAACCAAGAACGGTATCGTGCTTCTGGCTACTAATATATGTTTCGCAGTGCCCACAGAGGATTCCCTGTGAATTTCAGCGTGATCTGAGACTATCGATTTTTGGTCAAATTTCCAAAGGCTATAGCCTTTCCATTTTTAGGGATTTTGGTCCAAAAAAAGTTTTCCTCCAAATTGACGGAGCTTGTTCAGGGGAGCTCTAGCGCACTTAGAAACCAACCCCCGAGAGTGATATCATTCGAAAACCGTCGAAAAAAAATTATTAGGTCGACCGAGATTCGAACACGATAAAAGCGACCCGACAGCCTAGTTGGTTTGGGACGGGGGACGGGTATGCTAACCACTAGGCTGTCGGATCGCACACATCTTGTCGATGCGAATAGGAATCCCTATCTACCGGCCCGAAAGGGCCCCGCGCAGCGCAGAAGAATTATCTTTTCCGTGTCACTCTTTTACGGCCAAAAAGATGCATGGAGGCGATAAGCTATTTAAAGCATCATCCAACTCGGGCGAAAAAGGGTATTCTTCTTCTCTCCCAAGACCGTTGCTAAAAATAACAGAAAATAAAAGGAAGAAAGCAAAAGGTCTGCGGGGCCTGGATTCGAACCCGAGACCCTCCGTGCAGGTGCCCGTTGCTCTAACCACTAGACCACAGACTTCTGCTGTCAGTAGCTCTGCAAGCACCACATAGCTTCCGAAAATCTTCTGGTACCAGGAGCTGATTTCGAGGAGGTTACCTCCTCGCCTCTTCTGAACTCCGGGTTGAATACGGCTCGTTTCGCACGATTTTCTCTCAAACATGCAGGCGCGGGCTGGCGTCGAATGGGTTGCCTATCCATAAGGCGCCAATTGGACAATTCACTTTTCATCGCGTAAAAAGCGAATTTCTCCCAAACCAAGAACGGTATCGTGTCCAGGTGGACTCTAGTGCACCCCCAGACCAACCCCCGAGGGTGAAATCATCCGAAAATCGTCGAAAAAAAAAGGATGATTGACCGAGATTCGAACTCGACAAAAGCGTCCCGACAGCGTAGTTGGTTTGGGACGGGGGACGGGTATGCTAACCACTACGCTGTCGGTTCGCACACTTCTTGCCGATGCGAAAAGGATTCTGTATCTACCGGCCTGGACGGGCCCGGCGGCGGGCGCGGAAGAGTTTTCCTTCCCGAATAGGATTCCGAATTTGCCCCTAACCAAGAACGGTATCGTGCTTCTGGCTACTAATATATGTTTCGCAGTGCCCACAGAGGATTCCCTGTGAATTTCAGCGTGATCTGAGACTATCGATTTTTGGTCAAATTTCCAAAGGCTATAGCCTTTCCATTTTTAGGGATTTTGGTCCAAAAAAAGTTTTCCTCCAAATTGACGGAGCTTGTTCAGGGGAGCTCTAGCGCACTTAGAAACCAACCCCCGAGAGTGATATCATTCGAAAACCGTCGAAAAAAAATTATTAGGTCGACCGAGATTCGAACACGATAAAAGCGACCCGACAGCCTAGTTGGTTTGGGACGGGGGACGGGTATGCTAACCACTAGGCTGTCGGATCGCACACATCTTGTCGATGCGAATAGGAATCCCTATCTACCGGCCCGAAAGGGCCCCGCGCAGCGCAGAAGAATTATCTTTTCCGTGTCACTCTTTTACGGCCAAAAAGATGCATGGAGGCGATAAGCTATTTAAAGCATCATCCAACTCGGGCGAAAAAGGGTATTCTTCTTCTCTCCCAAGACCGTTGCTAAAAATAACAGAAAATAAAAGGAAGAAAGCAAAAGGTCTGCGGGGCCTGGATTCGAACCCGAGACCCTCCGTGCAGGTGCCCGTTGCTCTAACCACTAGACCACAGACTTCTGCTGTCAGCAGCTCTGCAAGCACCACATAGCTTCCGAAAATCTTCTGGTACCAGGAGCTGATTTCGAGGAGGTTACCTCCTCGCCTCTTCTGAACTCCGGGTTGAATACGGCTCGTTTCGCACGATTTTCTCTCAAACATGCAGGCGCGGGCTGGCGTCGAATGGGTTGCCTATCCATAAGGCGCCAATTGGACAATTCACTTTTCATCGCGTAAAAAGCGAATTTCTCCCAAACCAAGAACGGTATCGTGTCCAGGTGGACTCTAGTGCACCCCCAGACCAACCCCCGAGGGTGAAATCATCCGAAAATCGTCGAAAAAAAAAGGATGATTGACCGAGATTCGAACTCGACAAAAGCGTCCCGACAGCGTAGTTGGTTTGGGACGGGGGACGGGTATGCTAACCACTACGCTGTCGGTTCGCACACTTCTTGCCGATGCGAAAAGGATTCTGTATCTACCGGCCTGGACGGGCCCGGCGGGCGCGGAAGAGTTTTCCTTCCCGAATAGGATTCCGAATTTGCCCCTAACCAAGAACGGTATCGTGCTTCTGGCTACTAATATATGTTTCGCAGTGCCCACAGAGGATTCCCTGTGAATTTCAGCGTGATCTGAGACTATCGATTTTTGGTCAAATTTCCAAAGGCTATAGCCTTTCCATTTTTAGGGATTTTGGTCCAAAAAAAGTTTTCCTCCAAATTGACGGAGCTTGTTCAGGGGAGCTCTAGCGCACTTAGAAACCAACCCCCGAGAGTGATATCATTCGAAAACCGTCGAAAAAAAATTATTAGGTCGACCGAGATTCGAACACGATAAAAGCGACCCGACAGCCTAGTTGGTTTGGGACGGGGGACGGGTATGCTAACCACTAGGCTGTCGGATCGCACACATCTTGTCGATGCGAATAGGAATCCCTATCTACCGGCCCGAAAGGGCCCCGCGCAGCGCAGAAGAATTATCTTTTCCGTGTCACTCTTTTACGGCCAAAAAGATGCATGGAGGCGATAAGCTATTTAAAGCATCATCCAACTCGGGCGAAAAAGGGTATTCTTCTTCTCTCCCAAGACCGTTGCTAAAAATAACAGAAAATAAAAGGAAGAAAGCAAAAGGTCTGCGGGGCCTGGATTCGAACCCGAGACCCTCCGTGCAGGTGCCCGTTGCTCTAACCACTAGACCACAGACTTCTGCTGTCAGCAGCTCTGCAAGCACCACATAGCTTCCGAAAATCTTCTGGTACCAGGAGCTGATTTCGAGGAGGTTACCTCCTCGCCTCTTCTGAACTCCGGGTTGAATACGGCTCGTTTCGCACGATTTTCTCTCAAACATGCAGGCGCGGGCTGGCGTCGAATGGGTTGCCTATCCATAAGGCGCCAATTGGACAATTCACTTTTCATCGCGTAAAAAGCGAATTTCTCCCAAACCAAGAACGGTATCGTGTCCAGGTGGACTCTAGTGCACCCCCAGACCAACCCCCGAGGGTGAAATCATCCGAAAATCGTCGAAAAAAAAAGGATGATCGACCGAGATTCGAACTCGACAAAAGCGTCCCGACAGCGTAGTTGGTTTGGGACGGGGGACGGGTATGCTAACCACTACGCTGTCGGTTCGCACACTTCTTGCCGATGCGAAAAGGATTCTGTATCTACCGGCCTGGACGGGCCCGGCGGGCGCGGAAGAGTTTTCCTTCCCGAATAGGATTCCGAATTTGCCCCTAACCAAGAACGGTATCGTGCTTCTGGCTACTAATATATGTTTCGCAGTGCCCACAGAGGATTCCCTGTGAATTTCAGCGTGATCTGAGACTATCGATTTTTGGTCAAATTTCCAAAGGCTATAGCCTTTCCATTTTTAGGGATTTTGGTCCAAAAAAAGTTTTCCTCCAAATTGACGGAGCTTGTTCAGGGGAGCTCTAGCGCACTTAGAAACCAACCCCCGAGAGTGATATCATTCGAAAACCGTCGAAAAAAAATTATTAGGTCGACCGAGATTCGAACACGATAAAAGCGACCCGACAGCCTAGTTGGTTTGGGACGGGGGACGGGTATGCTAACCACTAGGCTGTCGGATCGCACACATCTTGTCGATGCGAATAGGAATCCCTATCTACCGGCCCGAAAGGGCCCCGCGCAGCGCAGAAGAATTATCTTTTCCGTGTCACTCTTTTACGGCCAAAAAGATGCATGGAGGCGATAAGCTATTTAAAGCATCATCCAACTCGGGCGAAAAAGGGTATTCTTCTTCTCTCCCAAGACCGTTGCTAAAAATAACAGAAAATAAAAGGAAGAAAGCAAAAGGTCTGCGGGGCCTGGATTCGAACCCGAGACCCTCCGTGCAGGTGCCCGTTGCTCTAACCACTAGACCACAGACTTCTGCTGTCAGCAGCTCTGCAAGCACCACATAGCTTCCGAAAATCTTCTGGTACCAGGAGCTGATTTCGAGGAGGTTACCTCCTCGCCTCTTCTGAACTCCGGGTTGAATACGGCTCGTTTCGCACGATTTTCTCTCAAACATGCAGGCGCGGGCTGGCGTCGAATGGGTTGCCTATCCATAAGGCGCCAATTGGACAATTCACTTTTCATCGCGTAAAAAGCGAATTTCTCCCAAACCAAGAACGGTATCGTGTCCAGGTGGACTTTAGTGCACCCCCAGACCAACCCCCGAGGGTGAAATCATCCGAAAATCGTCGAAAAAAAAGGATGATCGACCGAGATTCGAACTCGACAAAAGCGTCCCGACAGCGTAGTTGGTTTGGGACGGGGGACGGGTATGCTAACCACTACGCTGTCGGTTCGCACACTTCTTGCCGATGCGAAAAGGATTCTGTATCTACCGGCCTGGACGGGCCCGGCGGGCGCGGAAGAGTTTTCCTTCCCGAATAGGATTCCGAATTTGCCCCTAACCAAGAACGGTATCGTGCTTCTGGCTACTAATATATGTTTCGCAGTGCCCACAGAGGATTCCCTGTGAATTTCAGCGTGATCTGAGACTATCGATTTTTGGTCAAATTTCCAAAGGCTATAGCCTTTCCATTTTTAGGGATTTTGGTCCAAAAAAAGTTTTCCTCCAAATTGACGGAGCTTGTTCAGGGGAGCTCTAGCGCACTTAGAAACCAACCCCCGAGAGTGATATCATTCGAAAACCGTCGAAAAAAAATTATTAGGTCGACCGAGATTCGAACACGATAAAAGCGACCCGACAGCCTAGTTGGTTTGGGACGGGGGACGGGTATGCTAACCACTAGGCTGTCGGATCGCACACATCTTGTCGATGCGAATAGGAATCCCTATCTACCGGCCCGAAAGGGCCCCGCGCAGCGCAGAAGAATTATCTTTTCCGTGTCACTCTTTTACGGCCAAAAAGATGCATGGAGGCGATAAGCTATTTAAAGCATCATCCAACTCGGGCGAAAAAGGGTATTCTTCTTCTCTCCCAAGACCGTTGCTAAAAATAACAGAAAATAAAAGGAAGAAAGCAAAAGGTCTGCGGGGCCTGGATTCGAACCCGAGACCCTCCGTGCAGGTGCCCGTTGCTCTAACCACTAGACCACAGACTTCTGCTGTCAGCAGCTCTGCAAGCACCACATAGCTTCCGAAAATCTTCTGGTACCAGGAGCTGATTTCGAGGAGGTTACCTCCTCGCCTCTTCTGAACTCCGGGTTGAATACGGCTCGTTTCGCACGATTTTCTCTCAAACATGCAGGCGCGGGCTGGCGTCGAATGGGTTGCCTATCCATAAGGCGCCAATTGGACAATTCACTTTTCATCGCGTAAAAAGCGAATTTCTCCCAAACCAAGAACGGTATCGTGTCCAGGTGGACTTTAGTGCACCCCCAGACCAACCCCCGAGGGTGAAATCATCCGAAAATCGTCGAAAAAAAAAGGATGATCGACCGAGATTCGAACTCGACAAAAGCGTCCCGACAGCGTAGTTGGTTTGGGACGGGGGACGGGTATGCTAACCACTACGCTGTCGGTTCGCACACTTCTTGCCGATGCGAAAAGGATTCTGTATCTACCGGCCTGGACGGGCCCGGCGGGCGCGGAAGAGTTTTCCTTCCCGAATAGGATTCCGAATTTGCCCCTAACCAAGAACGGTATCGTGCTTCTGGCTACTAATATATGTTTCGCAGTGCCCACAGAGGATTCCCTGTGAATTTCAGCGTGATCTGAGACTATCGATTTTTGGTCAAATTTCCAAAGGCTATAGCCTTTCCATTTTTAGGGATTTTGGTCCAAAAAAAGTTTTCCTCCAAATTGACGGAGCTTGTTCAGGGGAGCTCTAGCGCACTTAGAAACCAACCCCCGAGAGTGATATCATTCGAAAACCGTCGAAAAAAAATTATTAGGTCGACCGAGATTCGAACACGATAAAAGCGACCCGACAGCCTAGTTGGTTTGGGACGGGGGACGGGTATGCTAACCACTAGGCTGTCGGATCGCACACATCTTGTCGATGCGAATAGGAATCCCTATCTACCGGCCCGAAAGGGCCCCGCGCAGCGCAGAAGAATTATCTTTTCCGTGTCACTCTTTTACGGCCAAAAAGATGCATGGAGGCGATAAGCTATTTAAAGCATCATCCAACTCGGGCGAAAAAGGGTATTCTTCTTCTCTCCCAAGACCGTTGCTAAAAATAACAGAAAATAAAAGGAAGAAAGCAAAAGGTCTGCGGGGCCTGGATTCGAACCCGAGACCCTCCGTGCAGGTGCCCGTTGCTCTAACCACTAGACCACAGACTTCTGCTGTCAGCAGCTCTGCAAGCACCACATAGCTTCCGAAAATCTTCTGGTACCAGGAGCTGATTTCGAGGAGGTTACCTCCTCGCCTCTTCTGAACTCCGGGTTGAATACGGCTCGTTTCGCACGATTTTCTCTCAAACATGCAGGCGCGGGCTGGCGTCGAATGGGTTGCCTATCCATAAGGCGCCAATTGGACAATTCACTTTTCATCGCGTAAAAAGCGAATTTCTCCCAAACCAAGAACGGTATCGTGTCCAGGTGGACTCTAGTGCACCCCCAGACCAACCCCCGAGGGTGAAATCATCCGAAAATCGTCGAAAAAAAAAGGATGATCGACCGAGATTCGAACTCGACAAAAGCGTCCCGACAGCGTAGTTGGTTTGGGACGGGGGACGGGTATGCTAACCACTACGCTGTCGGTTCGCACACTTCTTGCCGATGCGAAAAGGATTCTGTATCTACCGGCCTGGACGGGCCCGGCGGGCGCGGAAGAGTTTTCCTTCCCGAATAGGATTCCGAATTTGCCCCTAACCAAGAACGGTATCGTGCTTCTGGCTACTAATATATGTTTCGCAGTGCCCACAGAGGATTCCCTGTGAATTTCAGCGTGATCTGAGACTATCGATTTTTGGTCAAATTTCCAAAGGCTATAGCCTTTCCATTTTTAGGGATTTTGGTCCAAAAAAAGTTTTCCTCCAAATTGACGGAGCTTGTTCAGGGGAGCTCTAGCGCACTTAGAAACCAACCCCCGAGAGTGATATCATTCGAAAACCGTCGAAAAAAAATTATTAGGTCGACCGAGATTCGAACACGATAAAAGCGACCCGACAGCCTAGTTGGTTTGGGACGGGGGACGGGTATGCTAACCACTAGGCTGTCGGATCGCACACATCTTGTCGATGCGAATAGGAATCCCTATCTACCGGCCCGAAAGGGCCCCGCGCAGCGCAGAAGAATTATCTTTTCCGTGTCACTCTTTTACGGCCAAAAAGATGCATGGAGGCGATAAGCTATTTAAAGCATCATCCAACTCGGGCGAAAAAGGGTATTCTTCTTCTCTCCCAAGACCGTTGCTAAAAATAACAGAAAATAAAAGGAAGAAAGCAAAAGGTCTGCGGGGCCTGGATTCGAACCCGAGACCCTCCGTGCAGGTGCCCGTTGCTCTAACCACTAGACCACAGACTTCTGCTGTCAGCAGCTCTGCAAGCACCACATAGCTTCCGAAAATCTTCTGGTACCAGGAGCTGATTTCGAGGAGGTTACCTCCTCGCCTCTTCTGAACTCCGGGTTGAATACGGCTCGTTTCGCACGATTTTCTCTCAAACATGCAGGCGCGGGCTGGCGTCGAATGGGTTGCCTATCCATAAGGCGCCAATTGGACAATTCACTTTTCATCGCGTAAAAAGCGAATTTCTCCCAAACCAAGAACGGTATCGTGTCCAGGTGGACTCTAGTGCACCCCCAGACCAACCCCCGAGGGTGAAATCATCCGAAAATCGTCGAAAAAAAAAGGATGATCGACCGAGATTCGAACTCGACAAAAGCGTCCCGACAGCGTAGTTGGTTTGGGACGGGGGACGGGTATGCTAACCACTACGCTGTCGGTTCGCACACTTCTTGCCGATGCGAAAAGGATTCTGTATCTACCGGCCTGGACGGGCCCGGCGGGCGCGGAAGAGTTTTCCTTCCCGAATAGGATTCCGAATTTGCCCCTAACCAAGAACGGTATCGTGCTTCTGGCTACTAATATATGTTTCGCAGTGCCCACAGAGGATTCCCTGTGAATTTCAGCGTGATCTGAGACTATCGATTTTTGGTCAAATTTCCAAAGGCTATAGCCTTTCCATTTTTAGGGATTTTGGTCCAAAAAAAGTTTTCCTCCAAATTGACGGAGCTTGTTCAGGGGAGCTCTAGCGCACTTAGAAACCAACCCCCGAGAGTGATATCATTCGAAAACCGTCGAAAAAAAATTATTAGGTCGACCGAGATTCGAACACGATAAAAGCGACCCGACAGCCTAGTTGGTTTGGGACGGGGGACGGGTATGCTAACCACTAGGCTGTCGGATCGCACACATCTTGTCGATGCGAATAGGAATCCCTATCTACCGGCCCGAAAGGGCCCCGCGCAGCGCAGAAGAATTATCTTTTCCGTGTCACTCTTTTACGGCCAAAAAGATGCATGGAGGCGATAAGCTATTTAAAGCATCATCCAACTCGGGCGAAAAAGGGTATTCTTCTTCTCTCCCAAGACCGTTGCTAAAAATAACAGAAAATAAAAGGAAGAAAGCAAAAGGTCTGCGGGGCCTGGATTCGAACCCGAGACCCTCCGTGCAGGTGCCCGTTGCTCTAACCACTAGACCACAGACTTCTGCTGTCAGCAGCTCTGCAAGCACCACATAGCTTCCGAAAATCTTCTGGTACCAGGAGCTGATTTCGAGGAGGTTACCTCCTCGCCTCTTCTGAACTCCGGGTTGAATACGGCTCGTTTCGCACGATTTTCTCTCAAACATGCAGGCGCGGGCTGGCGTCGAATGGGTTGCCTATCCATAAGGCGCCAATTGGACAATTCACTTTTCATCGCGTAAAAAGCGAATTTCTCCCAAACCAAGAACGGTATCGTGTCCAGGTGGACTCTAGTGCACCCCCAGACCAACCCCCGAGGGTGAAATCATCCGAAAATCGTCGAAAAAAAAAGGATGATCGACCGAGATTCGAACTCGACAAAAGCGTCCCGACAGCGTAGTTGGTTTGGGACGGGGGACGGGTATGCTAACCACTACGCTGTCGGTTCGCACACTTCTTGCCGATGCGAAAAGGATTCTGTATCTACCGGCCTGGACGGGCCCGCGGCGGGCGCGGAAGAGTTTTCCTTCCCGAATAGGATTCCGAATTTGCCCCTAACCAAGAACGGTATCGTGCTTCTGGCTACTAATATATGTTTCGCAGTGCCCACAGAGGATTCCCTGTGAATTTCAGCGTGATCTGAGACTATCGATTTTTGGTCAAATTTCCAAAGGCTATAGCCTTTCCATTTTTAGGGATTTTGGTCCAAAAAAAGTTTTCCTCCAAATTGACGGAGCTTGTTCAGGGGAGCTCTAGCGCACTTAGAAACCAACCCCCGAGAGTGATATCATTCGAAAACCGTCGAAAAAAAATTATTAGGTCGACCGAGATTCGAACACGATAAAAGCGACCCGACAGCCTAGTTGGTTTGGGACGGGGGACGGGTATGCTAACCACTAGGCTGTCGGATCGCACACATCTTGTCGATGCGAATAGGAATCCCTATCTACCGGCCCGAAAGGGCCCCGCGCAGCGCAGAAGAATTATCTTTTCCGTGTCACTCTTTTACGGCCAAAAAGATGCATGGAGGCGATAAGCTATTTAAAGCATCATCCAACTCGGGCGAAAAAGGGTATTCTTCTTCTCTCCCAAGACCGTTGCTAAAAATAACAGAAAATAAAAGGAAGAAAGCAAAAGGTCTGCGGGGCCTGGATTCGAACCCGAGACCCTCCGTGCAGGTGCCCGTTGCTCTAACCACTAGACCACAGACTTCTGCTGTCAGCAGCTCTGCAAGCACCACATAGCTTCCGAAAATCTTCTGGTACCAGGAGCTGATTTCGAGGAGGTTACCTCCTCGCCTCTTCTGAACTCCGGGTTGAATACGGCTCGTTTCGCACGATTTTCTCTCAAACATGCAGGCGCGGGCTGGCGTCGAATGGGTTGCCTATCCATAAGGCGCCAATTGGACAATTCACTTTTCATCGCGTAAAAAGCGAATTTCTCCCAAACCAAGAACGGTATCGTGTCCAGGTGGACTCTAGTGCACCCCCAGACCAACCCCCGAGGGTGAAATCATCCGAAAATCGTCGAAAAAAAAAGGATGATTGACCGAGATTCGAACTCGACAAAAGCGTCCCGACAGCGTAGTTGGTTTGGGACGGGGGACGGGTATGCTAACCACTACGCTGTCGGTTCGCACACTTCTTGCCGATGCGAAAAGGATTCTGTATCTACCGGCCTGGACGGGCCCGGCGGCGGGCGCGGAAGAGTTTTCCTTCCCGAATAGGATTCCGAATTTGCCCCTAACCAAGAACGGTATCGTGCTTCTGGCTACTAATATATGTTTCGCAGTGCCCACAGAGGATTCCCTGTGAATTTCAGCGTGATCTGAGACTATCGATTTTTGGTCAAATTTCCAAAGGCTATAGCCTTTCCATTTTTAGGGATTTTGGTCCAAAAAAAGTTTTCCTCCAAATTGACGGAGCTTGTTCAGGGGAGCTCTAGCGCACTTAGAAACCAACCCCCGAGAGTGATATCATTCGAAAACCGTCGAAAAAAAATTATTAGGTCGACCGAGATTCGAACACGATAAAAGCGACCCGACAGCCTAGTTGGTTTGGGACGGGGGACGGGTATGCTAACCACTAGGCTGTCGGATCGCACACATCTTGTCGATGCGAATAGGAATCCCTATCTACCGGCCCGAAAGGGCCCCGCGCAGCGCAGAAGAATTATCTTTTCCGTGTCACTCTTTTACGGCCAAAAAGATGCATGGAGGCGATAAGCTATTTAAAGCATCATCCAACTCGGGCGAAAAAGGGTATTCTTCTTCTCTCCCAAGACCGTTGCTAAAAATAACAGAAAATAAAAGGAAGAAAGCAAAAGGTCTGCGGGGCCTGGATTCGAACCCGAGACCCTCCGTGCAGGTGCCCGTTGCTCTAACCACTAGACCACAGACTTCTGCTGTCAGCAGCTCTGCAAGCACCACATAGCTTCCGAAAATCTTCTGGTACCAGGAGCTGATTTCGAGGAGGTTACCTCCTCGCCTCTTCTGAACTCCGGGTTGAATACGGCTCGTTTCGCACGATTTTCTCTCAAACATGCAGGCGCGGGCTGGCGTCGAATGGGTTGCCTATCCATAAGGCGCCAATTGGACAATTCACTTTTCATCGCGTAAAAAGCGAATTTCTCCCAAACCAAGAACGGTATCGTGTCCAGGTGGACTCTAGTGCACCCCCAGACCAACCCCCGAGGGTGAAATCATCCGAAAATCGTCGAAAACAAAAAGGATGATTGACCGAGATTCGAACTCGACAAAAGCGTCCCGACAGCGTAGTTGGTTTGGGACGGGGGACGGGTATGCTAACCACTACGCTGTCGGTTCGCACACTTCTTGCCGATGCGAAAAGGATTCTGTATCTACCGGCCTGGACGGGCCCGGCGGCGGGCGCGGAAGAGTTTTCCTTCCCGAATAGGATTCCGAATTTGCCCCTAACCAAGAACGGTATCGTGCTTCTGGCTACTAATATATGTTTCGCAGTGCCCACAGAGGATTCCCTGTGAATTTCAGCGTGATCTGAGACTATCGATTTTTGGTCAAATTTCCAAAGGCTATAGCCTTTCCATTTTTAGGGATTTTGGTCCAAAAAAAGTTTTCCTCCAAATTGACGGAGCTTGTTCAGGGGAGCTCAAGCGCACTTAGAAACCAACCCCCGAGAGTGATATCATTCGAAAACCGTCGAAAAAAAATTATTAGGTCGACCGAGATTCGAACACGATAAAAGCGACCCGACAGCCTAGTTGGTTTGGGACGGGGGACGGGTATGCTAACCACTAGGCTGTCGGATCGCACACATCTTGTCGATGCGAATAGGAATCCCTATCTACCGGCCCGAAAGGGCCCCGCGCAGCGCAGAAGAATTATCTTTTCCGTGTCACTCTTTTACGGCCAAAAAGATGCATGGAGGCGATAAGCTATTTAAAGCATCATCCAACTCGGGCGAAAAAGGGTATTCTTCTTCTCTCCCAAGACCGTTGCTAAAAATAACAGAAAATAAAAGGAAGAAAGCAAAAGGTCTGCGGGGCCTGGATTCGAACCCGAGACCCTCCGTGCAGGTGCCCGTTGCTCTAACCACTAGACCACAGACTTCTGCTGTCAGCAGCTCTGCAAGCACCACATAGCTTCCGAAAATCTTCTGGTACCAGGAGCTGATTTCGAGGAGGTTACCTCCTCGCCTCTTCTGAACTCCGGGTTGAATACGGCTCGTTTCGCACGATTTTCTCTCAAACATGCAGGCGCGGGCTGGCGTCGAATGGGTTGCCTATCCATAAGGCGTCAATTGGACAATTCACTTTTCATCGCGTAAAAAGCGAATTTCTCCCAAACCAAGAACGGTATCGTGTCCAGGTGGACTCTAGTGCACCCCCAGACCAACCCCCGAGAGTGATATCATTCGAAAACCGTCGAAAAATAATTATTAGGTCGACCGAGATTCGAACACGATAAAAGCGACCCGACAGCCTAGTTGGTTTGGGACGGGGGACGGGTATGCTAACCACTAGGCTGTCGGATCGCACACATCTTGTCGATGCGAATAGGAATCCCTATCTACCGGCCCGAAAGGGCCCCGCGCAGCCCAGAAGAATTATCTTTTCCGTGTCACTCTTTTACGGCCAAAAAGATGCATGGAGGCGATAAGCTATTTAAAGCATCATCCAACTCGGGCGAAAAAGGGTATTCTTCTTCTCTCCCAAGACCGTTGCTAAAAATAACAGAAAATAAAAGGAAGAAAGCAAAAGGTCTGCGGGGCCTGGATTCGAACCCGAGACCCTCCGTGCAGGTGCCCGTTGCTCTAACCACTAGACCACAGACTTCTGCTGTCAGCAGCTCTGCAAGCACCACATAGCTTCCGAAAATCTTCTGGTACCAGGAGCTGATTTCGAGGAGGTTACCTCCTCGCCTCTTCTGAACTCCGGGTTGAATACGGCTCGTTTCGCACGATTTTCTCTCAAACATGCAGGCGCGGGCTGGCGTCGAATGGGTTGCCTATCCATAAGGCGCCAATTGGACAATTCACTTTTCATCGCGTAAAAAGCGAATTTCTCCCAAACCAAGAACGGTATCGTGTCCAGGTGGACTCTAGTGCACCCCCAGACCAACCCCCGAGGGTGAAATCATCCGAAAATCGTCGAAAACAAAAAGGATGATTGACCGAGATTCGAACTCGACAAAAGCGTCCCGACAGCGTAGTTGGTTTGGGACGGGGGACGGGTATGCTAAACACTACGCTGTCGGTTCGCACACTTCTTGCCGATGCGAAAAGGATTCTGTATCTACCGGCCTGGACGGGCCCGGCGGCGGGCGCGGAAGAGTTTTCCTTCCCGAATAGGATTCCGAATTTGCCCCTAACCAAGAACGGTATCGTGCTTCTGGCTACTAATATATGTTTCGCAGTGCCCACAGAGGATTCCCTGTGAATTTCAGCGTGATCTGAGACTATCGATTTTTGGTCAAATTTCCAAAGGCTATAGCCTTTCCATTTTTAGGGATTTTGGTCCAAAAAAAGTTTTCCTCCAAATTGACGGAGCTTGTTCAGGGGAGCTCTAGCGCACTTAGAAACCAACCCCCGAGAGTGATATCATTCGAAAACCGTCGAAAAAAAATTATTAGGTCGACCGAGATTCGAACACGATAAAAGCGACCCGACAGCCTAGTTGGTTTGGGACGGGGGACGGGTATGCTAACCACTAGGCTGTCGGATCGCACACATCTTGTCGATGCGAATAGGAATCCCTATCTACCGGACCGGAAGGGCCCCGCGCAGCGCAGAAGAATTATCTTTTCCGTGTCACTCTTTTACGGCCAAAAAGATGCATGGAGGCGATAAGCTATTTAAAGCATCATCCAACTCGGGCGAAAAAGGGTATTCTTCTTCTCTCCCAAGACCGTTGCTAAAAATAACAGAAAATAAAAGGAAGAAAGCAAAAGGTCTGCGGGGCCTGGATTCGAACCCGAGACCCTCCGTGCAGGTGCCCGTTGCTCTAACCACTAGACCACAGACTTCTGCTGTCAGCAGCTCTGCAAGCACCACATAGCTTCCGAAAATCTTCTGGTACCAGGAGCTGATTTCGAGGAGGTTACCTCCTCGCCTCTTCTGAACTCCGGGTTGAATACGGCTCGTTTCGCACGATTTTCTCTCAAACATGCAGGCGCGGGCTGGCGTCGAATGGGTTGCCTATCCATAAGGCGCCAATTGGACAATTCACTTTTCATCGCGTAAAAAGCGAATTTCTCCCAAACCAAGAACGGTATCGTGTCCAGGTAGACTCTAGTGCACCCCCAGACCAACCCCCGAGAGTGATATCATTCGAAAACCGTCGAAAAAAAATTATTAGGTCGACCGAGATTCGAACACGATAAAAGCGACCCGACAGCCTAGTTGGTTTGGGACGGGGGACGGGTATGCTAAACACTAGGCTGTCGGATCGCACACATCTTGTCGATGCGAATAGGAATCCCTATCTACCGGCCCGAAAGGGCCCCGCGCAGCGCAGAAGAATTATCTTTTCCGTGTCACTCTTTTACGGCCAAAAAGATGCATGGAGGCGATAAGCTATTTAAAGCATCATCCAACTCGGGCGGAAAAGGGTATTCTTCTTCTCTCCCAAGACCGTTGCTAAAAATAACAGAAAATAAAAGGAAGAAAGCAAAAGGTCTGCGGGGCCTGGATTCGAACCCGAGACCCTCCGTGCAGGTGCCCGTTGCTCTAACCACTAGACCACAGACTTCTGCTGTCAGCAGCTCTGCAAGCACCACATAGCTTCCGAAAATCTTCTGGTACCAGGAGCTGATTTCGAGGAGGTTACCTCCTCGCCTCTTCTGAACTCCGGGTTGAATACGGCTCGTTTCGCACGATTTTCTCTCAAACATGCAGGCGCGGGCTGGCGTCGAATGGGTTGCCTATCCATAAGGCGCCAATTGGACAATTCACTTTTCATCGCGTAAAAAGCGAATTTCTCCCAAACCAAGAACGGTATCGTGTCCAGGTAGACTCTAGTGCACCCCCAGACCAACCCCCGAGAGTGATATCATTCGAAAACCGTCGAAAAAAAATTATTAGGTCGACCGAGATTCGAACACGATAAAAGCGACCCGACAGCCTAGTTGGTTTGGGACGGGGGACGGGTATGCTAAACACTAGGCTGTCGGATCGCACACATCTTGTCGATGCGAATAGGAATCCCTATCTACCGGCCCGAAAGGGCCCCGCGCAGCGCAGAAGAATTATCTTTTCCGTGTCACTCTTTTACGGCCAAAAAGATGCATGGAGGCGATAAGCTATTTAAAGCATCATCCAACTCGGGCGGAAAAGGGTATTCTTCTTCTCTCCCAAGACCGTTGCTAAAAATAACAGAAAATAAAAGGAAGAAAGCAAAAGGTCTGCGGGGCCTGGATTCGAACCCGAGACCCTCCGTGCAGGTGCCCGTTGCTCTAACCACTAGACCACAGACTTCTGCTGTCAGCAGCTCTGCAAGCACCACATAGCTTCCGAAAATCTTCTGGTACCAGGAGCTGATTTCGAGGAGGTTACCTCCTCGCCTCTTCTGAACTCCGGGTTGAATACGGCTCGTTTCGCACGATTTTCTCTCAAACATGCAGGCGCGGGCTGGCGTCGAATGGGTTGCCTATCCATAAGGCGCCAATTGGACAATTCACTTTTCATCGCGTAAAAAGCGAATTTCTCCCAAACCAAGAACGGTATCGTGTCCAGGTGGACTCTAGTGCACCCCCAGACCAACCCCCGAGCGTGAAATCATCCGAAAATCGTCGAAAACAAAAAGGATGATCGACCGAGATTTGAACTCGACAAAAGCGTCCCGACAGCGTAGTTGGTTTGGGACGGGGGACGGGTATGCTAACCACTACGCTGTCGGTTCGCACACTTCTTGCCGATGCGAAAAGGATTCTGTATCTACCGGCCTGGACGGGCCCGGCGGCGGGCGCGGAAGAGTTTTCCTTCCCGAATAGGATTCCGAATTTGCCCCTAACCAAGAACGGTATCGTGCTTCTGGCTACTAATATATGTTTCGCAGTGCCCACAGAGGATTCCCTGTGAATTTCAGCGTGATCTGAGACTATCGATTTTTGGTCAAATTTCCAAAGGCTATAGCCTTTCCATTTTTAGGGATTTTGGTCCAAAAAAAGTTTTCCTCCAAATTGACGGAGCTTGTTCAGGGGAGCTCTAGCGCACTTAGAAACCAACCCCCGAGAGTGATATCATTCGAAAACCGTCGAAAAAAAATTATTAGGTCGACCGAGATTCGAACACGATAAAAGCGACCCGACAGCCTAGTTGGTTTGGGACGGGGGACGGGTATGCTAACCACTAGGCTGTCGGATCGCACACATCTTGTCGATGCGAATAGGAATCCCTATCTACCGGCCCGAAAGGGCCCCGCGCAGCGCAGAAGAATTATCTTTTCCGTGTCACTCTTTTACGGCCAAAAAGATGCATGGAGGCGATAAGCTATTTAAAGCATCATCCAACTCGGGCGAAAAAGGGTATTCTTCTTCTCTCCCAAGACCGTTGCTAAAAATAACAGAAAATAAAAGGAAGAAAGCAAAAGGTCTGCGGGGCCTGGATTCGAACCCGAGACCCTCCGTGCAGGTGCCCGTTGCTCTAACCACTAGACCACAGACTTCTGCTGTCAGCAGCTCTGCAAGCACCACATAGCTTCCGAAAATCTTCTGGTACCAGGAGCTGATTTCGAGGAGGTTACCTCCTCGCCTCTTCTGAACTCCGGGTTGAATACGGCTCGTTTCGCACGATTTTCTCTCAAACATGCAGGCGCGGGCTGGCGTCGAATGGGTTGCCTATCCATAAGGCGCCAATTGGACAATTCACTTTTCATCGCGTAAAAAGCGAATTTCTCCCAAACCAAGAACGGTATCGTGTCCAGGTGGACTCTAGTGCACCCCCAGACCAACCCCCGAGCGTGAAATCATCCGAAAATCGTCGAAAACAAAAAGGATGATTGACCGAGATTCGAACTCGACAAAAGCGTCCCGACATCGTAGTTGGTTTGGGACGGGGGACGGGTATGCTAACCACTACGCTGTCGGTTCGCACACTTCTTGCCGATGCGAAAAGGATTCTGTATCTACCGGCCTGGACGGGCCCGGCGGCGGGCGCGGAAGAGTTTTCCTTCCCGAATAGGATTCCGAATTTGCCCCTAACCAAGAACGGTATCGTGCTTCTGGCTACTAATATATGTTTCGCAGTGCCCACAGAGGATTCCCTGTGAATTTCAGCGTGATCTGAGACTATCGATTTTTGGTCAAATTTCCAAAGGCTATAGCCTTTCCATTTTTAGGGATTTTGGTCCAAAAAAAGTTTTCCTCCAAATTGACGGAGCTTGTTCAGGGGAGCTCTAGCGCACTTAGAAACCAACCCCCGAGAGTGATATCATTCGAAAACCGTCGAAAAAAAATTATTAGGTCGACCGAGATTCGAACACGATAAAAGCGACCCGACAGCCTAGTTGGTTTGGGACGGGGGACGGGTATGCTAACCACTAGGCTGTCGGATCGCACACATCTTGTCGATGCGAATAGGAATCCCTATCTACCGGCCCGAAAGGGCCCCGCGCAGCGCAGAAGAATTATCTTTTCCGTGTCACTCTTTTACGGCCAAAAAGATGCATGGAGGCGATAAGCTATTTAAAGCATCATCCAACTCGGGCGAAAAAGGGTATTCTTCTTCTCTCCCAAGACCGTTGCTAAAAATAACAGAAAATAAAAGGAAGAAAGCAAAAGGTCTGCGGGGCCTGGATTCGAACCCGAGACCCTCCGTGCAGGTGCCCGTTGCTCTAACCACTAGACCACAGACTTCTGCTGTCAGCAGCTCTGCAAGCACCACATAGCTTCCGAAAATCTTCTGGTACCAGGAGCTGATTTCGAGGAGGTTACCTCCTCGCCTCTTCTGAACTCCGGGTTGAATACGGCTCGTTTCGCACGATTTTCTCTCAAACATGCAGGCGCGGGCTGGCGTCGAATGGGTTGCCTATCCATAAGGCGCCAATTGGACAATTCACTTTTCATCGCGTAAAAAGCGAATTTCTCCCAAACCAAGAACGGTATCGTGTCCAGGTGGACTCTAGTGCACCCCCAGACCAACCCCCGAGAGTGATATCATTCGAAAACCGTCGAAAAAAAATTATTAGGTCGACCGAGATTCGAACACGATAAAAGCGACCCGACAGCCTAGTTGGTTTGGGACGGGGGACGGGTATGCTAAACACTAGGCTGTCGGATCGCACACATCTTGTCGATCCCGTGATAAAAAAGGATTTGTGCACAACGCGTGCGCGGCCTGTGCGCCGCTTGTGCAAATCGCGTGCAAGACGCGTGCGCAGAGTGTGCGAAACACGTGCGCCGCGAGTGCGAAACGCGTGCACATCGCGTGCGAAACGAGTGCACAAGACGTGCGCGACGCGTGCGCAAGGTTTCTGTGCGCAAAGCTGGTGTGCACAGCCGAGACACGCTGTAGCTGTGCACGGCGACCACGCTCCATGTGCAGATCGAGTGCAATGCGCACGGGACCTGTGCACAGAGTGCGCGTATGCCGTGCGCAACCGGCGCGAAAGGTCGGGAAACCTGTGCTTACCCCGTGCAACACGCGTGCAAAACCGAGCGAATCTCTGCTCTGAGTGTGCTATGCGCGTGCTCCATATTGTGTCGCGCGTGCAAAGGTGTGCACGCCTCTTCTCACTCGAGTCGTCCCCTGATGACCACCTGAACAGAACACGATTTCCCGGTCTCGGGGCTGTGGGAAATCTAGCGCCGAAAACCGTTTTTCTCTGCGGCGTCGGGTTCCCGAGATACGAGGACGTACCACGACGTACCGGGAGCACCGCGCCAAGGATACGTTCACATTTTGGAGGCCAAAGTGACCCTGGCGCCATTCTCATTGGGTGTCCGGGACTTCTGACTTCAGAATTAGGTTCCATAGGCTGTGACGCTTCTGTAGACACCTTGAACACCCCACTGCCACCCGGCATTGGGGTTTGACGGCGTCCTTAACAGTCTGATCCTGTCGAACACAACATATATACAGGAATGCACCGTTTTAGGACGCCGTCAAACCCCAATGCCGGCTGGCAGTGGGGTGTTCAAGGTGTCTACAGAAGCGTCACAGCCCATGGAACCTAATTCTGAAGTCAGAAGTCCCGGACACCCAATGAGAAAGGCGCCAGGGTCACTTTGGCCTCCAAAATGTGAACGTATCCTTGGCGCGGTGCTCCCGGTACGTCGTGGTACGTCCTCGTATCTCGGGAACCCGACGCCGCAGAGAAAAACGGTTTTCGGCGCTAGATTTCCCACAGCCCCGAGACCGGGAAATCGTGTTCTGTTCAGGTGGTCATCAGGGGACGACTCGAGTGAGAAGAGGCGTGCACACCTTTGCACGCGCGACACAATATGGAGCACGCGCATAGCACACTCAGAGCAGAGATTCGCTCGGTTTGGCACGCGTGTTGCACGGGGTAAGCACAGGTTTCCCGACCTTTCGCGCCGGGTGCGCACGGCATACGCGCACTCTGTGCACAGGTCCCGTGCGCATTGCACCCGATCTGCACATGAAGCGTGGTCGCACGCTAAATCTTATGAACTTTTTTTATACGCAGCTACCGATTTCTGTAAACATGCTCTATTTATGAATAATTTTTTACCCAATTATGAACAAAATGAGCCGATTATGAACAATTTTTTTCATAATTGCGCACGAAATTATTCGTAAATAGAGCATGTTTACAGAAATCGGTAGCTACGTATAAAAAAAGTTCATAAGAATTTAGTGTGCGCCGTGCACAGCTACGGCGTGTCTCGGCTGTGCACACCAGCTTTGCGCACAGAAACCTTGCGCACGCGTCGCGCACGCGATGTGCACTCGTTTCGCACGCGATGTGCACGCGTTTCGCACTCGCGGCGCACGTGTTTCGCACACTCTGCGCACGCGTCTTGCACGCGATTTGCACAAGCGGCGCACAGGCCGCGCACGCGTTGTGCACAAATCCTTTTTATCACGGGATGCGAATAGGAATCCCTATCTACCGGCCCGAAAGGGCCCCGCGCAGCGCAGAAGAATTATCTTTTCCGTGTCACTCTTTTACGGCCAAAAAGATGCATGGAGGCGATAAGCTATTTAAAGCATCATCCAACTCGGGCGGAAAAGGGTATTCTTCTTCTCTCCCAAGACCGTTGCTAAAAATAACAGAAAATAAAAGGAAGAAAGCAAAAGGTCTGCGGGGCCTGGATTCGAACCCGAGACCCTCCGTGCAGGTGCCCGTTGCTCTAACCACTAGACCACAGACTTCTGCTGTCAGCAGCTCTGCAAGCACCACATAGCTTCCGAAAATCTTCTGGTACCAGGAGCTGATTTCGAGGAGGTTACCTCCTCGCCTCTTCTGAACTCCGGGTTGAATACGGCTCGTTTCGCACGATTTTCTCTCAAACATGCAGGCGCGGGCTGGCGTCGAATGGGTTGCCTATCCATAAGGCGCCAATTGGACAATTCACTTTTCATCGCGTAAAAAGCGAATTTCTCCCAAACCAAGAACGGTATCGTGTCCAGGTGGACTCTAGTGCACCCCCAGACCAACCCCCGAGCGTGAAATCATCCGAAAATCGTCGAAAACAAAAAGGATGATTGACCGAGATTCGAACTCGACAAAAGCGTCCCGACATCGTAGTTGGTTTGGGACGGGGGACGGGTATGCTAACCACTACGCTGTCGGTTCGCACACTTCTTGCCGATGCGAAAAGGATTCTGTATCTACCGGCCTGGACGGGCCCGGCGGCGGGCGCGGAAGAGTTTTCCTTCCCGAATAGGATTCCGAATTTGCCCCTAACCAAGAACGGTATCGTGCTTCTGGCTACTAATATATGTTTCGCAGTGCCCACAGAGGATTCCCTGTGAATTTCAGCGTGATCTGAGACTATCGATTTTTGGTCAAATTTCCAAAGGCTATAGCCTTTCCATTTTTAGGGATTTTGGTCCAAAAAAAGTTTTCCTCCAAATTGACGGAGCTTGTTCAGGGGAGCTCTAGCGCACTTAGAAACCAACCCCCGAGAGTGATATCATTCGAAAACCGTCGAAAAAAAATTATTAGGTCGACCGAGATTCGAACACGATAAAAGCGACCCGACAGCCTAGTTGGTTTGGGACGGGGGACGGGTATGCTAACCACTAGGCTGTCGGATCGCACACATCTTGTCGATGCGAATAGGAATCCCTATCTACCGGCCCGAAAGGGCCCCGCGCAGCGCAGAAGAATTATCTTTTCCGTGTCACTCTTTTACGGCCAAAAAGATGCATGGAGGCGATAAGCTATTTAAAGCATCATCCAACTCGGGCGGAAAAGGGTATTCTTCTTCTCTCCCAAGACCGTTGCTAAAAATAACAGAAAATAAAAGGAAGAAAGCAAAAGGTCTGCGGGGCCTGGATTCGAACCCGAGACCCTCCGTGCAGGTGCCCGTTGCTCTAACCACTAGACCACAGACTTCTGCTGTCAGCAGCTCTGCAAGCACCACATAGCTTCCGAAAATCTTCTGGTACCAGGAGCTGATTTCGAGGAGGTTACCTCCTCGCCTCTTCTGAACTCCGGGTTGAATACGGCTCGTTTCGCACGATTTTCTCTCAAACATGCAGGCGCGGGCTGGCGTCGAGTGGGTCGCCTGTCCATAAGGCGCCGATTTAACAATTCACTTTTCATCGCGTAAAAAGCGAATTTGCCCCTAACCAAGAACGGTGTCGTGCTTCTGGCTACTAGATGGTTTGGGACGGGGGACTGGGACGGTAACCACTAGGCTGTCGGTTCGCACTCTTGACGGCGATGCGAATAGGAATCCCTATCTACCGGCCTGGACGGGCTTGCAAATGTAGCCTTTCACACCTTTAGCTGGCTAGCTTCATTAGAGTTCCATACAAGTTTAGTGCCTTTGGAAAGGCACTGAAGTTTAGTGCCCCAGGAAAGGCACTTAACTGCGCTCTTGACTTTAGTACCCCAGGAAAGGTGTTGTATAGTGCCTTTGTTTTTCCAGTGCAGGGGTGCTAATTTTTAATGGGTTGCTAAAACCCTTCTCGTCCTACCTTTGTTTTTCCCGTGTATTCGCTCCGCTCCAGCCGAACATCGAACATTCAAGTGGTCCACCCCACGGATTGGGTTGAGAGAGCGTCGGATGGGGATTTTCCTTTAGAACAAAAAGTCATCGCGCAAGGAGGGGGAGATAAAACATCTCGTGAGGTTTCTGACCGCGAGGTGAACCCTGAGTGAGTGATTGAGTGAGTGAGTGAGTGAGTGAGTGAGTGAGTGAGTGAGTGAGTGAGTGAGTGAGTGACTGACTGACTGACTGACTGACTGACTGACTGACTGACTGACTGACTGACTGACTGACTGACTGACTGACTGACTGACCGACCGACCGAAAGACAAAAAGAGATAAAATCATTACGTTGATTTGCGAATTCATGACCCAACACAACGAACCACCCGCGACCTGACATCTAATGGGCGCGAGGGGTAACTCGCCTCTTCCTATCAGTGTACACCCTGCGCTCCAATCATCTTCCAGGAATATTCAATTTACAGAAATTTTGGTCAAAAATCGCAAGCCAGCACCTAAATAGTCAAAAATAAAATTCGTAGGTCAATTATTGTATTTTCTCTTTAAAGGCGAAAATCATCTCCAA
This sequence comes from Frankliniella fusca, assembly GCA_029379305.1. Taxonomy (NCBI): domain Eukaryota; kingdom Metazoa; phylum Arthropoda; class Insecta; order Thysanoptera; family Thripidae; genus Frankliniella; species Frankliniella fusca. The sequence goes on from JAHWGI010000286.1 coordinate 1,114,742, forward strand.
TTACTGCAAGGTCCTCCAGTCAGTGTACGTCCGTTCCAGGAGTGAGGGATCCCTCGAATGGGCATCTAAACTTAGCCCCCCCCCCCCCCTCCCTGAGGGCGGTCTGGAGCCGGGGAGCGCCGGGCGGCCGGGGCCACCAGGCCGAGCGCCCAGCGGCCCGCAGAGGGCAACCCCGCTACTCCTCTGCGAGGCGCGTGGCCTACCATCTCAGGGGCTCCGGCTGGCTCCCGCTCCTGGTGTGGCGACCATCAGCGAGAACGTAGCCTGATGGGTTCCTTGGGGAGTAACAGCTGCCATATAAGCTGCTCTCTGGCCTCTGGCGACCTTTCACCCTGAGGTTAGTGCCGGGGTGGGCCGAGAGGGGATAGAGGCACTGGGGAGAGAAGAATAGTGCAACTAAAGGGGTCACTTTCGTCAAATGCTTTCGGTAGCGCTATCGCCCTTCAAATCATTGACTCACACGTTTTTCTTGTGTTTTCTCTCTACCGCAGTTTCCTCCTCCCTATCTTTTCTTAAATTTTCTGTTCTTTTTCCCCCCCTTTTCCGGCGTGCGGATGCCGACGGGGACAGTTTACCGTGTTCTCAAAGCAGCATCTCGTGCCTGTTTCCAGTCGAGTACCGTGTAGACCGGGTCACGTGTGCGGCCACGCTACCGCCTCTTCCCGGGGCGGTACCGGATCGGGTCATAGGCCGGACCTCCAGAGTTGTCACGGACTGCAGTACGCTATTTTTGGAGTACCCGTTCAAGATAAGGGCCCTCTGTCTCTGTCGGGACCTCACCTCCCGAGGCGACGCGACGAGTTTCTCGCTGTTGGCGAGTCGAGCCGAGGGAAGCCGGGCCGGGCCGGGCCGGGCCGGGCGGCTGTTTGCCGAGCTTGTCGCTGAAGAACGCCAGACCTGTCCCGCTGCCCCGCCCTCTATTGCCAAACCCGTTCGCCCTGCTTGCCGCCGTCTTCAACGATAACGTGAAAACCTCATTATTTGTCACACGCAAACGACGTCTATTGTGTGAGGAGTGCAAACTCGCAAGCTTCACGGGTCTTATTTTTTTTTCTTCATTTCTTCCCCCTTTTTCTTTTGGAGGAGGGGACCGATTGGGACAGAGCGGGCCGGTGCCGTCACCAGCCGGCGCTGCACAATCTGAGAGCGCTGCGCGCTATCGCGGCTGCTGGCCCCGCCCCGCCCCGCCCCGCCCCGCCCCGCCCCGCCCCGCCCCGCCCCGCCCGCTGAGCTTGCTCGCGACTTTGACGTGTTGTTGTGATGGCAAGGAGCGGAGGGGAGAAGAGCATCTCCAATTACGATTTCTATACCGCTTGGCCGCGCCGCGCCACCGCGCGATACTGGACTTTGATCGCGAGGAGCAAAGTCCAAGTCCAGTGTCGCGGTCCGGTCTGGTTCGGCCGGTCGCCGCCGCGGTGTCCTCCCTCCATGGAGCCCAGGAGCCGCATCGCCAGGGCAGGACGGTTTCCTCTCTGTTCGTCACGTCTGCTCTCTCACAACGTTTCGACATCCTGCTGCCGAGAGGGCAATCGAACACAGATACACACACGCGCACGCGCGCGCGCGTGTTTGCTGTAATGTCAGGAGGTGCTGGTTTCCGCGCTCAATGCGGCGGGGTAGAGAGACTCGTTAAATTGAACACAGAAGCGCGCGACCACCTGGTGGTCATGCCGCACTGCTCGCATTTTGAAAGTTGTCATGATCTTCAATCAGCACGATGAGCTCACCCCCCCGTGACGTCAGGGTCGAGTTCGAGTGTAGGGGAGGTACCGGGCCGCCGGGCCGGGCCGGGCCGGTCATGACCGGGGTCAGGGCAAGGGGGCAGGGGGCCTCAACTCTTGAAATCATGTGTGCACAATCGCTGATATCTTCGAAAATCATTGTCAAAAAATGTGGATTTAATGCCGAAAATAATTGATTGGAGTGCGTATTTTGGGCTCATAAAGTTCAAAATACGCTTGTATTTACTTAACGAATTATTTCTTTCAATTATAAGAGGTGTAATCATGTGAAATAATGTGAAATCTTGAAATCATGTGTACAAATTTTGGGTGAGTTGAGGCCCCCTCGGGTCAGGGAGCATGCGCGAGGTCAGGAATCGGATCGGGCTGCACGCCGCACTGCACTGAGCCGCACCTCATCCGTCGTGAGCATGTCGGTGGCTGGCGCCAAAAATACGTGATGCGCCCCAGGCGATATCGCCCCGCCTAGCCCTCCCCCCTCCCCCCGCCACCATGGCAAGAAGAGGCGACCGTTAGCGGCAAAGCGGCCAATCTGCTGCGCCCACAGGCCGCTGAACTCCTGTTTGGGAGGGATGACGTACACTGAACACCTCCAGGGGAGAACGCCAGCCGCATGCGTGCGTGCGGTGTGTGTGTGAGTGAGGGGCTCGAACTGGCCCCTGGCGCCCCTGGCAGGTAAGGCCACCCGCGGCGCTGCCCCTCCCACCCCCATCACCTCCCATAGCGCACCGAGAGCGAGCCCCGGGCCCAGCAGGGGCGCACGCACTCATCCGGTGCTTTTCATCGGAGCTGCGGGGCGTTCCAACGAACGCCCTCACTGTCAAAAATCCTGTACCAAAGTACAGGACTGGGTACGGATGACTGTGGTGGGCAAGGTACAGGATGACTGTGCCTCATTTACTGTGGCGCCCATAAGACTCCATGTTAAAAATAACCGTGGTCCGTACTTAAAAGACCGTCCTCGATCAGGTACAGGCTGACCAGGCAAATTGTCTACCAGACTTTACCGTACCAAACACCGTGGTTTTTTCTGACAGAGCTCACTGGAAACAGACATGTAGGAGTGTCACACACTAGTGTGTGTGTGCGCGCGCGCTGAATATTCGTCCAAACTGACCAAAACGGTCGTGACGGCCGAAACCCACAGTTTCTATAGTTTTGTTAACTCTTTTGCAATTTTGCTCCTTTACTCATGGCCCGTTATCGTGTACTTCTCGCCCAAGAACTGTGTAGCCATGGCATATGTGATGGGGAGGGTGGGGCACCTGGAGACGAATTTTGTTTAGGGTACTATTTCGCGGAGATGAATTAACTGACAAAACCGGCTGTACAGTATTTCTAAAATTAACCTTTCATCATTAACCTTCAGAACCCCACCATACAACTTCCCTACTCTGTTAAAGGTCTAAAATGCATTGCTTTGTATTACGAAGCGTGGTGTTTCGTAACTTCCAGAGAAGTGCTTCGTAATACAAAGCAATCGATTTCTTTGTAAGCTTACGATGGAAATGCTTCGTACGCTTTGCCAATCTAAGTGTGATTCTACGTGTCAGTTTAAACAACGAAACTAATGAATTCTATACTTTCGAGTTTTGCAGTTTAAATTGACGAACTCGCTAGTTTTGGAGTTTAAACTGACGAACTCGTGAGTTTCGCAGTTTACACTGCGAAACTCGGGAGTTTTTCAGTTGTAACTGACATTTCAGTATCACACTTACATTTGCAGAGAAAGGAGGTAAAATAGTTAGTAATAGTCGGATTTTCTCCAGAAAGTCCATTTTAATCATGGTACCAAAATATATCAGTCAGTTTTATCACAATATTGATCAGTCAACTAAACAAGAACTAAAATTGTACTCTGTTAGAAGTGTTTGAACTTTCATGACGTTACGCAACTGACTTTTAAAGAAAATGTTGTTAAATTTAATGACACTCTTAAATTCATGAAGATGAAATGAATTTCAATAACAATGTCATTATGTCATATTATCACTTTCCAAATTAATTACATGCTAACAAAATTTCATTACACGCAAGGTAGTTTTCATTACACGCAGACGCGAGCACGTCTGGCCTCCAGACAGCCGCCTGAAAGGCAGGCAAATTGTGTACACAAAACTTCTGTATGTAGGCAACCTGAAGGGCTCCCCCCCCCCCCCCCCCTGTCGATAGGACCTTAATACGCACCTGATTGCATCAAAACAAAAGTGGTCCAAAAAAAAGGCTGGCTGAGCGGGCAGCCAAACCGACTCAAAGAGTGGCTGGGCTGCCTGCCTTCTCGGCGCCGCTGCTGCTCTCCCGGGGGCGGCGGCAGCAGCATATTTTGATGCACCACGCTACTATGTGGCAGACGAGAAATACACGCTCAGAAATATGTAAAAGAAAACAAGAAGCCAAGTATATACCAAACTGCTTTGGTATATAAACATTTAACTCGTTCTTTACCAAAAGTAGGAGATAAAAATCAAGAATATGGCTGTGGTGTCACTTAATTTAGAGACTTGGATTCATTTTAATAAGCATAAAGAATAATTAGGTATGAAAAGGTGTTAATAATTTGGTAAGTATCATTTTCAGTTGAAGGTTTTCTTATGTGCAGTATCTACCGTAATGGTCTGAATGTAAGCCTCCCCCGCATCTAAGCCCCCTAACCTAACCTACCGGCGCGGCGATGGCGATTCCGCGGTCGTTCCCTGATTCATACCGCAACCCTCTAATTGTTTTTCTGAAATATTTTGAGAATGTCTTTAACAGCAAAAGAGCATTTCTTCTAAAATGCGAAGGATTTTACAGAGTTAAAACTAAGAATCCATCAACATCTGAATTCACTACACATAAGAGAATAAGATAATGATGAAGTGCACCAAAGTCCTTGCCAACACTTAGAATTTTAATTTAATGTAATGTTTCTTGTTCCTCATAACTGAAAAAAACTTCTATTATGAAATATTCAGTTCGATATGCCGTTTAAAATAAGTATATAGTCATGGATGTGTGTACTATGATTAAAGAGATGAATCCATGTTTCTAAATTAGGTGTGACCAAGCACAATACTCGTTCTTTGTACCTCACACATTACAATTAAACGGGGCGAAACGGTAAAGAACGAGTAAAAAACAAACAAGTGAGATTTGAACCCGCGAAACGTCTCGCTAGCTTAGATGGTTTGGGCAAGGGGAAAGGGGTAACTATCTCGGCTGGCGGAACGCACGTCTGACTACTGTGCGAATCGTATCCCTATCTACCTACCATTTTGAGGGCCGAGAGGCAGGAACGGAGTCGGAGCAGAACTCGTCTCCACCGGCTCTGTTCATGCGTCTGAGCACCGGTAGATAATTCACGCATACTTCGCACCTCGCCCTTGCACTTTTTACGATTTTTCGTTGAAAAGAAAAGTTTGATCCAAATTTGAAGAAACGGGGAAAGTCTAGGAAGACTCTTATGTACCCCCAAAACAATGTACCCCTAGAAAAAGAGATAGCATACCAAAGAAAAGATTAAAGGAAAGATCTAAAGAAAGAGAAATTAAAAACAACCATTCACTTGAAGTAAAAGTGGTGAATAATGGCAAACATTAGACTCCTAGGGAATAATTTTTTTTTATTAAATGACTACAAGTTTTATTTACAAAAGCAGTGTGTTTGGTCTGACTTACAATGATTATTTATGAGGAAAGGTCACCTGGTACTATTAAACTCATAACATTAGAAATATGGCTTAAAAAACATGTTGCTGAATAAAACAAAAATGTAATTGAGTTTGCTATATACATATTAGTTGGGATATAATCCCGATCATACAATCACAATATTTTTATTGTTTGGAACCAACATTCATTTTTATCAATTGTGAGTTCCAAAGAAAGATTAGTACCAGATTTTGATAAAGCTTTATACAAACTAAACAAATTGATTTTTGTAACACATGTTACAGTTAAAACGTGGTGCTCGGTCAAAACGCGAATTGACTTGCCTGGCCGGTCAAAACTAGTACTGGGATTTTCAAAGATTTTTAGGATTCTTTTAGGAGTTCATAAAATTGGTTTTCGGATTTTGACCAGGGCAGTGCTGCGCAGTGCTCGGCAGTACTATTCAGGTCAAGATGCTCATGTTGCGGGGGATAGTCTCATCTAGGGTAACAGGGGTAACAGTAAGTGGCTCCAGCTTTTGGCAAGATCAAAGTTCCAACTCAAATATATCATGCCACTAAAATTAATTTAATACATAGAGATCCTGAAAACTTCAAAAAAAGTCTCTGATTCGAAATTTATCAGTCCTGAAAAGTAACACTCATTGAAGAAGTTAAGGCGGCAAAATCAAAGAAGAGCAAGACAACTTCAAAAGACTACTGCCGACTGGGAAAGTATGCAGCTTTCCACCTAGTCAAAGCCTGTTTTACGCACTAAAATGCCAAAAAGCCATCCCAATATTTAAAAAATTAATCCCAATACTAGTTTTGACCGGCCTGGCTGGTCAATTCGCGTTCTGAGCAGTCAATACCCATTTTCACCGAGCACCCCGTTTTGACTGTAACATACACATACATTTAGTACTTTCCAAGCACATAAGAACTAGGAAGAGGAACTTTATTTCTGAAAATGCTGCTGGTTTTAAATTCAAAAGCTGCGATATGTTCTCGTCAGAAAAACTAAAAATAAAAAATAAAATAAAAAAATGAGAAGTTTGGAGATTATACTAACTTTAGTTGGACATGCCAAGTAAAGTTTTGTTTACAAAATGAAAGCCATGGTTTACAAGATTTGTACTACTGTAGCAGCTTTGTAAGCACATATCTAAAATTATCCATTAGTTAGAGGGACAACTGTAGAATATTTATGAACACTGAAATAAAATCATTCTTGGAATTTAATTACATACATTGAGCTAAGAATAAAATACATACTCTAATGAGAAAACTGTATACAAGACAAACAAATTTGACCAAATAAGAAAATGAAGAATTAGGGGGCAAGTTCGCATTGTGCATTGTGTTATTGTACACATATTTGCTCCAAACTCCTCAGTCATGATTTTGTTTTTCAGCACTGAACACAAATTAAGCTGCGTCCAGATACGAGGGTGTCTTGGGTGCCTTGGGTGTCTGGCCCTATGCTGTTCGCATGGCTCAGACACCCAAAACACCCAAGACATCCACATATCTGGACGCAGCTTTAGTAGGTGTATGATACTAAGGTGAGGTACCTGCTGCTCACAATACAACCATGAGAACATACACATGTATTTGCAAGTGGCACAATACAATTAGGAATATTTACAAGAAATGATCAACTTAAAAGAATTTTCTTGCAAACCGGTTCTGAGGTTGAAAATTTTATAACACATTACTATTGGGTTGTCAATCAGAAATTTAAAGAAAAAAAGAAAAAAGAAAAAGAAAACGCCTCAGAATGTAACAGCTAAATCAGATTTAAGCTTTACTTTTGAAACAAAGAAAACAAGCATTAAATCCGAGATTAAATCAATACCTATTCATTTTACTAATAATGCAAAGAAGCTGAGTTTTCTTGTTGTTTTTTTTATTTATGGCATTCCAAGTCATGCATTTATAGCAGATCATTATTCATGGCCCCTAATGTGGTTCAGGGGAGATCGCACAGAACCTTAATTGTGACATCAGTTTTGTCTGCCTTGATGCGTATTAAAACTATATGATAAGATTGGGAAACTAACAGAGGTCAAATAAACCCTTCAGTCCTTGCTTCAAGATCTCCTTTCCAAGACATAAAAGGGGAAGTCAAAGCAACAACGCGCTTAAGTCACAAACATATTGTGCTGTTCAAACCCTCTCACAAAAAATGATTAAGTCTATTTTACAGAGAGAGTCATCAGTGATTCTATAGCACTGAAATAATCACAAATGACACATAACTAAAGAAGAGCATACATCTACACTATATGAGACAGTATGTCAGAACTGATGGTTGGTATTAGTCAGAATTTGTCAGTGTACAAATAAGAAGAATGGACTGTAAATAAACAATAAGTCAGGAAACATAAGATGGTACTACCGCGATATTTACTATCTACACAAAGAAAGTAACTTATCAATACTATGAAATTCTGTTTCTAAGATACATTAAGTTTTGATGATTAATGTTAGCTTCTCACAGAAATAAATAAAGTTATAAAAATACTCTTAAATTTTTTTTCATCAAGATGCCATTGACAAGTAGGAAAATACTTATGTCTGAAAACTGTCAATGAGATGATATTTAGAGACAATACTGACAATCCAAAAGTCTTTAGAGATGTATTGGCGTTTTTATAAGAGTAATTTGACTGTGAAAATGTCACTTTAAAAGGGTCACTAGTATCATCGCTTGTTTCTTGTATCTGTCATATGCTCCAACAAAATACAAATTGATGTAAATTTAATTTGCATTTCTATGTGCTTTGTATAATAACTCTTCAAGAACAAATGGACAGATCCCAAGACCCGCAACTTCTGAATATTTAACCAAGAACTTTGAATGTTAATTCTATAACTGAAACGCTTTTAATGTTATGCAATTTTGAAAATAAATAAATTTGACACAAAAACATCTACTTCATGGTGAGCAGTTTCTTTTTTGTTTCTTTAGAAAAAGATGGTTCACAATGAATATTATTGTAGGTTGAAACTGGTTGTCAGAGAATCAGATATTTACTATTATACAACTTAAATAAGATCACAACTATTACTAGAAACTAGATGAACAGAGCAACATGTGATGGTCAAGTGAAACAATGATTACATATCAACAGACACTGATTACAAAAGGCCATACTACAACTCAAAATACATTATCAAGGAAAGGTGTGTATCTGTTTCCATCCACAGAATGGCAAATATCAGGAGGGGCAGAAAGAGGCACTTAAATGCTCTTAAACCTGAGAGCAAAGTCTCAATGTCTGCTAAAGTAATTTGTCACAACAATAAATGAATATGAATATCAAAGTTACACGAACAGCCTCCAGTTACAATAAGCGTGGTGTTGAAACACAACAAGGCTTGCCAGCCAAATCTGTATTATTTTGGCTTACACACCTTGGCATGAATCTGCATAAATTCTGGTTCTGCAACACTGCTACTTCGGCCTTCTGGTTCCTTCCTCTGAAAAATAAAATGCAAGGAGAGCATGAAGTGAAAATCTAAGGAAAGAAAAGAAAGCACACAACAAATTTTCTAAAACCTTTAAAACTTACTGATTCAAGTTTCCGAGCACGTTCTTCTATTACACGCTCAAGCTGACTTTTATTTTGCTGCTTTTGCAGCTCCACCTCCTTTTTGGCTTGGATCTCTTTCCGGTTTTGAAGAGCACGTGCAAGCTCGCTCTTCTGATTAAGAGGGTTTTTCCCACTGAAAACAGAGAGGAAAGATAGAAGATGAGAGGGATTTTACAAAAACAGTGTCCATATCTGTCAATTAACATCATTATAATCCAACTGTTGCTATACATAGTTATGCTTTCCCTTTTAATTGATCTCAGTGAAGAGCTATTTGTCTTAAATGAACTTTTTGCATTTTAGTGTTGTTTGTATTGAGGAAAAGGATTAAGGAACAAAGCAACAATAACAGCCACCCACAGCAGTGAACAACACTTTAGGAATATATCATTGTTGTTTAATGAACACTTTGAAAGAGCTCCTGTTCTACTCACCAATTTGTATGAAATATTCAATTTAAAATAAAATAACAAAATAACAAAATAAATAAATAAATAAATAAATAAATAAATAAATAAATAAATAAATAAATAAAAAGACCAAGTAATCACCAAATTAATTTTGTGATAAGTAGGGGAATCGTTCTTTAAAATATAATCAATATTGGGAGAAATGCCTCATTAAATGGAAAAGTGGGAAGTTGCCATTTTCATCTCAGAGAAAATTTTTCTCGGGACACTCGGGGGGCCCTTGCCCTTGCCCGGCTCGGGCCTTGTTAGGCCCTCCCGCTTGGGTTCGATTGTTGGGGCGCAAAGTCGCAAAGCGGCGGGAGTTCTCAAAGTAATACTATTAAACGTGAAAAAAGGTTTATTGTTGAAATTCAGACGAAGATTACTAGTTCAGCACTGTTAAAAATACCGTGAGGAGTTACGGTATGCGTACGGTCCGTACCGTAATTTTCATGTACGGTCAGACCGTAACGTACACTTACGGTACGCACCGTACTTTATGATAGACGGAATGTGCTCCACTGAACTTCCCCGACATATTTGCAGGTTCGGTGTGTACCGTAAGATTCAGACCGTAGTCAAAAATTACGGTCCGGGACCAGGCAACAAATTTACAGCGCATACCGTAGGCATTTACCGTGGTATTTTCCAACAGTGAGTATCATGTAGGGAGGTACTGTGCATTCTGAGTTTGAAAACTTCACTAATAAGCTGAGTTATGGACTTGAAATGGAAACATGCCAAATTTGGTAAGTGTTCTGTAAAAATTACTATTGAAGTTAAAAAAAAAAAACGTTCATTTTTTGAATCAAGACCAGTGTTTTCAGTTGAGAATGGTGTAAGTTTCATGTTTGTAGCTGTTGTTAATTCTGGGATGAAAATGGCAACAAAAAAGCGTTTCACTGCACTAAGTACTCGTTCTTTTCACCAGTCAGGAAAGGCGGTCGTTAAAGAACGATTTAAAAAAAAATTCTTTGGTCTTAAAAATATTACTCGTTCTTTACCTCTCTAAAAATTCTACATAATACATTATTATTGAACTTGTGCTGGGCAAATAGAATTTTTATCTTCTTTCGACTGCTTAAACTTAGCCGCGCCTTGTACTTTTCGCCGCTAGAGGTCGTTGTAACGTGAGGTCTTGGTGATTTACAAAACGTTCCCGGTTCTGCACGAACTGCGATACTGCGATCTACGTTCACCTAGATCGCAGCACTATCGCGATTTATTCCCTCTCGCGCTTCTTCACTAGGGTAGATTTGAATTATTTTGTTAAGTATTCTCAAAATTTTGCTTACGTAATCGAGGGGTCGTCAACTGCCTTTAGCCGGGTACAGAGGAATATTGGTATTATCAGTAATGTCAGAGTAATATTAGGGTACTATTGTAATATTGTGGGTAATATGGGTAATATTGAGGAAATATTGATGTAATATTGGCAAAAATATGGGTAATATTGATGTAATATGAAGGTAATATCGGTAATACTGAAGTAATATCGGGGTAATATCAGTTTTGTGTACGGAGGAATATCAGAGTTGACGACCCCTTGTACGTAATAAAACAAGGAGAAAAGAAAACACAAAATTAATTTTGTGCTAATACTGGTACTCGTTCTTTACACAGCCGATGTTAATTGCCATTAAACATAAACTACATGAAACTGGAAATGCTGATAGTTTTGTCACTGATGACGCTATTCTGGGTATTCCCTTCAGCAGGTCACAAGAGCATTGTTGCGAAAGTCGACACCTTCCGCATTTTCACAAAGACGCGCTGACGCGCTTCAGTTTTCGGGTCGTAAATAAATGTGGATATGAATCTATAGCCGCCAGTAACCATAGCCATTGTTTTACAGATGGCACGGGAAACGGGACTTAGACTCAGAAAACTTGTGAAATCTGTTAAGAGTTCTCAAAATATTACTATTAGATTTAAACAATATTCCTGGCAGCCCGTAATACTAGCAGACGAAGTTTCGAATGGTAGTATTGTCATACGCGTACGTACTTCGTGTTACGGGATGAAGATTCGTTGTGTGGCACGGCTCTATCGACTTAGAACGAAAACGGGCAAATTTTGTTAAGAGTTCTCAAAAATGTAGTGTCAAACTTGAAAAAAGGTCCATTATTGGTCACGCCTACAGCATTCCCAGTTTCAAATGGTATAAACTTCATGAGTGTACGTATTCTGTATTGCGAGAATGACTACCGTCACGCGTGACATCGCACTGAGATCAATACTCGTTCTTTCACCACCAAGTAGAGGTGGTGGAGGTAAAGAACGAGAAAAAAAAATGTCTATTAAGAAATGTGTGGCTCTGAATTCTAGTTACAATGAGTATAAAATGAAATATATTATTCGTGTCTATTGCAAGATGAAAAGACGTTCCTAAATTAAACCATGCCAGGACCAATATACTCGTTCTTTTTACCAAAATGAATAAAATATGAAAACGAGGTAAAGAACGAGTAAAAAAAAAAATTGCTATGAGTGTCCCAGCCCCACCAAACTTACATCTTTGTATTGAATATGAGTTCCCGATGAAGATTCTGCCGGTCTTTCGAATCTAGGCAGGGGTTCTGCACCTTCCTCGGTACGATCAGTCCCTCCGAGTCGACGTGCGGCGGCCCGCCGGTAGGCAGAGGTCTGCCCAGCCCGCCCAGGCCACCCATCAGTCCGTGGCCAGAAGAGTTCCTCTGGTTACAGCGCTCCATGATCTCTGGCTCCGGGATCATGGCGTCGGCGAAAATGTTGGCTGGAAACACAAATGAGATGTTTAACAGGAAATGCTCCAGTAAAAAGGAAATCAAGTTGACCCTCGAATGGAGAGGGTCGCAGTCGTTGGCGCACCCCCACAACCACCGAGAACACTTCTGAACACAGGTTTTAGCTACACTGCTATTGTGTCGCGAAAGAGGTTTTCATACGCCTGTCCTTCAAAGGACAGACTAGTTCAATACGCTCAGAAATGTACGGCTGCTGCCGATTCCGAGGAATGGGAGAGTTCCTGTTCTGTTATGTCGAATCGAAAACTAACAGATTGTTCCCCCGACAGAATGTCAGTCGTAGTAACAGACTTTCAGCTCCCACAACTGATTTTTAGTTTCTGTCCCATGACTTTTTTCAAATCTACACAGGTAAAACTAAGGCGTAGCCTTACGCCCCGTTTTCAAGCGCACTGAGATTACGCTTGAAATCAAGCGTAACGGGTCTATGCGCTCTAATTCGTCCTATCTAAATGTATGGGAGAATTTCTTTCGTACGCTTCATTTCAAGCGTAACGTCTTCAAGCGAAACTGTAAGCTTCATTCAAGCATACAGTTACGCCTTAGTTTTACCAGTGTACACTGTAACTTTAAAAGGATACATATTTGGGTGACATATCGAAAAAGGAAACTTCCCCGAATTGTGACCTGTTGTATGCTGCACATGCCGTGTGACCTTTCTTTACGGCGACAATGTTGTCGCCAAAGCTCCGCGTGTGACCGAAACGGTGATGCGTTTAAATGATTTTCGCTCACACACAGGGCTTTTGGCGAAAAAATTGCCGCCGAAAAAAGGTAACACAGCATGCGTTCCCGGAAAAACGATCACAAAGAGAAGTTTCCGATTTTAGCGACACACCGATGTGTCGCCGATTTCAGGTCACATGTGTGACCTTTAAGATTACAGAGTACTTTATAACAAAATTTTGTTGTGAGAACCAAATCCCTATTACTATTCTCCGTTTCCTTTTTTGATTTTTTTTAAAATTTGTTGTTGTTGTTGTTGTTGTTGTTGTTGTCCGAAGAGTCTCCCCTTTCGCTTTGGCCGCTGCTCGGCGCGCCGCTTACCGCGCGACCTGGCGCCGCCCCCGCCGCGCAGCTCCACCTGCTCGAAGACACTCATCCGCTCCAGGATGCTGGGCGCGGGCTGTGAGGAGGGCGGGGTCCAGGGCCGGCTCATGGCCGCGGCGGGCACGGGCGCGGGCACGGGCGCGGGCACGGGCACCTGCAGCCAGCTGAGGCAGGTGCCAGAACCTGAAGCCCGTCCGAGTGGCTGTCGCACGAGCGCGAGGACGAGGACGATAACGAGAACAAGCACGAGCACGGGCACCTTGTCCTGGAGCTGCGGCGGGTGCCCGTGTCGCACCCCGACAGGCGCGCGAGCCGACAGGAGTGGCCGTCATATGGCCGTGGTGCGCGGCGGGGCCCCTGGGCCTGGCCTGGCCTGGGCTCTACCGTGTGCCGCGCCGTGCACTGGGACCAAGGGAAGGTCGCTACGCTCTGAGCCCGAAGCCCCGTGGCGGGCGAGGCGGGGGCGGGGCGGGGGCGGGGCGGGGCGCCCAGGCCCGAGCCCGCCCGTCCTCCCTGGCATGGGCCCGCCCCGCCCCGCCCCGCCCCGCCCCGCCCCGCCCCGCCCCGCCCACGTCCAAATCAGCGTGGAGTGGCGTGGGGCAGCGACAGGTGACAGAGCAGGACCTTAACCAGCTTAACCTGCCCGACCACCGCCTCCTCTGCGCCGCGGGCTGGGGTGGCTTTGCACTGCACGGATGTGCAGGGGGTGGATGAAGGCAAGTTTAGGGAGGGGGGGGGGGGGAAGAACCAGAGTGCCGAGGCAACAGGGTGGCTCCAGCTTACTTCCACAAGGGTTGCCGCAACCTGACGCTGCGACTGCGGCCGCAGTGCAGACGCTTTGCGAGTGGTTTGACTCATTGTGATGGTGATGGTCTCGGAAACAGGACAAGACGATGCCGAAGAGTGTGAGGGTGCGAGGGAGGGAGAGGATCGAGCAAGGGGGGGGGGAGTGGGGAGAGAGAGAGAGAGAGAGAGAGAGAGAGAGAGAGAGAGAGAGAGAGAGAGAGAGAGAGAGAGAGACAGAGAGAGACAGAGAGAGACAGAGAGAGAGACAGAGAGAGGGGGGTAATGTCAGCCGCATGCGACACGGAAGCCCCGCCCGGGCCGGCGCCGCGAAGGGCGCCCTCTCCGTCACCTCCTGGCCTATCCCTATCGGCATAGAGAGAGAGACAGAGAGAGAAAGAAATACAGAGAGAGAGAGAGAGAGAGAGAGAGAGAGAGAGAGAGAGAGAGAGAGAGAGAGAGGAGGGGGGTATGGAGAACAGGCAGCGTTAAGACAGTGAGGGTGCGAGGCCCGATACAGGACAGGCGCAAGAACTGTAGAATTCCGCACAGTCCCGCATGGAAAAAAGTACATCGAAATTACACTTTTATGTGTACTCTGGAAAAAAGTATACCTAAACTAACGCATATTGGGACAACAACACTTGGCCGGCACTCTCAGCATACTTTTCGTGTACTTTTTGCATACTCTTTGGACTCTTTGGCCAGTCACATTATGTGATAGGTAGTTTTATTTCCATGCAGGACGCGGTTTCGTTTCTCTGTCCTTGTCGCACCTATGGGGCGAGGCCATAAGGAGCAAAATGAGAGAACACTACCAAACGCTATTCGGAATCACTGCTACACAGCCCGATAGCCGTGCGGGGCGGGGCGGGGCGGGGCGCAGGCGCCAGGGCGGGCTACACGGCTGCGCGATGTCCGCGCCCCCAACGGAAGCACACAGTGCAGGCCCCCGCCGGCCGTTGCAAGGCGCAGCTGCAGACGGCGGTGATTTGTATCGTGTTCCCAGCAAGACGTCTCGGTTTCGCTAATTGGCGAGCAGCAGGCTGACGGGGAGGCACGGCACGGCACGGCACGGCACGGCACGGCACGGCACGGCACGGCACGGCACGGCACGGCCACCCGCAGGCGCGGGGCCGCGCGGCGCGAACCCGAACGGCGTTATTCTAGCAGGCCCCGGCCGGGCCCGGCCGGGAGGAAGGCGAACGCGCGTCGCAATAAACGCGAACAAAAGCACTCAAATTCCTCAGGTTGCGCAACGCCACCCTGCGGCAGGGCCGGGCCGGGCCGGGCCGGGCCAGCCTAGGACACGCCTGGAACACCTGTCTGCCTTTCCCACGTCATTGCCGCGGCGCCACGCCACGCCACGCCACGCCACGCCACGCCACGCCACGCCACGCCACGCCACGCCACGCCTCGACGCGTCTCGTCTCAGTGTCCTGTCAACTGTGGGAGCCGCGGCTCCGACGGGGCGTGGCCCTTTAAGACCCAGGAAGTCACACCTTAACCCTCCGTGTTGTAAATTATTTCCCGATTTGACATATAAAATGCGCAGTCACCTTCTTCAAACGACGACAACTCTATGATCCGTGTATACTTACTGGGGTCGCGCTGGCCGATGCGCTGCCGCAGCTCGTCCAGGGATGCCTTCAGGTTCGACTCGATCTGGTCCTGAAACACACAGAGAAAAAAAGGGGGGGTTAGTTAGCTGTTGGGCAGGGCGTAGCGGGGCGGGGCTGGGCGGCCGCGCTAAGCGGCTTTGCTTCGAGGATCGCCGCGGGATGAGGATCGGGATCAGCTCGACCAGCAGGGGCGTGCGGCCCGGCCGCACACGGCGCACGGCTGCATGGGCTTCCGGATTACGAACTCGAGGACCGCTAGCTCAGCACAGCAGTGCTCTGTCGGTAAGTGCACGCGGCAACAGGAGAAAGGCAATCCCATTGCCAAGTATTGTTTTTAGCCCGCCCTTCTGCTTTGAAAAAGCATAAAAGCGGGCTTATGCAAACGACCTCGTGTCTGTCTGTGTGTCTGTGTGTCTGTCTGTTCCACTAGAAGGAGATGAGCTAGAGACTTGAAATTTTCAGGGTGTCTACAGTTTTACTCCTAGACAACGAAACGCCTACGGCAAATCCTGCCAACCCTCATTAAGGCACTGAAAAAAATTATAAAAGTTTTCACGGAATTAAAAAAAAAAAAATAATTCAACTTTTTCCAACCCCGTCGACCCGTACCTCTCCGGAAGCGTCTTTTCGTGTCTAGTTCAATGGTGCACACCGTTTTACGAAAAAATGGACCCAGCTCGCGACTACACTGTAAAAAGCACCCGTAATTGGTCCAGTTTTCAACTTTTCTCAACTCCATCGAGCTGCACCTTCCCGGAAGCGTCTTTTCGCGTCCAGTTCGATGGCGCCCACCGTTTTTCGATAAAAAGGACCCAACTCGCGACTACACTGTAAAAAGCACCCAAAATTGACCCACTTTTTAACTTTTACGAACCTCATCGACCCGCACCTCTCTAGAACCGTCTTTTCGAGCGCAATTCAGTGGTGCCAACCGTTTTTCAATTTCCAGTGTTGCCAATCGTCAAAACTCAAACATTTCGATTATTTTGGACATTTTTCGATATTTTCCGATATTTTCGATATTTTTCGTTGTTTTTCGATATTTTTTGATATAATTCGACATTTTCGATATTTTTCGACATTTTCGATAATTTTCGATATTTTTCGATAATTTTCGATAATTTTTGATATTTTTTGAAATTTTTGATAATTTTCGATGTTTTTTGATATTTTGCGACATTTTTGATAATTTTCGATGTTTTTTGATATTTTGCGACATTTTTGACATATTCCGACATATTTCGATATTTGTAAACATTTTTGACAATTTTTGATATTCTTCGACATTTTTCGACATTATCCCTCATTTTTCGATGTTTTTCGACATTATCCATATTTTTCGATAGATCTCAACATTTTTGAGATATTTCGAGATTTTGCGACATTTTTTACGAATTTCTACATATTTCGACAATTTTCGACATATCTCGACAATTTTTGAAATTTTCGACACCCCTCGACGCCTATACCATTAAAATTGGTTCGACGAGCGTAATTCAGTGTTGCCAACTGCTGCCAAATAAAGTCCGAGTTCGGCCGTTCCATCTGAGGCCGAACTCACGTATTTCGACATTTTTTCGAGATTTCCGACTCCCCTTTTTTGCCGAGTAACTGACCGTTTAGTCACTATCGGCACGTTTTCAAAGCAGAAGGGAGGGCTGTAGTTTCGGTGGTTCACCGTTACAAACTGCCTCTTTCCGAAGAGAACGCCTTTACGGGCCGCAGGCCCGATCATTTACATGCTGAGAGGACGTTCTGTGTGACTTAGGGGTCGGGCCGAAGGCCCGACCGAACGCCGCCGGCAGGCCAAGCAGGCACGCCCCCTGCCGAACGGAGTTGCCTGCGTAGCAAAGCGGAGCTGGCAACGACGTTTGGCGGAAGGGCGGGCCTGCTTGTTTCTTTGAGCTGCACTTCGCGGCTGCACACGGTGAACGAAAACCTCGGAATCGCACTTCGATTTTGGGTGTGCTGTCCTACTGTATCCTTACGAGAGAGAAAATAAGGACAGCGCATCCAAAGCCGAGGGTGCGCTCTCGGATTCCGAGGTTTTCGCGTTTACCGTGCAAGCGCCGAACAGCGAGTCTGCGAGTCATTTTGTTAAGAACTTAAACTCCTGAGCGTCGCAAATATCGCAAGATGCACTTATCAGGGGCGCAATAGTTGGGAAAATAATAATGAATTTTCGAGGGTGAAGGCGAGGCGCTGCGCCCAGCCGCACTATTTTAGGGGCGGAGATGGAGGATGGCGTCCTAGTAGGTCAGCGACGATGATGATAAAAAAAATAAATTACTCTTGCGTCACGTCATAGACCGTGATGAGCTGGACCGCGACCACGGCGCGAGCCCGCGGGGTGGGAACGCTACGGTCCGGGCCCGGCCCGGCGCCCAGGGCGCTGCCCGGGGCCTTAATACTCGCCAGGGGTAAAATGTTGAAGAGATGAGATAATGTTTGCACAGAGAATCGGGGTGGAATCGACCTGAAAAGAGAACACCGCACTCTCAATCAATTCCTTACAGATAACTCATCACCACCACACTGTAAAAAAACAAGATCGTAGTACGGAACCAACTACGGTGTCCCGTATCTTCGTTTTAGAAACTGACTACGGAGCGCAGAGTACGGCGCCACCGTACCTCATTTTCGGTGGCCAGAGGTCATAAGTACGGGTCTTCCGTACCCCATTTTTTGAGTACGGTAATGCCGTACTTGTCAGTCCGTAACGGGGATTCGAAAATTTCTAGTACGGTGCGCGCCGTAGTAGGGAGGTACCATTCTACGGTGGACACCGTTAAAGGAATTAACGGTGATTTCCGTAGTTTTCACCGTCATTTTTTTTTACAGTGCATGTTATGGACACATTTGGATAACTGTGTTATCGATATTACGGACAATTCTGTCCATAAGACAGTCCATAACTATGAATACATCTGAACCTGGTCTCTGGACTGAACCTGGACTCAGTAATCCGTAATAAAAATCAATGAAACATCTCTTTGTTCCATCCATAAGTGTGGATAGAATTTACCACAAATTAACCATAATTATGGAGGAAAAAAATAAAAGCCCCAAGTAATCGATATAAACAAAGGGAAGACCATAGTGTATCATATTCAATCAAGTACAACTAAATGTAGTTGATTTAGAAAACAGAAAAACTGGCCCCCCATTATACCCTTGCCTAACAAAAAATAAAAAAAAAAAATGCACGTTTGGGTCAACTGATATCTATTTTAGCCATCAGGGCTATAGCGTGGAGACTCGACGAGTCGAGCCACGAGCCACGTGCGGATTGGGGGAAGGTGATCTCAGTTTGCCCCTTCCGCCTCTCTCACCTCTCCTCTCGCCAACTCACAAAAGCTTGAACCTTTGCCCGGAAGCAGCGGTGGCACGAGGCGGGGCGGGGCGGGGCGGGGCGGGGCGGGGCGGGGCGGGGCGGGGCGGGGCGGGGCGGGGCGGGGCGGGGCCGCGGCCAGGGTTCACGTGCTTTCACCAACCTAGAGGCTCGTTCTAGATTGTGGACCAGTTGGACTGCATAATAAAAATATACAGGGATTCTTTCTCTGCAGATTTTCTAAATAAAATCACAGGCGTAATTTATTTCGTTTCGGGACCAAGAAGGACGCGATCTATTCCGAATCCCCCTCGCATCCAGCTGCGTGGTTGCCTGGCGTGTATGGTCGCTGCCCGCGGCTTCCCTATCAGTATCAGTAGCTTATTGACTGCGAAAGTGACAATAAACAGATTAACAGGCAGAGGGGGTCGCTGACTGACAGGACCGAGGAAGGAGGAGTGGAGAGAGGGCTTATTGCTTATTGGAACGGATTTAGTCCACGGGATCAAGCATCTATACAGAAAGGACACAACAGGTGGGTGGGGCGGTGGGAGCAGGGTGCGGCAGGCTGGACCGACACGAAGCAAAGAGCTGGGGCAACATCTTCATTAAACTGTCATCCGTTCACATCAATCCAGCAGCCCGCGACACTGCGACGACTTCGACCTCGCGACGCGGCGCTCAGCAGCTGAGTGGCGTGCGACCTCCGACCCGGGCGGGGCGGGGCGGGGCGGTGTCTCCCGGGACACAGAGCCGTGCTGCGCGCAATTCAATTGAGACAGGTTGCGATGCTGGGCGCGGCGGATGTGTGTCGTTACGTATGAGGCTGGCGTGGCGTGGTGAGGCGCGGCATGGCGACAACCTGCCCCGGCCGCGCTCAGCACGGCTCAGCACGGCTCAGCACGGCTCACCCGTGAAACTTTAAAAAGGTATGTTACATATGTGGCAGACATGTATGTCACCATACGATTTGAGCTTGTATGTACCATGCGAATGACATGTGTGTGTCATACATGTTCCATACAGACTTCACACATATCCACGCATTAAGGAAATTTCTTTGGTTTTTCCTAGCTTTGTCTACTCTACTTCTAAAAAACTTTTTTTTGGATAGACTTTTTGATTTACTTTGTTTCAGTACATGTACACGAACAATTTTATCTCATTTAATTGAAGGAAACTTACATTTGGAACCGATGATGTGGAGATTCGAACCCGCGACCTGAAGCTTACTGGTCTGGTGTGTTGACCACTGGACCACCCTGCCACGCCTAAGGATTGTGCGTAGACGCACAGTCTTAAGCTACGTGCGTATAATATATATGTTACATGTGTGTTACATGCATGGAACTTATGTGGAGTACTATGTCATTTTAATTAGGTGCGTTGAACATGTGTGTTGTCTGAGACCTCACATGTCCGTTTCTGCCACACATGGCACCACACGAAAGTGGGGGTCACTACGTGTGTCAAAAGTGTGTGCCAATGTGTTGAACATGTGTGGTGTCAGTGATCATATATGTCCGTTTCCACCACACATGGTACCACACGAAAGTGAGGATCACTACATGTGACGAAAGTGTGTGCCGATGTATTGAACATGTGTGTTGTCATACGACCATACATTTCACCATATGTTTAATGCTGCCACACATGTGGGAAGTTCAGCCGTCCATACGAAAGGATGGACACAACACATGGCTCACGCCCAACATACATGGAAAAAAACGACATGTATGTTTGCATTCGCATGTCAAACATACGTGGCACAGTTGGTAAACGTATGTCACATACAGGGACCATGTGCATCGTATGGCTCCCATGTATGACACATACATGTTACTCGTATGTAACACATATAAGCAGGGTTTCACGGGCAGCACTCGCGCGCGGGAGAGGGGCAGGAAGGGGCACTGTAAACGATACGGCCTCTTTCAATGCCGAAACTTCGCCATTCTTCTGGCCTGCCAATTTTCGGCATCTTTGAATGCCGATTTTCGGCATTCTTCATGGAAAAAAGCCGAAGTTCGGCATTCAAAGATGCCGAAAATTGGCATTCCAAAAGAATGTCGAAATTTTGGCATGCAAAGAGGTCGAAGCATTTACAGTGGGAGCAGCGGGGCTGGGGCAGGGGGGGAGGGGAGATTGGCTACGCAGACGATGAACAAGGTTGGGATGGACCCCGTCCTGAGCCTGCGCCATGCGAGAGGGACTAGTTTGTCATGTCCACGCGGCCTGCGGACGCAGAGCCCGATTCGTTTGGAACATGAGTATTGAGTATGCACCAAAGAAAAACGTAAACGATCAGGCTAGTCTTTAAGAAGAAGGGGCTTAACTTTAAACGTAATGCATCACTTCCTCCTCTCCAAAGTCAGAGCTTAGACCTCAAAACCCCTTTCACGTTAAATTTTACTGTTGAAGCTTTTACTGGCAACGTTTCAATATCAACTATCAACCTTATGACAGTACAAGCTGCCGATTCTACGTATCTTCTACTAAAAATGCTTACACACCGGAACCTGGTGCAAAGTTCTCGAACGGGCGGGTCTCGGGATACGGTCGCCTCGCCAATAAAGGACAGAGTGCGCACTACGCCCGGGTAATGCGTTCTTGTCTTATTTCTCTAGCAGCCGATGCCTCGCGATTGTGCGAACTCAGTTCGGTTCGCCCAAGCTGAGCCACTCCTCCCAGCCCCCTTCACCTGCCGTTCACTGTAAAAAATGTTCGGATTTTTACCATACAAGTGTGTAGGAAAAATCCCATACATCTGTGGGGCGCGAAACTTCCCACACATGTATGGGATTTTTTGCTATACGTGCAGTAAGTAGTGTATCGGAAAATTGCGATCAGTATGAGAAAAATCTACTTTTGCGGTGTACCGGGTGTTTCTTTGAATGCGTGACAGTGTTGCGGGTTTGCCTACCCCATTCGCCCGCAAGGCGCCATGGCCCCTGCAGCGCTGGTGGGTACAGCCAAAAAAGACCGTTCTCGGTACAAGAACCTGTGTGTGGCGGCGAAGATACCCGTCTGACGCACACAGGTGTATACGAGGGATTTTTTGCCCATACTTATCTGGCAGCACTGCGATGCAGCGTCGAGCTGAGCGCCTGTTGGGATAGGCCAGCCCGCGACGCACCCGTGCATGCAGACGTCGGGGTTGCCTAACCGCCAGGCGTTCTGGTTGCAGCGGAGAGTCGAAACGCTGTGCAAGTAGTAGGGGGAGGCTGGGGCTGGGGAGGAGCCGGTCGGTGGCAGCAGGTTGGGCCTGGCAGGCGTGCCGAGCTGACGCGGGGTATCGCCCGAGTATGGCCTCCGCGGAATGGGGTATTGCCCACGGCCCTCCGCAGACCCCAAGTGTTAAAATTCCTTACCGAAAGACCTATGGTGTGCGCTTTATTTTTCATGAGCTGTCTATGCCGTTCATGACTGCATGAACCAACAGAATTACAGAACATTTCCGTGGAGGTTGATTCGGTGACCAAATACACTGTTACGAAATTATTGTGATTTCCCAGCACTTCCTCGATACGGAACGACTGTGAAATCCCAACACTTCTCTGTAATCAGAAAATGACTCTTTTGCTGCCTCAAAGTGAAATATTTTGTCGGCCAGTCGACCATATTTTTGAAGCCAGTCTATTTTAAATACAGAGGGCAGTTGGAATTTCCTGAAAAGTCGTGATTAAAATACAGAGGCCAGTTGGAATTTCCCGAAGAGTTTTGGCTTAAATACAGAGGACAGTTGTAATTTCCCGAAGAGTTCCGGTTTAAATACAGAGGACTGTTGTAATTTAACGAAGAGTTCTGGCAACTTTTTTCACAACAGAGGTGCTGTGAATTTTCAACATTTTTTTTACAGTGTACACGTGGCCACAAATTTAGCGTATACATTTCTCGCCAAAAATCTGTCACATTTTGTAAAGAAACTTTGTAGGTTAGGTTTTTGTGTACAAAGCACAGGGACGGGGACGACAGGTGACCAGGTGTCAGCCAGGTAGCGCGCTCCGTCCCGTACTCCTTTTGTGCGGACTGGGCAGGGCAGGGCAGGGCAGGGCAGGGCGGGGCGGGGCAGGGCAGGGCAGGGCACGGCGGGGCAGGGCAGGGCAGGGCAGGGCAGGGCGGGGCAGGGCACGGCAGGGCAGGGCAGGGCAGGGCAGGGCGGGGCGGGGCAGGGCACGGCGGGGCAGGGCAGGGCAGGGCAGCAGGGCAGGGCAGGGCGGGGCGGGGCGGGGCGGGGCGGGGCGGGGCGGGGCGGGGCAGGGCGGGGCGGGGCGGGGCGGGGCGGGGCGGGGCGGGGCGGGGCGGGGCGGGGCGGGGCAGGGCAGGGCAGGGCAGGGCAGGGCAGCAGGGCCGGGCCGGGCGGCCGGGCGCCCAGCGCGCTGTGTAGGGCAGTGTGCCTGACCTTGGTCACGCTGGGCCCAGCCCGCCCGGCCCGGCCCGGCCCGGCCCGGCCCCCTGGCCCGCCACGCCGCACCAGCAGCATGCCCTAGTTGCACGTCCTTCCGTTGGGCGCGGCCTGGCGCCGGCGCTCTGGCCTGGCGTGGCACGTGCCTTGGCCCGCCTGCATAGGGCCGCCGGCTGCGCACGGCCGCTCCGCCTCGCCACGCCGCGCCACGCCGTGAGTAAGGCAGTGAAACGCGCATCCTAGAAACCTTTTCGAGTGAAACTGCCGTCAGGAAGGCACCCGGGCGCCGCGCGAGGTCCTGCCGAACAACATGCAAATGAGGTGGGAGGTCACAGACTGACAGCGCGCCACCAGGCCCTCGCACAACCCTTCACACCAACTTGCGAATTCGACACGTAAAACCCGTCAAGTCCCCAATAAGAGCTAAATAGGGAGAAGATTAAAGAGGCTACGAAGAGTGGGAATCTGGGAAGATATACCACCTCACCTCATCCACGAAACCCGACAGAGAGGCGGAAACTCTGTACAAGTGTCTGCCGTCTGCCGAGCCTGAGGGCTGGCGAGGAGGAGAGGAGAGGTGTGCTCCACGCGCCAACGCCTGCCTCCTCCTGCCATTCCATCTGTGTATTTTTTCCTCGTTGCCTCAGGAAGTACGGAGCCGCCAGCAGCTCGCCGGCGCTGACTGCCTGTTGCGCGTCAGCTCAGGGAGGGGCGGGGCGGGGCGGGGGCTGGGCGGGTGCAGGGGCGGGAGCAGGGGCGGGACGGGAGCAGGGGCGGGAGCAGGGGCGGGGCGGGAGCAGGGGCGGGAGAAGGGGCGGGAGCAGGGGGCGGGAGCAGGGGGCGGGAACAGGGGGCGGGAGCAGGGGCGGGAGCAGGGGGCGGGAGCAGGGGGCGGGAGCAGGGGCGGGAGCAGGGGGCGGGAACAGGGGGCGAGAGCAGGGGCGGGAGCAGGGGCGGGAGCAGGGGGCGGGAGCAGGGGGCGGGAGCAGGGGGCGGGAGCAGGGGCGGGAGCAGGGGCGGTAGCAGGGGGCGGGAGCAGGGGCGGGAGCAGGGGCGGGAGCAGGGGCGGCAGGGGCGGGGGCAGGGGGCACGGGCACGGGCGGCTGCGGGTGGACACAGCGCGGCAGCTCCGCTTTGCGTTCAAGTCTGCGTTCAAGTTAACTGGCTCGGCTCGACCCAACTCTACCCGAGCAGCGCTTCCAGCCATGCTACTCTCTACGCTTTGACTGACGCACACGCTCAGCAGTGCTGCGCTGAGCGGATTCCGCCCCGACGATTTTCCAACTGACGCGCTGCCCGGGGTATTCCCTTAACCGGACCGGCACTGAAGTGGGGTGACACTGGCACAGTCGCATCGCACTCAACACCTCGGTTGTTCCCTCATTGCCACGAGCGGGCCGCAGAAGGCACGACACCGCCCCACGCGCCACGGCCGCGTCTCGTCTCGACACCCACCCCGCACGTACGACGGACACGCTCGACTCCATACCACCCGGTGACCCTCATGCACGGATTGCTCTCACGCATCACCCTCCCCGCGCTCATCCCGGGACCCCCATCAAAGTCGGTCCGACGTCGCTCGCCCTCGCGACCGACGCGCCAGATAGCGCTATCGTCGCCGGGACCCCAGTCCATCGCCCGCGCGGCAGGCGCGAACGCAACCTTAAACGGTCGCGCGTCCGTTTCGGCTCCTTCAGCGTACCCGACGCCTCCTTCGGCGTCGCGTTCTCACGACGCATACGCGCACGGTCTTACCCAGACACGCGCAGGTCACGCGAGCGTAGACAGTCAGCAGTCAGCCACGACAATAGGAGGACTATCCAAGACAAAGGACGGACAGATTCGTGTCACAAGACAGGACAAGATTCAGCGCGCTGGCCGACGATAGGCCCGACACGGATCCGCGCCGCCTACTATGCGAGTTCCGCGTTACGACGCGCATGTCGAGCGCACCGGTCGTCGACTCGATTCGCCCCCTCGCCGGCGGCTCACTGTACGCCCCGTCGCTCCGCGACCACGGCTCCGGCGCCGCATGCCGCGTCCCTCCAAACTCGGCGACCGACGCCGCGAGCCGCCTCGATCGTCAGCGGCAGGCCACCCCTTGTTCCGGACTTTCGATACCCACGTCAGCTCGCGCCGACGCCGCGCAGCGCCTCGAGATCACAGCGGCGGACCGCAGTCGGCGCCGTCGGCTCGTTTAAACCGCGCGGCCGCGCTACGTCCGAACCCCCCGAGCCGATATCGATCCAACGCCCGCGCCGGACGTCGCGGTGACCGACGCAATCCGTCGCACGCTGCGTCCCAAGCCGACCACGTCGCTCGGGCCCCGCCACCCGACGCAGCACCGCTCCTTTTCGCCGACGCGGGCGTCGCGGCGGAATCTTCCGCCTTTCCCGCGCCGCGCGCGACGCGCGCGCCGCAGATTCGACAGCACGCCCCGCGTCACCACGTACGCGGTTCCCCGCCCGCGACACCGCCGTACGGATACCAGACCGGTCGCACTCTTCGCACCGTCCCTCCCCGCGCCAACGGCCGTTCGTCGCCACGTCCGTTTAACGCGCGCGCGCATTTCGACGGCTCGCGACGCGCGTCCGTCGTTCGTAACGTCCCCGCCTCGTCTCGACGTCCGCTCGCGGGCCCCCCGACAGAGCGGCGTCGTACAGTCGCGGCGCCGCTTTTCAACCGCCGCATCCCGCCGGCTCGCCGCCGCGTTCCGCACGCCCGGCGCGCGAGGCCCGCCGCGTCGACTCCCGCCCTCGTCCCCTGTGGCGCACAATCGCTCGAACCGCGCCGCACCTCCGGCCGCCGGCTGCCACCCGACGCGTCGTTCGCAGCGTCCCGCACGTCCTTCACCGTACGTCTGTCCAGACCGATCGCCCCTCGTCGCGCCGGCGCGCGACACACAACGCCGCCAACGCGAGCGACCCGACAAACGCCAGCACGCCACGTCACACCCCACAGCAACACACACGCACATCAGCAGCACCCCAGCCACCCGCGCCACGCACGCACCGGACACACCGACGTCACACAGACCACGCGTCCCCGCGCTCACCCGTCCGAGAGCGCGCGCTCGCGCCACCACGGACAGGGGGCCCCCGCCGACGCGGTCGGCACGCACAGCGCGCCCCGCCCGGCGCACCCCCCGGCCCGCGGCCCGCGACGCACGCACACGGCGCCACGCCCGCTCCGCGGCGCGCGGCGCCCGTCGCGCGCGCCCGCCCGGCCCGCTGGGGCCGCCTCCGGCAGTACATACTCCCCCGACCGCGCCGCGCCGCCGCCACATGGGCCGTACCCCCTCCACGCCCGAGCTCCGCCGACGGCGTCGACGCCGTCCGCGGTTCGCGCTCCCCGCCCGCGCACACGGCGCGCACCAGCTCCCCATCCCGCCGGGCCGCGCCCGCTCTCTCGGCCGCACACGTCCGCTCCGGCGCTCCGGAGCCCGCCCCCGCGTCCGCCGCGGCCCCTCGGCTCCTCCCGTCTCCACGCGCGCAGCCTCCGCCACCGCCACAGCGCCCCGAAGCACGGGCGGTCCCCCGCGCGGCGCGCCCCTCGCACAGCACCGCCCCGTCCGGGCGCGCGCCCGGCCCACGCCGCCGCGCGACGCGCGCGCCCGCCGGCGCGCGCTCCTCGACGCGGCCCCCCCGCCAGCTCCCGCGCCCCAGCCCACGGGCGCGCCGGGGCCCCCTTCGCACCGCCGCCAGCCCCGGCCGCCCCCGGCCCTCGCGTACCGCGCCGCGGCGCACGCCCGCAAGCACGACGACGGGCGCCGCGCGCCCCCCCCCTCGGTATACCA